>CM027125.1:34647619-35148507 GCA_015476505.1 Urochloa ruziziensis | reverse complement strand
TGGCTAGCTACCTCAGGTGTGTGTGCACCCCACGGAACTGCAGTGGTAGGCAGCAGGTGGTGACAGCCCTGTCTGTCCTTCGTAGTCCACCACGTTCGGGTGTACTCATAACTATAGTGCTGAGCCCAGAGAACACCCTCTCTCACCCCGTTCTGAGGTTCTCCTGTTCTAGCCGTCGAAGCAACTAGAGGAATCAAGTATTCCTGATAGGAGGTTAGCAAGTAGACATTAGATTACCTCTACCCAACTTATCTATTCTTCTTCACTCCCGTCGTCCCTGGATAAACCAGAGCCGTTTCTAGTACACTTCTCATTCCTCGTGGATTCGATACCCTGGATTACTCCTAGGTGAAAGCTACATCGGCATCCGTACGCTTGCGGATTTATCTGTTAGGCTAAGGAACACCAACAAGCTTTCTGGCGCCGTTGCCGGGGAGCAGTAGCTGTACTAGTATCGTCCTAGTTTACCCTTGTATCACTCCACCTACCATACCATCCCTTGTTATATAAAAAAATTACCATCCAATCTTCCCCATGGAATCCATTACCCTCCATCAGTTCTCGGCACCAGGGCATAATCACTGGGTGTCGCCACCTTCATCACACCCCATCCATACTTCAGGCTTTGAGATTCGCCCTAGTCTTGCGGCCTTGGTTGATCACAATCGTTCTCTGGGCACAAGGATGAAAATCCTTACACCCACCTACGAGAATTTGAGCAGAACTGCTCCCTCATCTCAATACCAGGCATGCATCATGAAACGGTGAAATGGAAGCTCTTCCCATTCTCCCTGACTGATGTTGCCAAACAATGGTATTATATGACCGTAGGGACCGTAAAAGGTGATTGGAATACCCTCAAAATGAGTTTTGTCTCAAATTCTTCCCAGTATCGAAGGTCGTTGCCCTTCGTACAGAAGCCCTCTCTTTCAAGCAACGAGAGGGAGAATCTTTGGGAGCAGCTTGAGCTCATTTCACCAAACTTTTACCATCAGGGCCAGATTTGGTTATACCCGAGGCTATGTGCTTACAACACTTTGCTGGTGGTCTTAGAAAAGAGAGTGCACTCCAGTTGGATGCAGCTTCTAAAGGTTCTTTCTTCTTCTTAACCGTAAGTGAGGGGAGAGCCACCCTAGATAAGATGCTCAAGAATACTGAGCGCACCGGAGTATATGAAGATCTGCCTGAAAAATCTCAAGAGCCTGCTGATAGAATGAATGCCTTTGGTCATTCTCCATCACCTTGCCCACAGAAAGTTGCCGAACCAAAACCTCCTACCTCAGATCCTAAGCCCTCCTATGATCATCATCAACCTTTCTTTTATTCCATGTTCGATGACGATGAATCGATAGCATACGGTGATGTCCCATCATCACCAGGAAAAGAAGATGATGCCTATAGAAAATCTGAGGTAGTGACCTCCGACCCACAAGAAGAATCTGGGACCGATGCCCAGCAGTATGTTCCATTCTTTAAGACGGCATCCCGATTCTCAACAATCCTGAGTCTCCAATACTCAAGGGACAAGTCCTGAATCCCCTAAGGAGGATTCACCATCCCTCGATCCGGAGTTTCAATTCTCGGATGATGAATTCAAATTTTCTGATGAGGAGTTTAAAGCTCCTAAGGAGGATTCACCATCCCTTAATACGGAGTTTCAATTCTCGGAAGACGAATTCGAATTTTCCGATGAGGAGTTCAAAGCTCCTATCTCTTCAAACCCCTCAGAATTCCCAGGATCATATCAATTTTGCGATTTCGAGGAGAATGCTTTCCTTCTTGATCCAGAAAAATCAAAGGACTTCCATATCGAAGAGAAAGATACGCCTCAAGAATACTACAGGCTTGATTCTGAAAATGTTTGCTCTATAGATATTCCTGAGGTAGCAAATTCCATGTCGGGTTCGGAAAGAAAATGATGAGCATGGATATTTTCGAATTTGAGAAACCCAAAGATCCATGTTTCCCTGTGGATACTCCATCTACTCCCGCCATTAGCACACACGATGACTCCAACCATCACATGC
This sequence comes from Urochloa ruziziensis, assembly GCA_015476505.1. Taxonomy (NCBI): domain Eukaryota; kingdom Viridiplantae; phylum Streptophyta; class Magnoliopsida; order Poales; family Poaceae; genus Urochloa; species Urochloa ruziziensis. The sequence continues at coordinate 35,146,480 of CM027125.1, read as the reverse complement.
CCCATCAAAACAATTTCAAAAGGGTGGTTATGGATGATTTTGTTTATCATAAGTATTGCAAGTCTCGTCGTGGTATGTTGTGCTAACCTTGCAGCTAGAGAAACGACATCCGAAGATTGGTGATGGAGGGAGCCACAACACCAAGCTAGCTGCTACTTAGAAAAGAGGCTCCCCAGGTCGAGCTTTTGACCATAAACAAGCACTGCCGGGAGGTAACCCGTCTTTTATTTCATTTTTTTCTTTCTTTCTTTCTTTAAAATTCCATCATAAAAAATGATAATAAACATTAAGAAAATCTTTATTTTCAATAAATAAAACCGAACAAAGTTTCATGACATAATTTTAGGACTCGCTTCCTTCGGGTATTTTTGTCACTAACCTTTAGGTTGAGACTCAAATAAACGAAGAGTTGGGCAAAAGGCTACAGCCTCAGACGCTCAGTTTTTGGCACCAAGTGTCGCAAAATCCGAGCATGGGGGAGGACATAATTTGAGCACAAAGCAAAGCATGGTCAATCCTTCAATGCTGGTTTGCACTTTTATTCCCCCACTTGAGGTTATTTTATAATGTTCATATCTTTGGATTGAGCCTCTTGTTCATATATGAAAAAAAATGAATGATGATACAACAAGTTATCTTGATCACAACTTTGCATCTCACATGTCGGCAAGCACAAGCTTTATTCCTTAACTAGTACTCTATGCTTGTGGGATCAGAAATTTAGGAGGATCTTGCCTAAGTTGTTGACGAGTGTGAGATAATGAGATAGAAGTGTCTCTTCCTTCTTTATTAATTCTTACTTGGAGACTTTTCTTTGAAAAAAAATCATGAAAACCCTTAGGCTCAGAATTCCTCAGTGGTTGAAAATTCCTACCAGAGCCAAATATTTCACATGCTCAAACATATACATATGCCACCTATATAGTTGTGTTGAGTTTTGTCAAACTTTGTGTTCCTTATGGGAGAGTGACATTTCAATACCGATAATTTCTTCTTTTGCGTTTATCCATTATTGCTAGCCTTCCCACGTCTGGTTATGCTGATTCCAAATGGACTTTTGCATTCACCAGACATTTCCTCCATCAAACCAAACCCACATCTTTTTCATATATCCTTGATCATATCTTATCCAAAAATATGGCCTTTCAAAATAATGACTCCAGCCATATCTTCCCCATGTTTTGAAAGAAGACATGGAGCTATCGAGTAAAAAAAAAACTTGCCTATTCATGGGCAAAGGAAAGAAAAAGAAAGCTCGATAGTCTCAAGTCTCCAAGGTTCAAAAGGGAATCCATGCAAAAATAAGGAGTACAACTCAAGGCCATATTCTCTCAAAAGCACAAGATATGGTTTGTTCGTCACAGTCCATTGTGCTAGTGTCGTGTCCATTTTTCCCCCTCATCCTTGACTATCCATTTCTCAATGATCGGAATATGAAGTGTCACAACTTCCACTAGGACCAATTTTTGACTTAACAATATACACAACATAGGTGGGCCTACATTTCCCCTACCCGAGCTCCACATAAGCCTATAGATTGTAGGGAGAGGCTGGCTACTGGCCTCAGTGAGGAATGAAAATACCACATGAGCGACTCGAGAGTGTCATCTGAGGATCTTATGAGCTAAGGTATTCTTCTCTAAAGAAAAAAAACTCCAAGTATGGTTGATGAAGAGGGAAGTTATATCTTCATTCGAGTTGTTCCACTTTTCAACCACCGACGACAGGCATCATAGCCACTTCAAACCCCACAGGTATGAGAAATGTTTTGGAATAATGTTTATGCTAGCTTTTACATTGAGAAGTTGTGCATCAAAGCCTACCTTAGTTCTTGCTCGGCCCGGCGTTCTTCAATCCTACCCTTTGCTCAGGACGAGCAAAGATCTAAGCGTGGGGGTGTGTTGACGGCCACTATATGCTACTTTGACCGTCAACCTTCCCAACTTAATAAAGGAACTAAGTCGTGCTCACATAATATTTTATTTAAACTAATGAGTTCCACGAGTTTTGTGCAGCAATATGTTTTGCAAGGAAATACAGATAATATGGTGCATAAATATCAACATTGGTGAAGCCATACAAGTGAAGGTTCATCTCGAGACAAAGGAGACTTGGACATGGTGCAAAAGTGACCCAAATTACATATTTGACAGAACCATGTTGAAGAGCTTTCTGAGATGATCGAAATGGATATTTGGATGACCCAATTCGGAGTCCGGACGAGAAAGTTACGCGTCCAGGAAGATCACCGGCAGAACCCTGCCAGGCCGGTCGGCCTGACTTAGGCCGATCGGCCTGGACAAGGCCGGCCGGCCTACAATCATCCCCAAAATGCTCCAAACTTTGCACAAGGACCTTAGGGAGTCACCAATGGACCCCCAAGCAAGAATTGGCAAGAATAAATGAAGTTAAGACCGAAAGGCCTAGGCCATGGATTGGAAGGTCCACCCACCTAGGATTCTCGGACAACTTCAACTCAACGCAACCAAAACCATCTCAAGGGTCAACATGCAACCGTTGATGAGCAAGTCGGTGCAACGGAGGGCCGAGAGGCACCAGGGCCATGCCGAACGGCCTCCCCTAGGCCGGCCGGCCCCCAACTGCCGAGCGTGGATCAAACGCCACTGCAACCGTCATTAGGAGAGCATCAGGACCGTCCAGGAGAAAGACGGTGCCAAATGGCACCATCTCCAAGCCGAACGGCCTAAAGGACGCCGGCCGGCCTATGACCGTGGCCGTTACTCCTCTCCTTTGGCGTGGAAGCTAAGCAGGTCCTTGGCGTCATCCCTACGCGTGATACCGCCCTTGGAAGGCTATAAAAGGCGACCTCCACCCCATTCAACTTACCATGGTGAAAGGGAGAAGTCCAAGTATAGTGTAGTGCTACCTATTTAGCTTAGAAAATAGGGAGAGTGGTGAGGTGAGAGTTCGGAGAGGAGCCGAAGTGCCGGCCCATCTCCAACTTTGTGCCTCCGAGGAATGAAGCTTCAGTTCGAGTAAAGTTCCTCTTCTTTTGTCTTTACTGCTTTCTCTCCTTACATTAGTAGTTCTTGAATGCTTTCTCTAGTTGCAGGTACCTGAGTCTGCGCGAGTGACAGCGACTCTTGTTTGGGGTTTCCTCCCCTACTCGCGGGAGGGGAGGTTAGTAGCTGAAAGCTTAGGCGTGGTGCCTGTGCTGGCTAGCTACCTCAGGTTGTGTTGCACCCACGGAACTGCAGTGGTAGGCGGCAGGTGGTGACAGCCCTGTCCGTCCTTCGTAGTCCACCATGTTCGGGTGTACTCATAACAGTAGTGCTGAGCCCGGAGAACCCCCTCTCTCACCCCGTTCTGAGGTTCTCCCGTTCTAGCCGTCGAAGCAACTAGAGGAATCAAGTATTCCTGATAGGAGGTTAGCAAGTAGACATTAGATTACCTCTACCCAACTTATCTGTTCTTCTTCACTCCCGCCGTCCCTGGATAAACCAGAGCCATTTCTAGTACACTTCTCGTTCCTCGTGGATTCGATACCCTGGATTACTCCTAGGTGAAAGCTACATCGGCATCCGTACGCTTGCGGATTTATCTGTTAGGCTAAGGAACGCCAACAAAGCCACAGGAAGGATCTTTGTCGGATCATTTCTTTGAGAATTTATTTCATACTATCATCCGATAAGACCGAGTCGAGCTGAAAGATGATCGGATTTTGAAGGAATTGTTCGGATCTTCATAAGCAAACCAGATCAAGGCAGATTTGCTAATGCCATTGTAGAAGCAGTTGAAATATGCAGCCAGTCGATTTGGGGTCATTTGTCACCATTAAGGACTGCAGCGCCCTCTTCGAAAGATGTGCATCTGCGAGGAGTGATCTTGTTTCCCTCTTCGAAAGATGTGCATCTGCGAGGAGTGATCTTGTTTCCCTCTGATTGATCCGATGGGAAACTTTGGTTGAAAAGGTTTACTTTCCAAGCCTTGTGCATATGCAGATTTAGCCATAGGTTTATGAACCACCAGGGGTCGCCAAGACATGAAATCGGTTCTCCTTTTCTCAATCGGATCGAAACCTCGTGCAGCAGCTGGTAAACCGATCCGAGAAGATATTTGCCTAAAGGGAGGAGGTTGCCCGATGCCAGATGTTCAGCTACTTTCTGATATTTGATGCAGGGGCAAAAGCTTTTCCACAAAAAACAAATTTTTCCAGCCACATTAGAAGAAAGGCTGAGTACTCTCTGTCATTAATCGGTCCTTGACTCTTTGAATAAGTGGAGATGTAATTTTTCCAACCGATTTTGGCCACCTTGATAATATGAGTCGGTTTGGCTAGGCTATCGAATCTGGTTGTAGAAGTGATGTTTAAGCCTGTCAGCATGACCACATCAAGGAGAGAAGGCGACATCAGACCATGGCCAAACAAGAATGCATTCAAAGCACCGGACCAGAAGTGGGAGGCAGCTATCAAAAGTGGTTCGTTCTTCTTGATATCCGATAAAGATAGAGTGAGGCATTGACCGATTTGGTAGGTGTCCCAATCGGCCCGCCTGGTGCTCATTCGGAGGTACCAGTCTCTCCATCCTGCAATCACCGTTGGCCAAGATCGGAAGGCGTCTTTCCAGGAGGAAAGGGGATTTGATAGATGCTTGAAGGGGAGGCGATTGGTCTCCAGGTTGATGAAGTCAGTCGGATCCTCACTACCGATCGGTCCTAAGATAAAGATGCCAGGGGTTTTTGGGATGGGGATCGTGATCTCATTCACGGGCACCTAGAAAAAGGCGAAGAAAAAGAAGTTTAAATCTACAAAAGGTGTGGGAACGTTTTTGTGAAGAACAAAGAACAGAGAAGAACGCGAGGAAGAAATTGAGATCTGTTACCTGGGGAGCGGAAGAACTTGAGGCCATTGCAACTTGCGGCCTTGCGAGATTAGATGGTTCGCTTGGAGATGGGGTTGAAGATCGCTGAAGATGAGTCGCTAGCAAAAAGCTTGCGTCTGGAAGTTCTCGGAATGGAGGCAATGGCGAAGAAGGAACGGCGGCGGAAGAGAAAAGGAAGAGGTAAAGTATTTATAAGCCTCGCCCGTGGGGGTAGAAAGGGAATTTCGCGTGGTCAAGTGAAAATCAGGGCTTCGTATGAAATGGTAACGGATCGAAAGGGCCCGAGAATTTTGGGACAATATGGACATTTTATCCCGAAACTGGGGGGCATGTGTTGATGACATTTTTTGACACGTGTCAAAGCCAACGCTTTTGAGGAGTTCCAATGAAGATTTAGTTAAAGTTGGAGACGATGTTTGAATTGCAAATCGGATCGGATGCGTTTCCAGAATCGGCATCAGAATCAAGACTCCAAAAATCGGATCGGACCCGGGAAGGTGGATTAGGAGCATCGTGAGCTTTGGGCTGAAGTGGGCCATGATGGGCCAATCTTTTTATTGTTATTTGGAGTCTAGGTTAGGGTAGTTTCTTTCTTTTGCGTCAAGTTTGTTCATGTCGTAATTGACTAGGAGTTTGTAATTCCAGGGTATAAATTTTCCCTGAGGGTCGTGGGAAGGTTACGAACACATCAATACAACAAACCCTTTACTACTTTGCATTTACTCTCGCAATTTATTTACAAGTCGGCGACTTTGTCAAGCTTTGTCTTTTTCACGAGTTCTCCTGGGCTAATCTAGACGATCCAGATCTCCAAGGCTTGCTCGTGAGTTCCGCTTCTACTGAGTAACATCTAAGCTTTAGCATCGGGCGCATCGCTGTTGCTCCATTTAGATTTATTCGACAGTTATCGGTATCAACTAGATCTACAAGTCTTTTCTTGTTGTTTTAGTTCTTACCACCACTTATCCAGCTTAGAACATCATCTAATCGGCTCTGTCAAAGGCTTAATCTCAAGTTTTATCTAAAAGCTGATTAATCTTGCTCTAAGTGTTGTTTCGCTAAGCTTTATCAGATCACTTCACGGTTATCTTTTATTGCTTAGTTATCAATCGGCTCTTTGCTATTTGAATATCGGAATCGGCTCCCTCTGTTGTTTCATCATATATCGGAATCGGTCCTCCAACATTCGATTATACTAACAAGAGAATCGGCTCCTCAGCTGTTTCTTAACGTCCGATTTTATCCTTGTCAATCAACAGGTCAGATTGACTGGCACGCCACAGATTTCAAGGCCACGCCTTCACTCGTGTGTTCGCGCATCTGTCTCCGCCTGATTTTTGCGTCAACAACCGCACTCTCATACTCGGATCATGACATAGCTTTGAAGCTCCTGCTTTCACTTGATCGATCCGTGTGGGGTGCCAAGGTTGAGGCGATCATGGAGTCGGCTAACTACGAAACTTTGAAAGTTGATGCTCTTTTCTCCAAGTTGAAGTCTTTGAGGTTGATAGACAGCTGATTGCCAAGGCGAAGAGTCCGACTGATCCCCATAGTCTGGCTCTAGTCGGTGGCTCTGGTTATGGACATGCTAATACTTCCAAACACTTTGCCTTGTCTTCTCTTGTGTCTCTTCCAGATGAGGAATATGAGGTGCTGAGCGAGGAGGATCTCACGTAGCTCATGAGGAGGTCGAGCGCATGTACCAGAACCGGAAGGGTTCGAGGCGCGCGGGGAGTACGTGCAATAGTTGTGGGAAGATGGGCCACTTCATCACCGAGTTCCCCGAGGAGATCAAGAATGACTAGAACCGTAAGCACCGCCCGCGAGATGAGCACAAGCACCTGCTCCAAGAATGAGTACCGCGCCAAGCACAAGAACAAGGAGGAGAGGAAGATGAAGAACAAGCACGGTGGACACAAGAAGAACCGATCTCGAGCGACGGTGGTGTTGACGGTCATTATCACCTAGTAGTGATCGTACAACATTTCGGTAAAATGAGGATGATCATACCATGTTCCATGCATAAAAGTGTTTTTACTAATCAATTCCACAAGTTTTGGATGAGTTGTGATTGCAGGATGAAACAGGAGAAACAGGGGCCAAACCTGGCTTAAAGCCAGGCCGGCCGGCCTAGCCTAGGCCGACCGGCCTCCCTTGGCCTGGTCTGGCCACGCCACTGATCCACAAGCTCATGCAAATATCTAGGATGATCAAGAGACATGCAATCAATGTCGGTTTGATCCAAGGACCCGAAAGGCTTAGAGTGGGAAACAAATGGATTGAAGGGCCCACAACCTCGGATTCTTGGACAACCTTAACTGAACGCAACTGTTACCGACCTCTGGAAGCAATCAGGAAGGTACGTGATCCCACTTTCATTCCGTTCCCTGAACGGAGGAGAAGACCAGTGGGCGACGAGCGATTTGACAAGTTTGTCAAGGTAATCAAGAAGGTATACATCAATATGCCGCTTCTTGATGCTCTGCAGGTCCCGACATATGCCAAGTATATCAAAGATATACTGAGTAATAAGAGGACTCTACCCACGAGGGAGACGGTACAGCTAACCGAGGAATGCAGTTCCGCCATACTCGGGCCCCGCCTTAGGAAGAAGAAAGATCCTGGCTGCCCCACAATCTCATGCTCAATTGGAGGCCATGACTTCGACAACGCCCTATGTGACTTGGGGGCGAGTGTCAGCGTAATGCCTAAGGTAGTTTTCGACCACCTTAAGCATATTTCGCTTGTCTCTACACCCATGTGTTTGCAGCTAGCGGATCAATCAGTCTGTTACCCACACGGAGTCCCGGAAAATGTCCCAGTCAAGATCAGGGATTTCTTTGTCCCCGTGGATTTTATCGTCCTTGACATGGAAGATGAAGCCAAGAACTCTCTCATCCTTGTGAGACCATTCTTGAGTACCATGAATGCAAACATCGACGTGGGGAAAGGGACCATTCAACTCAGGATTAACGGAGAAACCGAGAATTTCTCCTTCCGTCCTAAGGAGACCCCTCAACAAGTCAATATGGTTGGAGAAATCATACCTAGAAATGCCAGGATGCCAACCATAGAAACACTCATGAAGATGGTGGAAGCCCTCGCCGAAAAAGAAAAGAAAAGGCATGACCGCTATCATGTGTTGGGGGTAGACTTCGGGAGGCCTCCTCCCTCTCATTTTGCCGGGCAGTGACTGGGTTTACGGCTTGGTTTTCTACGCTTGGTGTTATTTCAGGGGCAGGAGCGATGCGGAGGAAGAAGGCCTGGAGACGGATTTCAAGTTCTAGAAACACTTCCGAGGGCGCTCTCGGAAGTGATTGGCCGCGGGCGATGTCGAACGACCTGAAGCTGCAAAGGAACCCGAAGACACCTTCGGAGAAGCGAGCCGAGGGCCGCCTCGGTTTGGGAAGCGCGGGGCCAGAGACAGCGTCTTGAAATCCGAACCCACCTTCGGATTATCGGTGGGCCCTAGGACCAGGAAAAGTATAGTGCGTTGTGTAATGTCTGTAATGTCCCAGCATATTCGAGGAATCTAGTGGTTGTGTTGGACAGAGTTGTAACTCCACTTGGAGTCGGTTCGCCTTCCTATAAATAGGGAGGGTTTTGTAACAAACGGAGAGGACAATTTGAGATATGAATATATAGTACTACTTCGGAGTTCCCAAACTCAGATTTGTGTTCTTCTCCGAGGGGGCGACCTCCTTTCCGCCGCCCTCTCGGGTTCATTTACTAGCTGTTGGTGACGGAGTCCACTCCGTGGCCGTCAGACACCCAACAGTTTTTGGCGCCCACCTCGTGGTAGTAATCCAAGACCACTCATGGCTCAGACCAAGAAGAAACCAACGGGTACAACCAATGGAGCCGGCACTTCGGAACCGGCCGCTCAAACAAATCCTGAAGGCACGACGAACAACAGTGAGCAGGTGGTACAACCGCAAATAGTACCATGCCCTGAGGGCGCAGAGACCACCGTCGAAGACACAGCCAATGGCGAGTTCGAAGTAGGCCTTGAAGAAATTGGTGTAGCAGCAGAAGACATAGCAGCTCTCCGGAGGATACAGGAAACAATACGCAAAGCCTCGGAAGATGCACGACGGGCAACAAACACATCAACACAAGACGATCCAACAATGCAGACAAGATCAAGGGGCATGGCCAGGGGCAAGGGTCAGCTAACAGCAGAGCAATTCAACGCCCAGAACAGAGCCAAGGCATTAAGGGAACAGATGCTCAGATACGAAGCTTTACAAGAAGAACTGGCCAGAAGGAATGACATATTCACCCAAGAAAATGCCAGAGAAGAAGATCAGTACGAGGGCATCCCTGAAAATCAGATGTGGCAAACCATTCAAAACATGCAGTGTCGCATTGACGAGCTGCAGAACCGAGTCTTGGAGGAGCCAGAAAGGGTTCTGAAGCAATACAGTTCGCGTTTCCACACAGTCAGCAGAAACACATTTCTCGAGATAGGGCCCCTATCCGCAGCATTAGAGATGGCCCCTTGGCCGCCTCGGTTCAATGCGGCAACATTGCCACAGTACGATGGTGAGTCTGACCCCAAGGAGTTCCTAATGAAATACGAAGCAGTCGTCGTATCAAATGGAGGAGACTTGACAACAAAAGCAAAAGCCCTCGTCTTGGCACTCAAGGGATCGGCTCAGTTCTGGTACACCAACCTTCCGAAGGGTCAGATAAGAACTTGGCAGGAACTAAAGAGCAGACTTACATCAAGCTTTCGGGGAATGCAGGCCGAAGGCCTATCATCAAATGACTTCATGATATCATGTGTCCAAGGCGACAAAGAATCTCTCCAACAATACTTGCAACGGGTTGTGAAGTTAGCTGCCAGAGCACCAAGAGTAAAAGAAGACAGCATCATCGACTACACTATTGCTGGTCTTCGTATAGGTCCATGAAAAGACTATTTAGAAAGGGCACGACCGGAAACTGTGCGAGAACTATTCGAAGTCATGCAAGAATATTGCAAGTCCGATGAGGGACGAAGGCGCAGAATCAAGCAAATGAACTCACAGAAGAAACTGGAGGGGGAATGACTATCAGCAAAGGTAGTGGCAACCAGAGTCATGCACAAGGCAGAACACGAGGCCAGTGAACAACGTCATGAATCAGCCACCAAATCAGCAAGCCGCACAGAACAGTGGTCACAATGACCATCAGCCTTCAAATACCCGAGGGGGAAGAAGCAACAGAGGCTACTAGATTTTAGGCTTATGGCAACGGTGCAAAAATCGTAGCAATAGGCCTAATATAGTTGCAATAGGAGGAATGGCAACAAAGGAAGTTTTGTTGCGAGCCGTTGCAATAACTTCCGAGGCAATAGGTACATTGCAACAATTTTTTTTGTCATGTTGCGATACTTGTAATTGCCATGCAGTGAAGCATTGCATTAGAGAGTTGTTACAACTTCTAATGTCATTGCAACACCATGTATTGCCACACAAGTAGTCATTGCTACAGTACCTAGTTGCAACAGACTAACATTGTTGCAACACGTTGTATGGCCACTACCATCATTGTGGCAATAGAGAATATTGCCATGCATATATTATGTTGCAATTGATCCTATAGCAACGGAAATGGTTTTGTTGAAATAAATTGTATTGCCACGGGTTTATGTATGGTGGCAACAATAAGGTTTGCAACAGAAAACACTGTTGCAACACGTTGTATGGCCACGGCCAACATCATGGCGATAGAGAATATTGCTACGCATGTATTACGTTGTGATTGATCCTATAGCAACAGAAATGGTTTTGTTGAAATAAATTATATTGCTACAAGTTTATGTATGGTGGCAACAGTAAGGTTTGCAACGGGATATATTTAGAAGCAAGAAATGATGTTCCAACAAAATATTATTTGAGGTTATTAACTATTGTAGCATCATTCAAAATCGGTGGCAGGGTTGTCGTATAGCAACAAACTACAATTGTTGCATTTAGCTTTTTCGCAACAGAAAGATCAATATCGGAACACAAATAGGATAATTAGACATATTTGCATGGTAATTCATTTTTACAAAAAGAAATAAATGAGGAAAAAATGTCAATCATATCATCGTTAAAACTGAAATTAATTCACATACATAAACCCGTAGAAAATAGTATGTAAAGTGCCCAATACATTATTTGAATTGAAAATAGTTCATAGATAGATGGTGCTGGGTGATCAACACTACAATGTCTATCCTATGTAGGCTACAACAAATATTGTCTGACATTGCATAATTCCCTGTGTTGACCATGGAAGGCATCCAAGTCCTCTGATCCAAGTTCAAATATCCTGCCAAAAAAAATAATTCATATGCATCAGTAAAACTCAGAAGTTTTAGTTGAGATGCCACACAAGAGACACACCATCAGAAACAAAATAAGATACTTGGTTTCAGCATATTGTGGGGGATCAAATCAGAACCTAGCATAGCAAACATTTGGGTAAAACAAACTGTACACAAACAAGATGGAATATCCTATTTGTGATTCAAAGTTACATCTTAGCTGGTTCTCAGTGTCCTTGCAAGATGAGCAAGTACCTCTCATATAAAAATTTCCTAACATTGATTGGAAATAAGATTTGCTTTTCATACCTTTTGGCTTCTTGTCCATACACGTTTTGTTTTAGCATTCATAAGTTGATGTGTAGAAATATAGTTCTTGTTGTTCTGAGAAACACTTCGTGTCGCCTTAGAAGCTGGAATTTTTATACCACTTTTCTCTACTCTTGGCGCAGCATCACTCAGGCCTCTGCTTTTTGGGGCAGGCTGCATAGGAAACATTTGTGGAAGAAATTTTGTTCATATTCAATATCATATTGGCTGCAATGAATACCTTTTATTTTTTACCTGAACTGATAGGGTTCCACTCGCATTAGAAGTGACACTTTTCTCAACTGTTGGCATAGCTTCAGTTGGGTCAATGCCTTTTGCACCAATCTGCACAGGAAATAATTGGGGAAGGAACTTTACTCATATTCCAATACCACCATGGATGTAATCAATTTCTATTTTTTTTACCTCAACTGATGGGGTTTCACTCTCAGTAGAAGCAGTACTTTTCTCAATTGTTGGCACTGCTTCACTTGGGTCAATGATTTTTGCAGCGGTCTGCAAAGAAATAAATTATTAAAGGAACTTATCACATCACATTCAAATATGATGATGAGTACAATGAATATCCGAATAATGTTTTACCTCAACAATTGGAGTTATTGTACGACCTGCAAATGTTGCCATGAGTTCTTCCCTAAGTGCTTGGAGTTTGTTCCTCTCTTCCTCTCTATATTGTTGCATTTTTTTCTTCCAATCTCCTTTCACTTTCAGCTTCTTGATTTGCAAGTTTTTCATTTAACTTGTCAACCTCATCTTGTAGCGCAATATTTCTCCGGTTGGTTGTTGTTGTGGCACGAGCTTGTTCTTGGAGTTGAGCCTTCAACGATTGCATCTCTGTTGGGCGCCTAGACATGTACCCGTGACCATGTATAGCGGATGTTTTGCATCCTATGCTTTCCTTGTAGCTTGACTGGAAAATATCATTTTCCTGCTGAGTCGAGAGATATGTTCCATCAATGGTTTCTTTCTCAGCAACTCTAAAGCATCCATTATCCTAAATGAAACAAAAACAATGGAGTTAGTATTCCATATAAAAAATCTATCAATATTGTGAATAATTCTGTGAGTAGAAAACTAAATAAATTACTCACATAGACATCCTTAGATGCTTGGTCTGACCATCGCCCATTCCTCATGTGTGTACGCATCCAAAGACGAAGATCTGGTGGTTCTTCACCAGTTTCCAGGTCTCTCTAAAATGCCAAGAATATATCATATGAAAAATAAAACAATTTTTAAACTGCTTGCAGATCAGAAAACTATACGCAGAAGGAAAAACAAGTGATGAGATACATGCACTTTCTCAAGGACCAGACCATCGTGCACGTGTTTTCAATAGATGCTTAATCAATGGTTTTCTGTTCAGAACAGCTGAAATAGAGAAGAATCTGAGTACACAAAACAGTGGTGTTGTTGTGAAAGGTGATGGTAGTGCTGGCGACATCGACTGGTATGGCGTTGTTAAAAAGATTTACGCACTTGATTTTCCAACACAAAAGGAAGTAGTCCTTTTTGAATGTGACTGGTACGACGTACCTCCTGCTAGTAAGAGCAAAGATAGAGGATTTAAAAGGGATCAGTATGGGATTATCGATATTGATGTGACTCGATTCCGATATCTAAATGATCCTTACATTTTGGGGACACAAGCTGAGCAGGTGTTTTATGTGAAAGGTTACAAGAAACCAAATTGGTCCACGGTTATCAGGATGAAGCCAAGAAATGTGTTTGCCATTCCAGACTCAGAGTGTCCAGAAGATGATGGAGAAACTGATGTTGACTCACTGGACGTCGGAGTGGAAAGCATGATAGAATCACAGAGACATGAGGAGTTGACAAATTGGACTAGATCAGGTATTGAAGGTGTGACTGGTGATGCTTTTGTTATTAAAAAGGCATATGCTGATTCTGTACCCGAACCAACAGCAAGCGAGTTAGCAGACGACGAAGAAGATGACACCACCGACGACTACATTGATGATGGATACGTAGCACCTGTGAATAAAAATACTGAAGAACCGGAGGATGCATTTTTCATATAATTTCAGCTTTCTGATACGGCCTGTCGTTAATTTGCCACTTTGTATAACCATAGCTAGATCACATTCCTTTCTTGTAAGACCACCATGCTTTTGTCATTAGGAGTTCGGTGATTGGATATGCTGATTCCTTTCTTGTTTGTATCAAACTGCACACACAAGTTGTGTTTGCCCTCAGCTAACCCTCCCTTCAATAACAGGCTATTTCCCATCTCAGCATCCACCCAAAAAATTAACCATGCACTCTTTTTTTTTTGAGAATAAAATTAACCATGCACTCAAAAGCTCCAACCACAGCCCTCTTGCAACACACAAAGCTGAGACTCCCATGCACTCAAAGCCAAGGCACGCCAGGCACAACCATTGAACTAGTACTGTATGCTTGATTTTAAAGGGATGGTAACAAAAAAAATAATGGAAAAAATTTGTGGCGCATACTAGAATCGAACCACGGTCTTGACCGTCCAAACAAAGCACAACCATTGAACTGGTACTGTATCTTCGATTTTTGTTACAGACCAAGCTTTATAATTATTATGTTTTAGCTAACTCATTAAATTATAAAGGATGTCGTTGCGGGACAAAATCACAACAGAACAAGTGGCCTAGTGATTAGTTGCTTTGGCTACCAGCTGCAGCGTCGACTGTTCGAATCCCATATAGGCCATCTTTTTTTTAACAATATGAGGCCGGTCAGTGAACTTGTGATGTGGCGCGGGTGGGCCTTATGTGGCATGGCGGAGGGGATCGGGGGCGGCCGAGTGACGTGGCCGAGGAGCTGGCGAGGGCGGGCGGGTGATGTGGCCGAGGAGCTCCCGTAGGCGGTCGGGTGACGTGGCGGAGGGGCTAAGGGCGGCCGGGTGACATGGCGGAGGGGAGGGTAGCCGAGGAGCTGGGTCGTTGATATAGAACCTCATGCTTACCATAATAACATTAGAAAATACTCATTTTTTTGTGTCATTGATTTTTAAAGGGATGGTAACAAAAAAATAATGGAATAAATTTAAGACACATAGTAGAATCGAACCACGGCCTTGATGGTCTGATGCCACCAAAGAGATTTTGTTGCAAAAAACTAATTTATTGCAACAAATTAAACTACAATATACCAACAAAAACAATCTGTGGCAATAGCATCATCTTTATGCAACCGCTAAGTTTTTTGTTGCAATATAGAGAAATGTATTGCAACACACCTGAGGATTTAATGCAACGCAACAAACTTGTAGTAATATCAATTACTACTTACAACCACTTTGAATTTGGTAGCAATAACCGTTACATATTGCAACAAAAATATAAATTATAACAACAAAAAATAAATGTTGCCAAATTATGAGCTACTTACAACCATATTTCAATTGTTGCAAATGCATCAATCATTTGCAACGAAATTACAAAATAGTTGCAACAACACCTATGTAATGCAACATATTTTGTGTGGTTGCAATGAACTCTGTGGCATTAGCTCTAAAATCTAGTAGTGAGAGGAGGAAGAGGTGGCCGAGGGGGAAAGACCCCATGGTGTTGGTTCCACGGCAAAGATATGGGCCACAGCATTCATGAGTGCCCGCACTCCATCCAGAAAAAGAAAGAATTCGAAGAGCAACAGAAAAATCCGACGAGTCAATCCTTTGATGCCTCGTCATTACCACTACCCCCTCAGCCAAGCAATCGCTCAGTATCATATCTCTCACCAAATTTCGTACCACCCCACCACTCATATTATTTTCCCCCTCAGCAATACGCCTACCCTTCGGCCTCACAAATGCCACAACTACCACCACCACCACCTCTCCCAAGATATGATTCGTTGGGATATCATACGGAGGTAAAGCTGAAAACAGAAAATACTGGGCAAGCCAGTTCCGCGGGAGACATCGGAGAAGACCCACCAGGAATGGTTCATACAATAAATGCAATCTCTGGGGGCTCGAATGAGCCCGAACACATGGCGAAGAGACAGAGGAAAAAAGAAGCAAGAAGTGTGAATCAGATCTGCTCTGGCCAAGTATTCCGAACCCCATGGTCTCACGTCCCCATAACCTTCAGTCAAGCTGACGTAAGACTCATGAAATATCCACACAATGATCCGCTTGTTATCCGGGCAAATATCGGGCGCAACTCTCAGCATCGGCCGTATGGCAATGACGTCGGTAAAATTCTTGTTGACAATGGCAGTTCTGCAGACATAATCACTTGGAAGTGCTTCCTGGAAATGGGTTTCAAATCTGAACACCTGAAGGATGCAAAAAATCCATTGTATGGTTTTGGTGGAAAGAGGATAAATGCCAAGGGCAAGCGGGATATCAACATCACGTTTGGATCTGGCCCCTCGAGGCGGGTCGAAACAATCACATTTGACATTGTTGAGATTGATTACCCGTACAACGCAATCTTCGGAAGGTCGACCATCAACAAATTTTCAGCAGGAATACATCAAGATTATCTCTGCATGAAGATTCCATCGAACCAAGGTATCATTTCTGTGTATGGCAGTCAGGATGAAGCCCGAAGGGCTGAAAGAAGTACAACATTTGGGGTCCAGCATGTGCATATCATTAGTGATGAGGCAGAAGAAGAAAACGAGGATCCGAAAGAGATCCCGAAAGAGCAGAAGAAACAACAAAATGCAGAATGGGTAGCACCTTTCGAGCACACAAAGAAAATCCCGTTGTGTGAAGATGTCCCAGACAAACAGTCATTATCGGCAAGGAACTCAGCAGTGAGTAGGAAATCAGGCTCATTGAGTTCCTTCGGAACAATCAAGATGTTTTCGCCTGGTCGTCAAACGACTTAACAGGGGTCAGCAGAAATGTAATCGAGCATGAACCCTGTATAGATCCGAAGGCAAAGCCGAAGAAGCAGAAACTCCGTGTCATGTCCGAAGAACGGAAAAATGCAGTGCAGGCCAAAGTGCAGAAATTACTAGACGCCAGGGTCATTCGTCCGGTACAGTTCTCTCTGTGGCTAGCCAACGTAGTAATGGTACCAAAGAAAATCGGACAGTGGAGAATGTGCATTGACTTCACCTGTCTTGTCCGAAGGATGACTTCCCATTGCCCCAAATAGATGTCCTCATCGATCAGGTAGCATGTTGTGAAATGCTCAGTTTTCTGGATTGTTTCTCTGGTTACCATCAGATCTGCATGAAGACGACAGATGAAGAAGCCACCAGTTTCACTACTCCTTTCGGAATCTACTGCTTCATCAGAATGCCAGAGGGACTCAGAAATGCAGGATGCACTTTTAGCAGAATGATTCATAAAAATCTGGGGTCCCAACTGAAAAGAAATGTATCAGCTTATGTTGATGATGTTGTTGTCAAGAGCAAACAGAGAGCCGATCATATCCAGGACCTTCGGGAAACATTCTCAAACTTGAGGAGAAATGGCCTCAAACTGAATCCAGCGAAATGTGTTTTCAGAATTACCAAGGGAAAGCTCCTGGGTTGCCTAATTTCCAAACGGGAATTCAGGCGAACCCCGAGAAAGTTGAAGCGATCAGACGGATGCAACCGCCAAAGACCAAGAAAGATGTGCAGAAGCTTGCCGGCAAAATTGCAGCACTAAACAGATTCATCTCCAAATCAGCGGAACGAAGCCTGCCTTTCTTTAAGGCACTGTGAAACACAGCAAATTTCCAGTGGGGACCAGAACAGCAGAAAGCCTTTGAAGAACTCAAACAGTACATAGAAAACTTGGCCATTCTTTCAAGCCCAACCCCAGGAGCACAGTTAATGCTATACATTGCCGCCTCGGACACAGCTTTGAGTGCAGCCTTAGTAGAAGAAAGAGAAGTCAACGGAGTTCCGACACAGGTCTCGATCTATTTTGTTTCAGAGGCTCTCTCGGGTTCCAAGCTATTCTACTCAGAGATGGAAAAAATGGCATACACAGTAATAATGTCAAAGAGAAAGTTACAACACTATTTTCTCAGCCACAAGATTCTTGTACCAACCTCGTACCTGTTACGAGACATGTTCGAAAACAAGGAATCTCTACGCAGAGTAGGAAAATGGGCAGCAGAATTGCGAGAGCATTATGTCGATTTCATCCCGCGAGCAGCAATCAAATCACAAGTCTTGGCAGACTTCATAGCAGACTGGACACCTTCCAGTGAGACAATTTCTAGACCCATCCCGGAGTCTCTGTGGGAAATACAATGTGATGGTGCTTACTGTGACCGAGGATCAGGAGCATCCGCAGTAATTTTGTCTCCGTCAGGGATCAAACTCCGATATGCAATCCGTTTAGACTACGACAACTGCACTAATAACATAGCAGAATATGAAGGGCTGTTGTTGGGGCTTCGGAAGGCAAGGGCTCTAGGAGCACGCAGAGTGTTCATAAATACTGACTCCGAGCTGATTTCAGGGCACAATGATAAATCATACAAAGCCAAGCACCCAGAGCTAATAAAGTATCTAGTGGCCGTGAGGTCTATGGAAAAATACTTTTTCGGGTTCACAGTGAAAAATTATCCAAGGTCCAGAAACAAAGAAGCAGACGAGTTGGCAAAAGCAGCAGCAACCAAGTCACCTCTACCTTCGGATGTATTCTACGAAGTGCTCAAGCATAAATCAGTACTCGGTGATGAAGCCCCTGTGAGATATATAAACGCTATTCAGAGTGAAGATTGGAGAGCCCCTCTTATGGCTTTCATTAGGGGGCACTTCGAACCCGAAGACGAGGCAGAAAAAAAGAGAATGGAAGCAAAGGCAAGAAATTACTGCATAGTGGACGAAAAGTTGTGCCGAACGGGAGTCTGCGCACCACTGCTCAAGTGCATCTCTGTCGAGGAAGGCAAAGAACTGCTCCGGGAAATCCACAGCGGAATGTGCTCATCACACACTAAAACAAGGGTTCTAGTTCAGAAAGCTTTCCGGCAGGAATTCTATTGGCCATTAGCAGTATCAGACGCAGATGAAATTGTAAGAACCTGCAACAACTGCCGCATGCATGCAACATACAAACACTACCCAGCAAACGAAGTACAACTCATACCACCTATTTGGCCCTTGTCCAGATGGGGAATAGACATTGTGGGACCACTCCTGAAGGCTCAGGGAAATCTAACCTATGCAATAGTGGCTGTAGAGTATTTCTCCAAATGGATCGAAGCGAAACCAGTGCAGAAAATCACATCCGCTTCAGTACAAAAATTCTTCTGGCAGAACATCGTTTGTCGTTTTGGGGTACCGAGAGAAATAATAGTTGACAATGGCAAGCAATTTGACAGTGAATCTTTCCACAATTTCTGCCAAGGCCTCGGAACCAAACTATGTTTTGCTTCTGTATACCACCCGCAATCAAATGGTGCAGTCGAAAGAGCAAACGGAATAATATTTTCTGGCATCAAGAAGAATATCACAGGCCTTCCGAAGGGAAAATGGGTCGATGAACTGCCAAGAGATATCTGGTCTCATAACACCACAGAATCAAGAACAACAATGTTCTCACCATTCAGGCTACTATACGGAGAAGAAGCCATGACTCTAGAGGAAATCAAGCACGAGTCGTGGAGAACAAAAGAGGAAGCACATCAAGATACAACCCTTATGGAGGTAACACTAGACACCATGGAAATCCTAAGGGAAGAAGCTTCCAAAAATCTCGAAAGCTATCAAGACGAAACCAAGCGATGGAGAGACAAGAAAGTAAAACCGAGAGGTATCCAGACATGAGACATGGTGCTCAGGAAGATCCCCAAGGGCAAATACAAGGGAAAACTCAATCTGAAGTGGGAAGGACCTTTCATCGTTTCCGAGACATCAAGACCATCCGCCTTCTGGCTACAATCACTAGATGGAGTCGATGACCCGTACCCATGGAACGAAGACATGTTGCAACGCTATTACATTTAGGGAGTCACGGGCTCAGAAAGCGCAACCTAGAGTTCTTTTTGTAGTTTTCTGCTTTTGTAATTTTACTTTTTGCAAGTATCAAATGTAACGAGGAGTCCGTACTCTTTTCCTCACAGGGGAAGCTTTCGGGTTGCATTCCATAAGCAATTTGAAAGTGTGAGGTTTTTAACGAGGCGGATTTCCTATGTAACCCCTTGTGTAATATAAACAAGGCATCCCCCACCAAACGAAAAACCCGAAGCAACAAACCACTTCGTAAACAAAGTGGAGTTGTCTTCGGAACTTGGTTGGTTTGAACACCAATGTGAGTTAAGCCTCGGAGCACAGCTTTGGCCCGAGCGCAAAAGTCTTAACTCATACGCGAAAAGCGTGATAAAACATTCCGCAGAGAATGAAGGGGAAACACGCCCCTGGGCCCAAAACCAAACGCAAACGGTACCGGAAAATTTTTTAAAACTTCCGACGGGAAGGAATATGCAGCACTTTCTCGAAAATCTACCCGCCCCTCGGGGTTCGATTTTTGAACCGAGGGGGGGAGGTGCTCTTCGAACAACATTGTGATTCAATCTCGAACCACCTTCGGGGCTTTATTGAGTACGTGCATTACAAAAATTCAAGGTTCATGTAGTACAACATCACAGATTTCCGAAATCAAACTATGAACAACGCCAGAAACGATGGCCTCAGCTTCTCCTCTCAAGAATGCATCGAAATCACCTGCGTGCAGAAAAAATAGGATACAACAAAAATTACAAGGCGGGCTTCGGAAAATAAGAAAAAACCTAGCTAGGAAACTTATACATAAACTCAGCAGGCTCATATTCAATATCATCTACGGGTTCCTCCTTCGGAGTTAACAAACCGAAGGGGGGAACGAACTCGCCACTGAAACCAATCTGGTTAAGGCGCTTCATCTCGCGAACAAAGTAACGAGTGTGTAAAATCCTGTCATGTTCCACAACATTTCGGTGGAACTTAGCAAAAAAAGATCGGGATTCTGCGTTACGAATCTCATACTTCCGGAGTTTATAGGCCCAAAACATTTCAAAGCTAGCATTCAGACGTTTAGCAAGAAACTTGGACCAAATGCTACCAGACATTAGAAAACCATCTTTGTACATCATCAAAGGAACCACACCTTCGATTACCACGGCAGGATCCACATCCCGGACCTGCGTGGCAACCGAGCAGAGTTAGCAAAACATTCTCACAAAATTACAGCAAATCCATGTTCTATCCAAACTGCTACACATTTCCTCACACCTCTCGCGCTTCGGTATTCAAATCTTTATCCGGAACTGTTCCGGCGACACCCTCGGAAGCTGCCACTTCGGCTATGCCAGGAGCACCGTCGGCTTCCAGAGGAGCGTCTTCATCGATGGTCTCCAGCTTCGACGAGGAAGTAGATTTAGCAGCCATGCGAGCCTCCAGTGCAGCAGTAACCTTGTTTTCAATTTGCGCATGGATCTACAATACAACAAAAGTCAAAAGGAGGAGGAATATCAGGAAAATCAAAACGAAAAGGCGATAAAAACAAACCTGCTCTTCAGTACGACGAGACTCATCCCGAGCCAAAACACCACCATGAAACTTGAAAAATGTAAGCATGAAGTTGTTCGCGATACTCTTGGCCAAGTCATCTTCAGAAGGCCAGGCGAATGAGGGGTCCTTTAGCATACGCAACTCCTTTTTCCCAATATGCTTCGAATCAGCAGAGGCATCCGGGGGAAGCAGGGAGCAAATGGTCTGGGCAAAAGCCCGAGAGGCAACATTGGCATTCAGTTCACCCCATAGACTGCTACCAATAGAGGCCACCTCCAGGCAAGAGAATATCCAATCGTAGAAGCCTTCGATGCTGCACTCGTTAACATCTAGATCAGGAGGGATAAGGCCAAAGGGCGCGAGAGCACGGGTGAAACCGACCTTAACTTCTTCAACACCTTCGGCATGTGCATGCATATAGCCCTCGAATTATTTCTTTAGCTCAGCAAGGCTAACATCTTTGCCACTAACATCCTGTTTCAGCTTCTCATTCTCTTCGACGAGCTCCCTATTTCGCTTGGCCACCCATCTTTCAATTTCAAGCTCAATTTTCATATCTTCAACAATTTTCCTAAACTCCTCATTCTCCTTGCTAAGAATTTCTTTCTCCAAGACAAGATCACTAGACCGCCCCTTCTCCAGACGAAGACTTTCCGAGAGAGATTTCTTCTCCTCCTCCAGACTAGCAACCTTCCCCGAAGCGACCTCGGAGCTCTTCATATATGGCCTTAGATCTTCTATATCTCGCTTGTGAGTCCGAGAGGCACATCGAATGGACAGGTAGGTCTTCAGGGCCAAGTCCTCAGCTTGTTGCAGGACAAATTCCATGCTCTGTTGGCAAAGTTTGTTTTTGTTGGCGCGCCGAACGCACACCAAGATTCACCGCAACCGCACGGATCATCGTAGCCTTTCCCTTAGAGTATTCCAAGGTTATCAATCCGTGGATCGGCAGTGAACTACCTAGGGTTTTCCATCTAATCTAATAGATCTAATCCTAACATGAAGCAAAGATTGCATATGAAAGGGTAAACCAATAGATATGAATTAATGTATAGGGTCGATCACATCCACAGACATAGGCAAAGATGAAGTTAAACCAAAGATCAACTAAGCCTAGTGCCTTCTAGTTGTAGTTCTAGCCAAGAACGGTAAACACATCAAGCATCTCATTCGAAGCACCACCTCCGGTCAAACCCCCGAGAACTACCACCCTACACAGGCCACGCCCTGTCACGACGCTCCTTATCAGTCTAGCAATTACAAGGGCACGTTCATAGAATATGTTGTACTCCTCGGTAGATCCGGTATGAACCCTTAGCCCCATGGCTACAAGATCACCCCGAGCAATCTATATCGATTAATAGATTGAAAGCAAATCAAACCCAAGCAAGCACAAGATCATAAAAGGAGGCACTTTGATCGCTAAGGAATCAGATGACAAGATGATCATTACACAAATGAAGTATTCATTACACCATCACCTCTGAGTACATACCATAGATGATGAACGATTGGCTCCTGAACTCCACTATAGCACAACCACGCAGGGAGGCCATGGTGGCTAGGGTCGGCCTAGGCCATCCCCTAGACAACTTCGAGGACTTGCGGCGGCCGTCGTCTCCCTCCGGTGCTCCCTTCTAGGTTTCGCCGACTTCTGGTGAATGGATGATGCCCTCCTCTGGAAGACGGGATATTTATATGCCGAGGAAACCCTAGCTCAAAGGGGAGGCCGAGAGGGCTCAAAAAGGGCTTGGGCGGCGCGGCCAAGGGGGTCCTTGGCCGGCCGGCCTAAGGCCTTTTTGGCTCGCCTCGGGCCCATCTTTCGCGTGCAAGCTTCTTGGATGTTTATGAGTTGATATTCCAATACTTGTGGGCTTTGGACGTCGGTGGCTCTGGAATATGGATGGGTCTTGTTGGGTCTTCCGAGTCTGCACTGGATTTGTCTTGATCTCGAGGTACTTTGGCCTTATCTTCAATTGAGCCTTGTTTAGAGGTGGCCCGTTAGAGTAGAGCATGAACGGGCTTCGGTTCCTTTGGGCTTCATTAGGGCTTTTGGCCTTCATCTCGCCGTGTTGTTGCTAGTTCTCAGATTCAGCCCATATTCGCTCTAAAATAGTCAATTAACCTGCGTAAACCAAAATGCTCCAGAAATATGTGCACAAGCGGAAACGGGGTTATTTCAGTGCCAAGTGGCGGGGTTAGTATCAAGATTAGTCCAAAAACATAACCTAGATGGCACTAAAAGGGTGTCATTTAACAGCACCAACAATCCCCCCATGCTTAAACCTTGCTCGTCCTCGAGTAAGTCCAGGAACATGCTTACCATAGAAATCAGCGTTGCCCTTCAATGTCATCCCTGCACTTAGTCATACACCACATGACACATTGCTCTCTCAAGTGTTTAGCATTTAAAGTTCAAGTTGTGACCGGCTACTTTTCTTTATGGAAGATAGACTAACAATAAAGCACAAGCCACAATAAATATAATGGTCTCGAATTTAAGCGAACTTCAAACCTTTACCTTATTCCATCGTGAGGAGTTTTCAAAAACATGCACATCAAACATAAGTGATGTTCTCTTGCAAAAGTTCATGGAAACTCTCATCTCATCAAGTCGCTCAAGCCTATACTAGATTATTCTCAACCTATTCTACTCATGTATGAAAGTGGAAGGCTTATGTGGAGCTTGGTAGGTCAAAACAATCCTAGCAAAACATTAAATCTGAAATATTGTCAAACTAAGAGAGAAATCTAATGGATTTACTGAGACTCGTCAAAAAGGCCATGAGAAAATAAATGTTGGAGAGGGAGAGAGATGGAACACACACTTTTTAGATGGTGGACATGTGCAAATGGCAAAGGGTGACACCGAAGCACAAATGAAGTCCTCGTTATCGGATTGCACATGGTTGGAATAATTGAGTATGGAATAAATCTTTTAGGCACCAAGAATTTAATGAAACAAAAAGAACTAAGGAGCATTTTTTATTTTTATTTTCTTTCTTTTCTTCATTTTTTTCTTTGTTCTTCTTTCTTTTTCACTTTTTTCTTCTTTATTTTTTGTTTTATGCTCCTTAGAACCTTTTGTAACACGATACTTACTCAACGGTACTCAGAGAAATGCGATGACTCCCCCCCTCCCCATGCTTGAACGATTGCTCGTCCTCGAACAAATGAGTGGGAAATTAAATGACTGCTGAGTATATTATAAATTCTTCTAATCTTGCAGAGAATGACTTGAATCTTCAGGAGGGACACCCACAAAAATTTTTGAGGCCACCAGGGTTGAAAACACCCCTAGCCGCGCGGCCCAGAAGGTCTCTGGCCACGCCGCCCAGGCTGTTCTAGCCTCTGATTCTTCTGATTTTTCTCCAGTGTGCTTGCAGAGTCCTTCCAAATGTATATTCTTCGTCTGATGTCTCTGAGTTGTCAGAATCTCCGTCGAATTAATTTTTCATACTCAATATTTGGGTTGTGGTCAAGGAGGTAATCACAAAAAATATTTTTGGTTTAGGATGGATGCCCAGCGAGGTTTGTGAAATTTCCGATGTGGAGACTCACAATGCATGGACAGAAAGGCTAGCAAAAGAAGTTACTCAAAGGAATGGCCATCTTCTTTGTCTCGTACCAAAGAAATCAATCCTAATCCAACTCATCAAAATATAAGTTTGCAATCTAAGGGTTTTATCATGAAAGAACATGAATGTTTAGGCTTTGGTAGGTAGAACTTTGCAAGAGACTCACGAATGTAGATAGCATAAGCTTTAAGTTTTAAACAAAAACAACACAAGGCTTAAGGTCATTGGTAAACTTAAATCAAAGAGCAAGTATGTGGGTCTAGAGATTAGTCATTTAACCTCCACAAAAAAGAGCCGGTGTTTATGTCAATTCATATCCATTTAATTGAGAGCAATTAGTCAAGTCATATACAACATAGTGTAGGTAAAACAAAGCGGCAACTTTCATCATTTTTCCATAAGCAAAGCATAAACGAATGATATCATCGTGGTGAGCACAAATGTGATGGTGATTGATATTTATTCAAAACAAAAATAAAACTAGGTTGTCCTCCTAGTAGCCATGTTATTAACAAGAGAGATATATAAAGGTCTTCTACACTAAGGTCGATGACATGCATATGTACAGGCATTTAGAAAATGCTGGACAAAGAGAAGGTCGAGAGAGAGTTACCGTCCTTTTCGATGCTCGTTGTGAAGTGCAGCATGTCTCCCCAATGCTTAGCATTGTGCTTAGCATGGAAGAAAAGTCTTTAGCATCTTGAGGTGATCCTTGTACACTCCAGATGGCTTGTCTTCTTGTCTCGCATATCCTCCCCCATGCTTAGCATGTTGCTAAGCATAGAAGAAGAAAGTGAGCCGTCTTGTAAGTCTTGAAGTTCCATTGCCATGTATGGAGATTATCTTCATGCTCTTTCACCTTTGTTCCCTTAATTGTCTTCAACTTCTTCTTCTTGTCACTTAGCCATGTCCCCAATCATTTTTCACATCATAATCACCTCCTTCCTTGTTCTCCTTCGTTGCTGTTCATCTTCACGAATTTTTCTTCTTCTTCCAGAACAGAACATGTACTGAATTATTGCGCCAATTCAAAGTACTCACAATTATATTTCCAAGGAGTCCTAATTCGCCCAAAACGGATTCCGGACAAGAGAGTTATGCTATTTTTACTTCGAAGACGTAATCTGTCCCGAGCTGATTTCAGCATGCGCAGCGCTCAATGTTTTTGCCATAACTCCTTGCACGGGTCTTCAAATTTCATGATCTTGGATGCGTTGGAACGAGAACTTGATGATACTTCTGAATATTCACCTTTTCCTTCTTGTACACTTCTGAATATGTGCTTAAAATCGATGAAAACAGCAGCGTTTCTTCCGAGATTTGGAGATGTCTATGATTTTGGTTTCAACTCTTTGATTATAAATTATTGGGAGTGTTTCATCATGCCTGCAAAACAATTCAAGTGCATATACTACCCCCGAGGTGACGGTTAGGAGTACTCACCACTATACAAATGCCAACAAACCAGCGACTTCCCTAAGACCTCAACTTGTGGCATAGCTAGCTTAGTAAAAGTCAATCCTAATGAGTGTTCGTGTATGCAAGTGCAAGATGTGTATGCAATCGATAGGGAGATATAAAAACAAAGGCAATGTTTAAACCAAGTTTTAAACACCATGTTTACAACTAGGTTGCTTTATTCCTCCACAACCATAAAGTTTTGTTAGCCGAGGTCAAAACACCACGCTTATCACAAGGCCAACAATTCTTTAAAGTGTTAGAAAAATAGAGCGCATTGCTAAGTTTTTAAATCAACAAATGCAATATGAATATTAACAAGGCTTATAAAATAGTATGATGATGGTCTACAATTATGTCTAAA
Organism: Urochloa ruziziensis; assembly: GCA_015476505.1. Classification (NCBI taxonomy): domain Eukaryota; kingdom Viridiplantae; phylum Streptophyta; class Magnoliopsida; order Poales; family Poaceae; genus Urochloa; species Urochloa ruziziensis. The sequence continues at coordinate 35,120,161 of CM027125.1, read as the reverse complement.
CACCATGTTCACACAAGATTGCAAAAGAGAAGGTGCCACGCGTGAAGCACTATCGTTGATATGAAGCATTCATCATAAAGTTTTGTGAAAAAGCCAAGCTAACAAATGCAAGGTGGGACAAAGGGGATGAATGCAACATGCAAAATGCAAAGGGTTAGAGAGAACAAGGTTTTAGGAGATGGTTTTATGGGTATCCTATATTTTTGGCATAAAACAAGAATTTTGAAGAGAGAAAAAGGGTATAGAAATTCTATCTAAGGTGGTTTTGAAACAAAAAGAAAACAGAAGTTAGATTTTTGGATGAAAACAAAACCTATGGCTCGTATTTGGATGGCTAAGGAATATGAGGTTTCTCCTAAGAGTTTAGGTTTGTGTAGGAAGGCTAGTCAAAAGTTTTAGTTAGAACAAGGGGTAGAATAGACTACAAGTCGATCCTATCCTTGTTGGCTATGGTTTTTGGGTGGGTTTAAAGGGAAGGCTTAGGTAGATTTGACAAAAGTTAGAACAAAACAAAATATGCAATGCAATGCATGGTGAAGACCAATATGAACATGAGGTGGTTAATAAAATGAATGATATAGCGGTGGTCTAAACAAAGCAAAAGTTAGCCTAAGTTAACTAGCCACAAGTTTAGAATCGAAAGGGTTGCACAAAGCCTCATAAATCTCTCTAGAAAGACACAAAGAAAAAGACTCTAAACACTAATAGGCACACAAAAAGGGTCTACAATTTTCCATGATCAAGAAACAAAGTGCTCTCCCAATATCTTTTAGATCATACAACATGTTGTTGTGGTTTTTGTTAGAGCAATGGCACAATGTTACTTGATGTTTTCGATTAATTATCACAATGTAGACGATCATCTTCATATATATACATAGATAGAACGGGTTGCCTCCCGCAAAGCGCTTCATTTAAAGTCATAGAGTTTGACTTTCTCATATACCTTTCATTGTTGTGAAGCCATGGTTCTCCGTGCGAGAATTCGAAGTAATCCATGCAGCTTGATGTCGCCTTGTACGATTCGTCGTGGGCATAAGATACGTCTCTCCCTATAGTAGCTAGTCGTCTCTCAACTAGTCAAAACGTAGCGGAACGGCGTTAGGGTCCCTGCAAGAAAACCACGAACCTTCCGTGCCAGCACGCCACGGAAGCGTCCCCATTCATTACCGTTCTTCCTATAGAAACGGTACCCATGCGTTCAACACTACATGGACAGTGCATCTAGTCTAGGCCGTATGCTCAATTTGAATAGAGCACACAACCCTTCGCATAACTCGCGATGCGGCATCATGCACATGTCTCGAACATGGCGAACAACCAGGATGATAGGCTCACTGGAATTAGAACCATACCATCAAGACCTTGCTCACATATAAAACATGTGGCGACTCATACACAACCGTAATGATAGGTTCCTTGGAATGGAAATCCTATCACCCTTCGTGCACGCGGGGCACGGAAACCAGCGCACGTATAAAACACGTGGGCATGATGTGCTGGGCAAGTTAATCAATTATACCATAGATAGCAAGCCACCTAAAACAACCCGAAAGTCCGTCTAGGGCTTCACGGTCTAGTTAATCCTTAGCGATCCAACGAGTTTTCACAAAAGCACTAGTTGGTCAAGTTTTATTGTAAAACAAGTGTGTTGGGACCGTGAGAACCTCTGGTGCACGACTTTTCGCTCTGATGCCAGCTGTGGCAGAACCGCTCAAATTAATCCGGCTTAATGTACTAAACATCGCATTAGACGCGATTAGCCACTTAACCGAACTAAAGTGACAGCCTGTCGGGTCGAGCCCGATGCAACCACGCACAGTTACCGAGATCGAAACGAGTCATGCATTTACTCCCTCGAAGGAGAGTACCAGAGATTACCATAATCCACAGATACATTAAATAGGTCCCACTTCGGTACTTTATTACAAATTCAGTTCATGCATAAGGTAGAGACGATTCAGAGTTTAAAAGCTGCGGAAAGAACTATTATTCGGAAAGGTAATGACATCACGTGAAGCCGTCGTGACATCACTCAGAAGCATCCTCGTCCCAGACAACGGTCCAACCCGGAGGAAGGGTGGTCGGCCAGGTAAGACCGGCAACCATCTCCTCAAGAGTACTACCTGAAAACAATCAACAAAGCAAGGCTGAGTATACTAATACTCAGCAAGACTTACCCGTCGGGTGAGAACTACGTCACCGACTTCTAGACATGCAAGGCTTTTGGCTGGTGGGTTTGTTTTGCCAAAGAGCGACTAAGAGTGGGTCCTTGCTTTCAATCTTTTAGCATCAAGTTCTAGTTCGAGTTAACCATTCTAGGTAAGCACCTTATTCTAATCAAGCATGTTGAGCAAGAAATTAAGAACGCATCAAGTTTATCATCAACGTCATGTTCCACTTTCTTACTCAATGCGGCAGCGGGGTTAAGTAGTCTCATTAGCTGCGAGAAACAGACAGTTCGAACCGATTTTAACCTTGCAAGGTGGAAACTAAACACACGGAAAAGCACCAACCACCAAGGTTGACGCTAACCAGGCCGTTCCCATGTCATCCCGGTTCGTTAATCCGAGCCTACTCCCCTTGGACACAAGCCTATCCGGTTGATACTTCGCGGCCACGCCGGCCGGATTCGGTCTTGAGCCACATGTGTACCGCATGGGGAGGTGAATCCCAGGGAAAGCAGGGCGAGGCCACTCCCCGTTCCGAACAGGTACTAAACTTACCGGTCCCATGCCCAAACAAGTGCTTAGTGCTTTCAAACACTTAACCGTCGGTACCACACCATTCGGCCTTAACCAAATTTTGCTTACACGGACGGGGCATCTGCATGACAAAAATCCCCGCCCGTCATCCTTATGATTCCAACATAAGTAAAGCAGTTGATTCCTATATCTCGCGAGTGACAGGAAATCACTCGACTTTTACCGGGTCCTTATAGCATAGCCACTATCGACCTATCATACTAGTATTGCATAGCATAGGTACCTAGGATCATGCAACTAAGGTTTCAATTCAACTCCTGAACGTAAATGCACAAGTAAATCTTAACAAACATAGTTGCATGTATTCGAAACATGGGACATGCTCCGGGGCTTGCCTTCGGGCATGTGGTTAGCTTGGGGGTTCTCGGCGGCGGGGTTCAGTTCGTCCTCCACCTGGATCACGTTCACGTCTCCCGAGGCTTGTCCTTCTTCTCCGGTCGGCACCAACTCGTAGTCACCGTCGGCGAGTGCTTGTTCTACACGAGATGCACATGCATAAGAGGTGATCTTATATCGAGTCATCACACTTTCATAATGATAGACCCACGGTGGATTGAATGGCATATTCACCTGGACAATATTTGTCTGACCTTCCCTTTCTTTTAATTAAGTTTGTATTTACTCATAAAAGAACTTGGGGTGTTTGATGGTGATTGTGTACACATATAAGATTGTTTAATTTGTTTTCAGCATAAAATGGCAAGTGTAGTGTGGGTGGGTGATTTATCTGTTTAAAACATTTAAAGGTGATTTGCTCTTTATTTAACTCATTTAAGCATTGAAACTTTGATAAATTATTCTGGTGGCTTGGTGTATGATAAAAAATGTGAGAAAATTACAGCAAGCTTACTGATCCACTGTGGATTTACTGACCGAAAATCAGGCCAAAATAAATTACACAGACATCAGGATAAATTGCACAAGCTCAACACACTATCATAAAAAATAAATCCTAACAATTCACCCTATCAGCCATTTGTCCTTAACTTTTTACCAGAGGCTATACTAGCCTAAACTAGTTGTCATGCCAAAGATGAGCTTAAAAAGATTTCAGGAACAAGCTGATTAATTTAGTTGATTTAAGCACTGATCCATTTAAATGAGCAAGTTAGCCAAGTCAAACTGAGCTCTGCTATTTAACACAGATGTACCACCCTAACATGGAGCTACTGCAAAAAGATTGGGCTCATTTGCTTAACAAATTAATTTAAACAATTCGAAAACAGAAACTGCACAGATAAGTTTAAATAAATCATAACTCAAAATCTAAAACAGTTCTGGGTGCCATCGTTTTACAGCAAGCCTAGAATTACTCAGGCAACAACATATCCGAAAATCATCACAAACTAAGCTACAGATTTCAAACTGTACATAGATTTGTATTTGAACAGATTTGAATCTAGTTTGAAATCTACACAGAAAACTCCTATACATGCTTTCTATAAAAGGTAGCACACAACACAGTGAGCCCAACAAAATTGGCCTTGCATTTTTCTGATTTTTCTATGATTTTTAGTCGATTTTCAAAGTTCCCAGCTTTTGAATCTAGATCTGAAGAATCTATTTCCACATAACCCCCTGGACTTTCTAAACCCTCATAGATAGGTCCCTGGTTTACACTAAACACCCTGGAAAGAGTTTGATCCTCGCGAGGGGGTCCTTGGCCATGGCCGGCGGCGTGAAGGCCGGATTCCGGCGAGGTAAGGCCGCGGGACTGGGCGAGAACAAGGGGGATCCACTCACCGGCTCACCTAGTGTCGATCTTGTGCAGGAAGGAGTGGGAAAGGCGGTGCGACGGCGGCGGACGGCGAGCGGGCGGCGGTGCTCTGCTTCTTCCCCAATGCCGGTGGCGGCGGCGGGGGAGAAGCTCGGCTAGGCGCTGGGCGAGCTCGAGGGTGGCAGTGGAGCACAGCGGCGGTGTTGGGCGGCTGCGGAGCGGCGCGAAGGCAATAGCACGGTGCGGCAGCCTGGCGGCGGTGAAGGCGGCGGTGGGGGAGCTCGGAGCGGCGACGGGAAGGGCTATTTATAGCCGGGGAAGGGGGCGTGGCGTCGAGGTGAAGCTTAAGGGAGCGGGCAGCGCGGGCAAGCGGCTGGGCAGGGGTGCGGGCATGCACGCGGCGTGGGTCGCCGGACGGCGAGCACGTGGCGGCCGCGGGGGCGCTCTGACGTGGCTGGGCAGGGCGCGGCCGTGTTGTCCATCCCACTTGCCTGGCCGTGGCGCAGCAGGCGAGGTGAGGCAGGCGCACAGCGGCGACGAGAGGCGGGGCTGCCTGCACGACGGGGAGGAGATCGACGCGGGCGCGCGCGGGCACTGGCCGGGCGAGATCGTGCCGCGGGCGTGGGGGATTGCGCGCGCGCGGGTTGGTCGAGGGGCGCCGGGTGGTTGGGATAGCGGGCAGCCGGCCTCGGGCGCGGAGCGCGGCGTGGCGCAGGGCTGCCGCGTGGCGGCCGTCGTCTGCACGCGGCGCAGCGAGCAGGCGAGCGCACGGAGCGAGGCCGAGGCGCGCGGGGTCAATGACGCTCTGACCCATCGCCAAGATGGCCCACCAGCCTCGGCGTCCGGGTCAGGGGGCCGGCGGCACAGGGCAGCGGCTGCGGCGGCGCGAACGCGACGCGCTCGGGGGTGCCAGCGTGCTCGGTTCCTTTCGTCGAACAGCTGCGGGGTGTACATTCAAGCGACCAGTTCTCGAAAATTTTGAACTGAAGTTCAAAATCTCCAAACACAAAAGTTGTGTTCCCAACTACTATCTACAACTTTTACAAAGGGTCACCATGGAAAAAGTTCCTGGATTGGTGGGGAACGTGAGGAGAAGTTTGGATGAACTTCTGATGAACTGGGTGTGAACTCAGAGAGATGTTCTGGCTTTGATCGAGTTTTCAGGCATGAAACACTCAAAATCTTGAAGTCCACCAATTGACAAAGTTGTGTGCCACTAAAAAGTGAACAACTTTTATATTGGCAGATTTTTAAGTGTTTAAGTGAAATTTGGACTTTGAACCATGCCAACCGAGGAATGCCAGAATTTCACCACGTGATAAAGGGAATTAAATGAATTTTTCTTAAGTGAAAATCTAGGTGGGGCCAGGGTACACCTAATTAAGCTTAAGCCACATGATTTACAGATGATTAAGCTAATTAAACACCTAGATTGTCACAAGCTGGTGGTGGACTCATCAGCGCTATGACAACTACTGGAGGACTGAGGTGCACGTCCGCGTGCGTGATCCGCATGCTTGAGCTGACCGTGGGAGGACCGTCCACTACGCCACCACTGACAGGGAGACACAGGAGGCAGGGATAGCTAATGCAGCTCGTCAGGCTCTCTACGTCTACAGACACAGGCACTTCCCCGCGATCCGGCACCAGCCAGAGAGGTGGTACCCCCGCAGGAGGAGTGGTGAGGCCGCTTGTACCATCACTACACTCGCGGGAGTCGGGGACCCCCAGCTTGCTTCCATAGTGCGGCTCACCGGCGCCCTCAGCACAGAGCTGGACGCCGCCCTACAGGAGAACCACAGACTGAGGAATCGCCTTGAGACAGCCTACTTCATGATCAAGGCGATGGAGGAGCACTACATGGGGAGACCAAGGCCGCACAGCCCAAGGTACCAGGGGGAGTCACCGCCTCGCAGGATGACCTTCTACGGGAATGCACCAAGCCGCACCACCATCGATCATTTGGAGTCTAGTACCATGAGTCTGTAATAGGGATCATTTAGTACCACGCTTTAGAGTCAAAACTTGGTTGAGTCGCGTCGAGTCTTGTGTGAGCTATGTCCTTAGTTGCTTGGATGGTTTATTATTATGCTTATGCGTGATTTGGATTTTTGTAATGATTGTGATGGGAGCAGATGCAAATCTGTGATCATCTAGTATTGGATTAAGGTATAAGGAGTTTAATGAATAAATAGTTGGGGTCTTTATCTCTGTTGCACTTTATCTATCGTCTTCACTGCATTTGAGGTCCTTTATCATGTCAGCTATACCATATCTCTGAGATCTGACTGCAATGAGATTGGATTGTTCGTTATCATGGTCCTCTGATTATTAATGAGAAATTGTACATTATTGACAGATGGTTGACACCAGGAGGACAGGTGGCACTGGGACGAACCAGAGCCAGAACCTGCCAGTGCCATCCACTACGGAGCAGATGATGCAGATGTAGACCCAGCTGATGCAGCAGATGGCCCAGATCATGACCATGATGCAGCAGAACCAGCAGAACCCTCCTGTTCTGCAGCCCCTGGCGCCTGCCAGGGATAAGAGGAGCGAGTTCTTGAGGGGACACCCACCCAAGTTCTCCCACGCCAGCAACCCACTACAGGCTGAAGATTGGCTCAAGTCTATGGAGAGACAGCTCGACATTGCACAGTGTGATGACAGGGAGAAGGTTCTCTACGCCTCAGGGCAACTTGAGGGAGCAGCTCTAGACTGGTGGGATGCCTACCAGTATGCACAGCCTGAACGCAACCTAATCACCTGGTGGCAGTTCCGCGACAGCTTCCGCTCTCACCATGTGCCTGAAGGGTTGATGACCCTGAAGAAGCAAGAGTTCCTGGCGCTGAAGCAGGAAGGGATGAGTGTCACCGCTTACCGTGACAAGTTTCTTGAGCTAGCCCGCTATGCTCCTGAAGACGTGGCGACTGACATGAAGAGGCAGACTCGGTTCCGGAATGGGCTACTGGATGCACTGCAGTACCAGATGACCTGCATCAAATTCCCAAACTTTGGGGAGTTGGTGGATGGAGCTCTGATGTTGGAACACAAGCGTCGTGAGATGGAGGAAAAGAAGAGAAAGTTCATGAACCAGTAGTCGGGAAGCAACAGCCGCCCTCGCTTCAACCCGTAGCCAAGCCAGCCAGTGAACCAGCAATGCTTTCAGGGACAGTCTAGCCTGCTGAACCGCAATCAGAACATGCAGCGCCCGCAGTATCCACCGCCCCAGCAATAGCAACAACAACGCTTCGGCTCCACGCCTCACTCAGGCCAACAACGTGCCAACAGGGCCGAGAACGTGTTTCAACTGTGGAAAACCGGGGCATTTCTCCAACACCTGCCCTAAGCGGGTTCAGAATGCTGGCCAGGGCACCAACAACAATAAGAGGACCGGACCACAACCGGTTCAGAATGGGAACCCGCAGCAGGCACAGGGAAACCATGGCCAGCAGAACTTCATCAAGGGCAGGGTTCATCACATGGGCGCAGAGACTGCACAAGAGGCTACTGATGTGGTCGTTGGTACGTTCCCAGTCAACTCACACCCTGCTACAGTTTTATTTGATTCGGGAGCATCGCACGCTTTTATATCCACTGATTTTGTGAAGAAGACCTCTATGCTCATGCAACCCCTGAAAAACACCATGCTAGTCACTTCGCCAGGGGGGAACTGCGTGCCACCCTACGCTGCCCCGACGTAGCAATCACCATAAGGGGGGTAGACTTCCTAGTGCACCCAATAGTCATGAACTCTATTGGCATGGACCTAATCTTGGGAATGAGCTGGCTGGCAAAGCACGATGGTGTGATACGATGTTCCCAGAGGCTGGTAGAGCTGACCACCCAGAATGGCGACAAAGTGGAGTATCAGGCAACCAGTTCGCTGGAGCATTGTCAAGTCAACCAGGCTGAGGGTGCAGTGTTGGAGAACATCAGGGTGGTGTGTGACTTCCCAGACGTATTCCCGGACGAGTTGCGAGGTATGCCCCCAGAACGCGAAGTCGAGTTTGTTATTGAATTGAAACCTAGCACCGCACCTATATCTAAAAGACCATATAGAATGGGGCTACAAGAATTAGAGAAACTTAAGGAAGAGTTAAAGGCTTTGTTGGCCAAAGGGTATATCCGTCCTAGCTCTTCACCTTGGGGAGCACCAGTTTTGTTCGTGGACAAGAAAGACGGGACATAGAGGATGTGCATAGACTATCGGGCTCTCAATGAAGTGACCATGAAGAACAAGTATTTGTTGCCAAGGATCGACGATCTGTTTGACCAGCTGAAGGGAGCATGTGCATTCTCAAAGATTGATCTCCGTTCAGGGTACCACCAAATGAGGAGAAATTTCTAAACATGACACCCAATTCGCCTGCCTTTCAAGATTTGACACCCTGGCCCACATGTCAATGACTCACAATGACCCCACATGTCAGCGTGATAGGGGTGTCAAATCTTGAAAGGCAGGCGAATTGGTTGTCATGTTTAGAAATCTCTCCCAAATGAGGATCAGGATGTCCGACATCCCCATGATAGCTTTCACCACCCGGTATGGTCTGTTCGAGTTCACCGTGATGTCCTTTGGGTTGACCAATGCCCCTGCCTACTTCATGTATCTGATGAACAGCGTGTTCATGGACTATCTCGACAAGTTTGTGGTTGTGTTCATCGATGATATCCTGGTTTTCTCTAAGAATGAGGAGGAGCACAAGGAACACCTGCGGCTAGTGATGCAGCAGCTTAGGGAGCACCAGTTGTATGCCAAGTTGAGCAAGTGTGATTTCTGGCTGAAGGAAGTGGCATTTTTGGGTCACGTGTTATCAATCGGAGGAGTGGCAGTCGATCCGAAGAAGGTCAGTGATGTGCTGAGTTGGAATCCACCTCAGGATGTGAGCGAGATCCAGAGTTTCTTGGGAATGGCAGGGTACTATCGGAGATTCATCGAGGGATCTCCAAGATTGCTAAACCTTTCCGATGACATCACTATTTGAGAAGGATGCCAAGTTCGTGTGGACTGAAGAGTGCCAGGCCAGCTTTGAGGAGTTGAAGAAGCGATTGACCACGGCACCAGTACTGGTACTGCCAGACATAACCAAGAACTTCTCTGTGTATTGCGATGCGTCTCGTCAGGGACTAGGATGTGTACTCATGCAGGAGGGCAGAGTTGTGGCATATGCATCCCGGTAGTTGAGGAAGCATGAGCTGAATTACCCGACCCATGATCTGGAATTAGCAGCAGTGGTCCACGCCCTGAAGATCTGGAGGCACTACCTGATCGGGCACAGTTGCGACATCTACACCGATCACAAGAGCCTTAAGTATGTGTTCACACAGTTGGACTTGAATATGCAGCAACGCAGATGGCTGGAACTAATCAAGGACTATGACTTAGAGATCCACTACCACCCGGGCAAGGCCAACCTGGTGGCAGATGCCTTGAGTAGGAGAACCTACGTGAACCAGGTTATGGAGAGGAACCTACCGGAGGAGTTGGCTCGAGACTTTGAAAAGTTGCGTTTGGGTTTCATGGCCAACATGACCGAATTGGAGGTAGAGCCAACACTGGAGCAGGAAATCCGAAAAGGGCAGCTAGAGGATGAGAAGATCAAGGAGATAGCAGAGCAGGTCAAGCAAGGAAAAGCACCCGAGTTTCGAGTGGATGATCAGGGGACAGTATGGTATTGAGAGAGGATATGCGTACCAGATCTGAAGCATATCAAGGATATGATTGTTGGTGGTCATTACGATACGATTTCGCCACCAACATTCCGTCATATTTCAGGCTCATCTTGCTCACAACAAAGTAAAATTGGTTATTTTAATGAGTTCCACAAGTTTTGTATAATTTGTGAGTGCAGGAGCAACCAAACAAAAGAGGAGCCACTTTGGGCACAAGGCCAGGCCGGCCGGCCTAGCATAGGCTGCCCGGCCCCCTTCTGTGGCCCCTTGCCACGTCTTTGATCCAGAAGATCACAAACACAACACCAATGATCCTGAGACATGCGATCAACGTCGGTTTGATCCAAGGATTCGAAAGGCCTAAGCTACATTTGCATGGATTGAAGGGCCCACCAACCTTGGATTCTCGGACAGCTTTGATCCAAAGCAACCGTTACCGACCTCAGGGATCAATCCAGAGCGTCCGTGAAGAAGGCGGTGCCACGGGGCAGCCAGACCAGGCCGATCGGCCTGGCCTAGGCCGGCCGGCCTCCCCCTGAGGCCGCCACGTGCCCCACTTCATGTGGCAGTTAAGCACAAGCTTAGCTTAAGCTTGACGCCGGCAACCGCCTCTGAAGACTATAAAAGGGACCCCCTTCCACCTTGAGAAGACACACCATCCAAAGGAGAGAAGAGTAGCTTAGTGATTTTGCTCTCATCTTTAGAGTAGAGTAGGGAGAGAGTGGGTGAGTTGCTCGGGTGACAGCTGAGCTTTGTAGAGAGAGTCTGGGATTTCTTCCTCGGTCTTGTCTCAACATTTCCGCCCCCAAGGAATATAATCAAGAGTTATCTTCAGTAAGTCCTCGGTCTCTTGCCTTTAGTACCTCGCTAGTTTACAACTTACTTTTTAGCAAGTTATCTTATTTATTTGATCTGCGGGTACCTGAGTCTGCGCGAGTGACAGCGACTCTTGTTTGGGGTTTCCTCTATAACCCTTCGCGTTGGGTGGAGGTCAGTGGCTGAAAGCTTAGGCGTGGTGCCTGTGCTGGCTAGCCACCTCAGGTTATGTTGCACCCCACGGAACTGCAGTGGTAGGCGGCAGGTGGTGACAGTCCTTGTCCGTCCTTTGTACTCCACCACGTTCGGATGTACTCATAACAGTAGTGCTGAGCCCGAAGAACCCCTCTCTCATCCCGTTCTGAGTTCTTCCCGTTCTAGCCATCGAAGCAGATCAGATTAGATATAGATAGTTTGTCTGGGGTAACGAGTAGCTAACTAAAGTCAAGCTCTCTACCCGCTTACCTTGTGCTCCCTGGTGGGTCCGGTTAGAAAAGTTCTAGGCTAGTCGCGTCTACCATTCCTTGGATTCGATATCCAGGTTCTTACTCCCCTGGTGAAAGGCTACATCGTACTCCGTGCGCTTGCGGATTTAGTTAGGCTAAGGAGTGCCAACAAGCTTTTCTGGCGCCGTTGCCGGGGAACGGTAGCAACACTAGTGTAGGATCTTTTTAGCCGTACACTTTACCCCCATAACCATCTACCGCATGGAGTCTTCTCCTAGTTATCCGACGGTTCCATCTAGCGAGTATTTGGAACCGCCTTCATCTTGCCACCCCATACCACCTCATGGCTTCGAGATCCGTCCCAGTCTCGTTGCCATGGTTCAGTGCACAGTCTTTCGGTGGAACGAAAGACGAAAGTCCCTATGCTCACTTGCAGGTTTTTAAAGAGAATTGCTCTCTTCTTATTATACCCGGCGTCAACCAAGACACCATACGATGGAAACTTTTCCCATTTTCTCTGATGGGAAATGCAAAATCTTGGTACGACCGGACTGCAAGGAGATTTAGCGGAGATTGGATCAAATTGAAGGACGAGTTTTGTCTGTTCTTTTACCCTGTCTCCAAGATCTTGAAGCTCAGAGTTGAGCTGATGACATATCAGCAAGGCGATGAGTCACTTGGAGCCACGTGGGAGCGGTTCATAAAATTGGCCAACTCAGGGCCACCGCATAACATTCCAGAGGAAATGCTTATGCAGCATTTTGTTGGTGGATTGAAGCCGGAAAGTGCACAGTTCTTGAACATCACTTCCGCAGGGTCAGTGCTATACAAGACAGTGGATGAGGTACGAGAGATCTTGGAAAAGGTTCTCAACTCTACCGAGTACACTGGCGTTTTCGATGACCCACCAACACCACCAACAACCCCCACAGACAAACAGCCACTCCTCGCCCTCACATTCGATCCGCCTCCTCCGATCATAGAGGAAGTGCTCGAACACAAGTCCTCAGACCAAGAAACTATTCTTGACGATCTACCGCACTTCATTCCCGAGCTCTTTACAGAAGAAGAGTACTTGGAGATCGGTAATACGTCACGTATGCCTATGGAACAAGTGTGTGCAAGTTCAAGGTCTAAGGCGTTCATTCCAGAAGCCGTACCGCAGATCGAGGGTTTATCTGCGATCATGAGCAAGGAATGGACGGAGGAAATTGAAAGTTGCGAAGACATCATCCGAACCACCAGCAACTTCAGAGTACTCCATTGCGCTATTGAGGGAACTGACACTCAGGAAGTTGCCTACGACCCGAAGGTCGGGAGTAATATTATATCAAGTGCATTCGCAGCACGAGTGCAACCAGACGAACCCCGGTCCTTCTCCCGTAAGTACCTCAAGTGGATCGACGGCCAAATGATGGAATGTAAAGGAATCATCCGTGTTGTGCCCGTACACATGGGACGCAACAGGATTTTCCTAGACTTCCACATTTTCGATGTCCCTAGAGGTGACAACTTCTTCCTGATTGGACAGCCAATAGAGCACCTTGCCAACCCGAACCACGATCGAGCAACGATACAGTTCAAAGTTGGTAAAGAGATCATCCCGGTCAGTCTTGTGCGCGCCGGTAACACCATCGCAGAGGCTCGATCCGAGACAGACCCAGTGGAAGAAGCAGTTAGCTCGGCTCAAGCAGAGCAAGCTCAGTCATCACAGGCTGAAGATGCTAACCATTTCATCCAAGAGGCAGAAACGGACGGCTTTATGAAACTCAACGAGGAAGAAAAGCCACAACACCCCCCTCCTGAGTTGAAGCCGCTGCCTCCTGGACTCAGATACGCTTTCCTCCACAACGACCGACGCTCGCCAGTCGTCATCAGTGACAAACTAACAGAGAATGAGACTCGGCAGCTTATCACAGTCCTAGAGAAACACCGGTCTGTCTTCGGGTATTCTCTACAGGACTTGAAGGGGATCAACCCCAGTTTATGCACCCATCGCATACCTATGGAGCCGGACCATACGCCGTCTAGAGAACATCAAAGACGGCTGAACGATGCGATGAGGGAGGTAGTCAAGAAAGAAGTGTTGAAGCTTCTGCACGCGGATATAATCTATCCCGTGCAAGACAGTGAATGGGTCAGCCCAGTTCAAGTTGTGCCAATGAAGGGTGGAATGACAGTTATCCAGACGAGAAGAACGAGCTTATTCCTCAAGAGGACCGTTACTGGATGGAGGATGTGTATCGATTGCAGGAAGCTCAACAAAGCAACCCGTAAAGATCACTTTCCTCTCCCCTTCATTGACGAGATGCTTGAGCGGTTGGCAAACCACTCATTTTTCTGCTTCCTTGACGGGTACTCTGGTGATCACCAAATTCCTATCCACCCCGATGACCAGAGCAAGACTACCTTCACCTGCCCCTACGGAACGTTCGCCTATTGGTGGATGTCTTTCGGCCTATGCAACGCACCTGCTTCATTCTAGCGGTGTATGATGGCGATATTATCTGACTTGATCGAAAAGATCATGGAAGTATTCATGGACGATTTTACCGTCTATGGTAAAACCTTCGACAACTGTCTCGAGAACTTGGAAAGGGTCCTCGAGAGGTGCGAAGAGCATCACCTTATCCTAAATTGGGAGAAGTGCCACTTCATGGTCAGAGAAGGAATTGTGCTAGGACACAAAGTGTCGAAAAGAGGAATAGAAGTTGACAAGGCAAAAATAGAAGTTATCGAGAAACTACCACCCCCGACGAATGTCAAGGGTGTGCGAAGCTTTCTGGGCCATGCTGGCTTCTACCGAAGATTCATCAAAGATTTCTCTCGGGTAGCCAGACCTCTTACAAGCCTTCTGGCTAAAGAAGTACCCTTCAACTTCGACGATGATTGCCTTTCTTGCCTTCTACACCCTCAAGAAGGCACTTATCTTAGCTCCCATCATACAACCACCCGACTGGAATCTTCCATTCGAGATAATGTGCTACGCTAGCGACTATGCAGTCGGGGCAGTGCTCAGTCAATGCAAGGATAAACAACATTATGCCATATCTTATGCAAGCAAGACATTGACCGGAGCTCAGTTGAACTACGCAACAACGGAGAAGGAACTCCTGGCAGTGGTGTTTGCCATGGATAAGTTCAGATCTTACTTGGTTGGTGCTAAGGTGATAGTATACACAGACCATGCTACACTGAAGTACCTCTTGACCCAGAAAGATGCTAAGCCATGACTCATCCGTTGGATTCTACTCCTTCAAGAGTTTGATTTAGAAATACGAGACAAGAAGGGGACAGATAATTGTGTGGCAGATCATCTCTCAAGAATGCAAGTTCAAGGGTTGGACCTTCCGATCAATGATTATCTCAGAGATGATACTCTCCTCAAGGTCACCACATCCAGTCCGTGGTATGCAAATTTGGTAAATTTCATGGTGACTGGGTATGTGCCTCCAGGAGAAGACAAGAAGAAACTGATCTACCTCAGCAGATTTCACTTATGGGATGACCCCTATCTGTTCAAGGTTTGTGCTGATGGATTACTCCGACGATGCATCCCTCATGAGGAAACACAGAAGATCCTTGATCACTGCCACTCATCACCGTACGGAGGACACTACGGAATTTTCCGAACCCATGCAAAGGTCTGGCAAAGTGGATTCTTCTGGCCGACTATGTATGGAGACGCTAAGGAATTCGTACAGAGATGTGCCAGGTGCCAGAAACATGGGAATATCAACGCCCATGATGCTATGCCACTGCAAAATAACCTCCAATTGGAGATTTTTGACGTGTGGAGAATAGACTTTATGGGTCCTTTCCTTGCATCTGAGCAGTGCGAATATATCCTGGTGGCAGTCGGCTATGTTTCCAAATGGGTGAAGGCACTGACGGAGGTACATGCAAAAGAACCCCGACTTTGGACTACCCTGAGTCGGGGAAAAGAACTCCTTTGGCATGTGTTCCTAGCTTCGGTGTAAAGAACCCCGACCAGGCCTAAAGAAGGCCGGGTCGGGGGTTTGCTTGGCGGACAAGAAGAAGAATCCTGGGAGGATTAGGCCCCAAGTCAACATCCTAAATAGATTCGGATCTAGATTTCTTTCTTGTAACCCAATGTAAAGATCTAGGTTTCCATGTAACCCTGCTCCCCCGGATATATAAGGGCGGGCAGGGACCCCCTCAAGAGAGGGAGATACATCCATATCAACGAGACACATTATACAGGACGTAGGGTTCCTCATCTCAGGATCCGAACCTGTCTACATCGTGTCTTGTTCGCCATCTGGTTCTTGAGACTTGACGAACGCTCCACAGATCTATTGCTCGGGTACTCCCCTAGCAGATCGCCGGTACAAAACACCGACATCTGGCGCCCACCGTGGGGCATCTCGCCAAGGCTCCCCTGTTGAATCTGATGGTGTTGATTCGCAACGCCGCCGGCATGAAGAAGTTCGACGAGGGCACCACATTCACCTTCGGCTCCTGGATTGGCATCGCTGACTGGGACGGCGAACTCCATTGGTACCTCGCCGAGGACGTCGCTCTGGAGCCGTCTCCTGCTGAACCTCCGGCGGCACCCGTGGCACTTCCACACCAAGTCACCGTTCGGGCCACCCCGCGCGGTGGAAGGTGTGACTCCGACACGATCTCAGGATCGTACCCTACTCGGAGAAGCACGTGGAACGCCAAAAGCCAGCCAACTCCTAGGCTGACTAACGCACCTGCCCACCCAAAGGCTCGGCTTCCTAGCAAGCCCGAGCGCAAGCATCGCGTGTATCGCGAAGTCGCCCCTCATCAAGCGGTCCCTGCAAGCGGGAACTTGCATCGCCAAAATCCGGGTAGATCCAATCTACCCCGATTCCCGTTCGGACTCCACAACGCCGCCAAGATGTGTCAGCGTGAGTTGTCAAAATCAACTCCCGTCTGGATCCCACGCCGCCGCCATGCACCAACTCCTCCTCTTACAAGCTCCATTACGCTGCATGGGGCACAAGAAGGCCTTGTTTTGACAAGAACTCCCACCGGAACGGTCGTCCACTGGCCGGACACTGAAGTCCCCTGCGGTGTGTTCGTCAACGAGCTCATCAAACCCTCCATCAAGGAGAACTCCGACCCCGTGAGCATCAACGCCATACTTTCGGTCATGGTCATCGACGTCGACTGGGCGCAGCCCATCATCCGCTACATCAAGGAAGAAATACTCCCAGAAGACACGCATGACGCAGATCGCATTGTGCGTAGGAGCAAGGGCTACGTCTTCATCGGCGACTATTTGTACAAACGGAGTGCACACTCGGGCATCATGATGAAGTGTGTCCCACGGTCCATGGGCATCAGGATCCTGGAAGAAGTCCATTCTGGTGAATGCGGCAATCACGCCGCTTCCAGGACGCTTGTAGGCAAGACCTTCCGAGCAGGCTTTTACTGGCCAACCGCCCTCGCCGACGCAGAAGACCTAGTACGAAAATACAAGGCGTGCCAGTACTTCGCCTCAAAACAGAAGATGGCCAAGACGTCCCAAACGCCTGGCACATAGAGCACCTGCGGAAATTTTATCCGTAGAAGAGCTATCATACTTAGCTTTGTTTTTCGCCTCCATAGCTTTCTCAAAATGATTGCTGTACTATTTATTCTTATAATGAATAAAAAGGCTATCAAAATTAGCCGGGTCAAAGTCCCATATTTACCACTTTGTAGCTTTCTCAAAATGATCGCTGTATTCTTATTCTTACAATGAATAAAAGGCTATCAAAATTAGCCGGGTCAAAATCCCATCCTTGTTTCGTTTTTAGCTCTCTCAAAACGATTGCTATATAACGAATTAAACGCGGCTATCATACTTAGTCTGGTCAAAAACCTTAGCGTATATTTTCGGTCCTAAAGCTTTCGCAAAACGATAGCTCTATGGGCAAAGGGTTTCTCATACCCCAACTGGGTCAAAAACCCGTCAAGTGACTAGCAAAACTAGTCCTACATATTGCTTGTTCAAACAACACGCAAAACTCCATAACGAAATCCCCCGAAAAAAGATTAACGATAAAGTTTGCCGAGATCGGTGTCCTCAAAAAGAACTCCGACCCTTCAAAGCAGCAACCAACACGGACTTAAAAAGTACTCCTACTTATTACAAGACCAAATGTTCCTGGCTCCATAGAGGCCATCATGGATTTAAAAATCCAACCTCTCTATCATTGCATCGGCAACAGGCTGAACTTCTTCTTCATAGCGTGTAAGGTCTTCATCAGAGACTCCCGCGACGTGGCCGGTTGCAAAGGGCTCCATATCCTGGTGAGGCATTACTGCCTTGACTACTCCATGAATCGTCACAGCGCAGGCGTGAGTGGCATCACGAATGTAGCCGTGCAGTGCTCCGGTCATTTGATGAAGTCTGTCCAGGAGAGGACGCCCTGCATCTTCGCTTGTCAGAGGCACCAGCGAGTCGACAACGGGTGTAACTGCCTCAACAAGGCGCCGGTTTTCTTCCCTCGCAGCTGCAAGTTCAGTTTCGGCTTTCTTGTTGGCTTCTGACAAGCAAGCGAGCTCGTCGCAGGCCTTCTTCTTGTCATTCTCCAGCTCGCTGCGAAGTTGCAGAAAAAGAACTCCGTTCACTAACAGAAAGTAAAAAGTACTCCATCAACGGTATAAATGCCAAACATTTTTTACCATTTCTGCTTTTGCAAGGTTTCCTGAGCATCGAGGAGGTCCTTGGCTTGAGTTGCTAGAGTCAGCCGTTGCTTACGCTCCTGGTCGGCCTTTTTCGACCATTCTGCGATAAGCCGTTGGCTTGATTCAGCCTCTCCCTGGGCGAGCTTGAGAGCGCCCTTCAAAGCCAGAAGCTCGGCATTGGCATTCTCCAGTTGATTAGTCAATTCTGCGGTCCAGAATATCAAAGATTATCAGCATAATAAGTATCAGGTTCGATATTAATTTATTGTCCATTTGATACTAACTTGTTCTTTCTTCCCTGGCGGCCCGGAGATGCCCCTTCACGCGAGCTTCGGCCTTCTCGGCAGCCGCAAGCTGCTCGGTGATGGAGGCTTTGTACTTTTCCATCTCCGCCAGATACTGCTCCATGCGCTCCTGTTCTTTCTTCAATTTCTCCTCCGCCTGCAACGCCCGCGAGTGGTAGTTCGTCCATTGATCCATCATCGCGGACTTCTGGAGCGAGCGTTTGACAACTCCCTACAAGCAGCATGTTTGTTAAAATCAAATGTGTACAAAATGAATACCCTCAACAAGAGGGAAGCCTTACATCGAACGTCTCCGTAAGGGCGGCAAGCTGCTCCTTGGCCTTCTTTGCAGCCTGTTCATCTTCTTCACTGTTGAAGATAAACTCCGGCTCGGACTCCCCTGGCTGGCAGCCGTACGCGATGCGGAAGACTGTCTTCGGGAGGGGGGCATCATCTCCAGCTCGGCGCCGCAGTCGCGGGATTTCTTCTATTATTTCGGCAGCAGCGGTAGAGCTCCTGTCGCCTCCCTGGGCATCTCGAGAGGTGCTAGGGGTGGACGCATCGTCAGTGGGTGGCGCTGGTTCGCTGGAAGCTCCTGCACCGTCAGGAGCGGTGTCCTTACTTGGCGCGGTCGTTTCAGCGGCACCGTGTCCCTCCTGTGTAGTCCCCTCCCCAGCTGGAGTCGGGGGCTGTACGTTCCCTGACGGGCTGGGGAAGGAGGCGGCATGTGGAGCAGGAGGTTTTCTGCAAAAACTCCAGCATTCGGCAACAAGATACTCCAAAGTGATTACAGTAAACTATGTCATCGTGATAAAGATACTCACACGGGTGCGGCGGCCTTCCGGAAGCGGGGCTTTTTCAACAAAGGAACCCCACCGCTGGGGGCCTCTGCTGATCTCTTCACCCCAGCACCATCTTCAGACTTCACAGAAGTCTGGAATGGCGCAGTGGAGGCAGGTGCCTCATTCTTCTTCACTGGCGCTGGTTGCTGCTTGCGAACCCTATGCCGAATCAGGGGAACGTCATCTTTCTCATTGTCATCTTCAACTTCAACAACAGTCCTGGAGGACTGGCCACGCGGCTGCGTGGGCTTGGGTGGTGCGGTGCTCTGAGCAGTTCGACTTCTGGTACGGGGAACACGCTGCGATGTGGCAGCGGCCCGGGAGGCGGTGGTTGTCGGCCTAGACCTTGGGGCACTTGGACTACCCTGGGGTCCGCTGGCACCTGGACTTGTTTCCTGAGAACCCACTGCAGACGGATTTCTTCCGACGGACTTCTCCGCATCGGACTTCTTTCCATCAGATCTCTGTCCAGTATCCCCAGAGGGAGACTCATCAGAAAGAAGGTCTGATTCGGAAGAAGACCGACGCGGTTTTTCAACCACACGATGCTGCATACGTTGATTGCCCACCTTGAGGGTATGCTGCAGAAAATCCTGATGTCCCTTGTCGCGTTTGTCCAACGGCGCGGGGCTGAAGAAGGAGTTCGTCCAGTTCTGCAAGTACTCAAGGAAATAAGAAAATGTAAATAAAGAACTCCAATTGACATACTACTCCAAATATTTGTTACAAGGGTTATCAAAATTAACCTCTTCCGGCAGATGGGAAGCCTTGTAACAAATTGCTTCGGCAGGGACTTGGTGTACTCCCTTCATGTATTTCTTCACGATGCGCAGGGCTTCTTCATCGCTCAGCTCCTCCTTCACCAGCCTGCTAGGATCTTCATTCCCCAAAAACTTGTAGCCCGGGTTGCTGCGGAGCTGCAGGGGCTGGATTCTCCTTTGCAAAAAATCCATGAAAACTCGAGCCCCCGATACCCCGGCATCTCTCAGGCCTGTCACTATTGTCTGGAGCACCGCCACATCATCTTCGCCCATCTCTGCTTTTCCATTATGCCAACAATCACGGGAAATGGGGAGCTCAGCTTGTCTTGGTGGCAAAGATGGATCTAAGTCGGCAACCACAAACCATTCTTTCTCCCAGTTCTTGGGGGCATCTTTTAGTTCATATGGGACATATTCTTTGGACATGCCCTGTTTGAACTGCAGACCAGCACCACCATGGAACTTGGTTTCTCCGTCCTTCACAATGCTCTTCAAACGAAAGAACGAGAAAAACAGAGCAAGATGTGGCTCTATCCCTATGAACGCTTCGCAAAGATGGATGAAGATAGCTATGTGCAGATATGAATTCAAGCTCAAGTGGTGCGCTTGAATCCCCCAATATCCCAGAAGACCGCGGAAAAATGGGTGCGTAGGTAACCCCAACCCTACTTCGAAGTATCGGCGGAGAACGGTTACCTCGCCCTCCTCTTCGACAAATGACGAACCCCCTGCCCCGGGAATTCTCCATTTGCTACTTTCCTGCGGGGGAAGGAGGCCCGCCGCTATCAGATCCTTGATCTGTTTCTCCGTCATGGTCGATGGGGGCCACATCCCCTCCATTGCTGATTTCGTCGGCGCGTTTTCCATCACCTCCTCCGCCGCCGCCTTCCCTTTCCCTTTTTCCTCGCGACCCAAGGTACGGGAGGTTTCTCCGGCCATCTCTCTACTCTGGATCTGTGATTGATGCGAAATGCTGGGAATTTTTGATTGGATTGTGGCTGCGCTCGGGGGCTCAAGAAGATTGGGGATCTAGGGTTTGCGGGTTGTGATGTGAAGGGGAAATGAATCGTCACCTCTTTCGTCTCATCCTTTTTATCCTCCCCCGGCGCTCCACATTTCCACAGTAATCAGCGGGAGGTACGGTATTAGTTCCGGCGTTATCGGCGCACAGTACGCCGGACGTTTGGGATTCCAGCTGTTTTTCTCCTTTTTTCTCTCCGATAGATCCTACACGGATTTGATTTCTCCAAAATCCGATCTAGGCTCGGGGGCTCCGTATGTGGTACGTAAAAATTCAAAAAATTTCGGATCACAGAATGATTCTCAAAATGAATCTCGGGGGCTTCGCCCTGATTGGATAAAAGAACTCCGACTGAAGAACCCCGCCTCCAAATGGTTGGTGTTCTTCCCAAAGAACTCCGACTGAAGAACCCCGCCTCCAAATGGTTGGTGTTCTTCCCAAAGAACTCCGACTGAAGAACCCCGCCTCAAAATGGTTGGTGTTCTTCTCCTAAAGCTTCAATGCTGAACCTCGAGTTCCTTTTGTTAAAAGCAATTCAAGGCTCGGGGGCTGCCCAATTGGGCGCACTTGATCAGTGCGCACCAATAAGAGTTTTCTTGAAGGCTTCTTGAGCACATCAAAGCCAAGGCACAACTGACTTCTGGGCTCATAATGTCCAAGTTAGTACTTTGACGGACTTCATCAATCAGAAGATGTGCCTGGCAATGACGGGCTCGGGGGCTTGACGGAGGTACATGCAAAAGAACCCCGACTTTGGACTACCCTGAGTCGGGGAAAAGAACTCCTTTGGCATGTGTTCCTAGCTTCGGTGTAAAGAACCCCGACCAGGCCTAAAGAAGGCCGGGTCGGGGGTTGGCTTGGCGGACAAGAAGAAGAATCCTGGGAGGATTAGGCCCCAAGTCAACATCCTAAATAGATTCGGATGTAGATTTCTTTCTTGTAACCCAATGTAAAGATCTAGGTTTCCATGTAACCCTGCTCCCCCGGATATATAAGGGCAGGCAGGGACCCCCTCAAGAGAGGGAGATAGATCCATATCAACGAGACACATTATACAGGACGTAGGGTTCCTCATCTCGGGATCCGAACCTGTCTACATCGTGTCTTGTTCGCCATCTGGTTCTTGAGACTTGACGAACGCTCCACAGATCTATTGCTCGGGTACTCCCCTAGCAGATCGCCGGTACAAAACACCGACAGGCACTTCCTTGCACGGCAGCCGACTCAAAGAATTCAAGAAAGATGTTCAAGAAGTCATCTTTCCCTGTTTTGGAGTACCTCGAGTCGTGATCAGTGATGGAGGATCACACTTCATCAATAAGACGTTCTGGAAGTGCCTAAGCGACTTAGGAGTAAACCATCGAGTGGCTACACCTTATCACCCCCGGACCAGCGGGCAAGCAGAAACATCAAACAAACAAATCAAGAACATTCTACAAAAGACGGTCAATGCAATGGGAACAGGGTGGAAGCGAAGCTACCGGAAGCACTATGGGCATATAGAACAGCATTCAAGACACCGATAGGGATGACTCCCTACCAACTGGTATACGGCAAGACATGCCACTTACCAGTTGAGCTCGAATTCAAATCCTATTGGGCGATCAAGAGGTGGAATATGGATCACCAGACAGCCGGACTCAAAAGAAGAATGCAATTGGCTGAACTGGATGAATGGAGGGAGAAGGCCTACCACAACGCCAAGCTTTATAAAGAAAGAACAAAGAGATGGCACGACAAGCGCATCAAGATCAAGCATTTCAAAACGGGAGATCAGGTATTGCTCTTTAACTCCCGTATTCGTTTGTTTGGTCATGGTAAGCTTAGAAGTAAGTGAGAAGGTCCTTTTAAAGTCTTAGATGCTGCCAATCATGGCGCGATAACCCTCCAGGATAATGACGGAAATAGTTTCAAGGCCAACGGCCAAAGGTTGAAAATATTTCTCGAATCCGAAATGCCGGAGCTCAAAGAGAAGGACATCTACGAGCTAACCAAGATACCTAGTCCAGGTCCGGGCGGGACATAAAAATGACCCTTATCTAGGATAGATTTCCCTTTCTATTTTATTTTCCTTTTCCTTAAACTTTTTCTAGCCAAATCCTAAGAAATCTCTGGAAGAAGAGCAAGTGGAGCATACACAAAAATTTTCAGAGGCTCCTGGGACAGGGCCAGGCCGGCCGGCCCCCTTCAGGCCGATCGGCCCGGCCCGGGCTCGTCCCGGGATGCTCCTTGTTTGAAAAAGTCTCCCCGTTGTCCCTTCCGAGAATCTGTGGGGTTTTGAAAAAAAGAGAGTCCTTTTAAATCGAAAGGATCCCCTCTCTTCTTCTCCCTCAGAACTCTCGAGCTTCCCTTCTCTAGAAACACTCCCACCTTTGAGAATCCAAGCCATGGCCTCCCAATCCAGCCACCAAGACTCAAACTCGGTGTCCCGAGATAGCCATTCTCCATCCAAGTCCTTGAAAGAGATGCCGAGCTCCTCCAACACCAGCAGCGTCAGGATCATCGAAAGGGCGGCGTTCGTCGAAGCCGTGGTCGCGAAGCCGGAGGCCCGGCGGCCCTCTGCCCAGGCCGATCGGCCTATGGCAGGCCGGCCGGCCTCCCCTCTCCGCCGTTTTGGCTCCCCTTCGGGCAGGGCCTCCCTCCTTAATCCCAAGGAGGAGGGCCAAGGGAGTTCACTGCCGAAGACGCCCCGAAGGCCGACTACGGGGCTTTTGTCCCCAAAGAAGACCATCGGGAAGCGCGTCGTCGCCTCCCCGTCCAAGAAGGAGATCGTGCCACTGTTCATCTCCACCTCGCCGGAGTACTCGCCACAGTACACTCCGAGGAGCCCTAGCCCTCCACGTCGGAGCGGCCCGGGCATCGGAAAGGGGCTTTTCTCAGCCCCTATGAAGCCCGATGAAGGGAGGAAGCGCTTCATGATGCCCCCTCCGATCCAAGGACCTCTCGGGCAGATGGAGTGGTCCTATGAGGAGGAGGAGGACGTGGAGGAGTTGAGGAGGAAGCTCGCCGCGCTGCAGCTCAAGGTCAATAATATGGACGAGCGCGTGGCGGAGGCGGTGATCGGGCAGATGGAGGCCGATGACAAGATCGAGGTCCTCCGTAAGGCAATGGCCTCTAAGGTCAAGCGTCTTGCGAAGGCCACCGGCAATGAACACCTCTATCGCCCGAAGGATGAGTAGATAGGCTAGATTAGTTTAGTTTTTGGGTGCTTAGTTTAATTTCCCTTTGATTTTATTTCTTTCAAATTTCCCTTGTATTCAGCACCCTGTGAGATCATGTGTGATGAAAAATTGGTTTATATTGAAATTGGCATTGCAAAGTGATTAGCATAATGGCATAGGGTGATATGCGTATGTGATAATGTGTTGCGCTAGTGGTAGCGTGTTTTGATGTTTTGATATTGATGTGACACACTCGTGTGAGTGGTGTTGCATGGACTGATCTTGAGTCAAGTCGTGGACTTGTGCTCGTACGCGGTTGCGTGTTTGTTCATATGCAGGTGCTGCTTGAGGCGGAGCGTGGTCAGTGACGGACTGGAACTAGGTTCGGGAGGAACTAAGGTTTCGAGACTAAGTTCAGGGAGGAACTGAGGTCCTATTGGTCAAGGATGTCACGCGGGACGTTCGGGCTAGGGAACGGTGCATGTGAGGACTAGTCGATGCGCGAGCATGTGTCTCGATGTCGACGGATGATGATGATGATAAGAACGGGACTGCCAGCAGTTCAGATCGGAAAGGTTAGCGCTAGCTATGGTGGTGTGGCCGCCGGATGTGTGTCAGGCTGTTGGTCGCGGTGTGCGAGCGGTCTAGACATGCTGAAGATCGAGAAGGAGCTGCACTAATTTGTGGCTGTGTTGGTGCTGCGTATGGGAGGCGTAGCAGGTCATGGTGCATATGTGCGTGTGGACAAGTGCTGGACGTGGTGTCCATGTGCACTACATGAATGTGCTGCATGCATGTTCCATGGAAGCTAGAGCAGGCCGAGTTGTGGACTTGGGCTGGCTCCGTAGCTGGTTGTATTTGGTGGCTTGGCCACGTATGTGCATGCATGCGGGATGCACATGCATGTTGTATTGTTGACCAGCACGTTGGCTGGTTGGTTCGACCAGGACTTGTTAATGCTGGTCGATTTTGAGTTGGATTAAGAAAAGGTGCGGGCCCAGCTACAGGTGTTGCAGCTAGCAAATAAAAGGAGACCGGGCAGGTGCACGCTCGGTGGCTGGCCGAGGGTTTTTGGACGACGACATACGACGAGCGAAGGAGGGTGCGGCGTTTCTGTTTTTAGAGAGAGAAAAAGAGAACCCATCTAGGGTTTGGGATTTGGAAGAAATCCTTTGTATGGATGCTTGTGTAGGCATCTTTTGAACACATCTTTGATGAAATAAAGATCAAGTTTCGTAAGTGATGTGTTGGTAATCTTGCTTCCCTCTCCGCTCATTGCTTTGCATGCTCATTCATATCTATGGTTTTGGTTTTAAGTTCAGTTGTTGATCAACGTGTTTAGACTTATTTTGATCCATCCAAAACCATGCTTGGGCATCAAGTTATTGATCTGAAAAGTTTAGTTAGTTAGCCCTAATTAGTTTTTGTTTAATCTCGATATTAGGGCTTGGTTAATTCGCGACACCATCCGACACAGTCTGCTTGTTTATTTTATATCTGGAGTTCTAGACCTCGGATCGATGTGATTCTTGTTGGGTTAGTTTCACAATTTGATAAGTTATTTGCTGTCAAAAGATCACGATTTTAGGAGTTACTGTCCAAGAACGACACATGATTTAGTGGACCATCCAGAATCTGTTTTCAGGGTGAAAAGTTTTCCGCTGCGAGTTTTGCTATCATTCACCCCCCCCCCCCCCTCTGATAGCTATATTAGAGGGCTTCGATCCTACAAGTGGTACCAGAGCTAGTTTGTTTTCTAATTGATCATAATCGGTGATTAGAATTATTAGCAATGGATAGGTATTCCACAAAACCGTGTGTTTTCGATGGTGTTGATTTTCAGTTTTGGAAAGCGAAGATGGAGGCGTATATTCAAGCACAAGGCTCGCTGATTTGGGAGAAGGTTATTACTCCTTTTGCAGTACCAGATCAAGTCAACAACGACAATCGAGTGAATGTGGAGAACAACAGCAAGGCAAGGAATTTAATCATTCAAGGGCTAGGAAGGAGCGACTTCGATCATGTGGTTCATCACAAGTCTGCATATGAGGTATGGAAAGCTTTATGTGATTATCATGAGGGTCCATCTACTATTAAAGAGGTACACCAAGATATGTTTAAAAAAGATTACATGCGTTTTGAGATGAAACCCGGTGAATCACTTGATGACTTGTTTGCTCGCTTTAATAAGATTCTTAGCAATTTGCGCGTTGTTAATGTTACTTACACTGATGCTGAAAATGCACGTCAATTACTTGGAGCACTAGACATGCCAATTTGGGAGATGAAAGTTACATCCATTAGAGAATCTACTGTCATGAGCACTCTTACTCTAGATGTTCTTTATTCAAAATTAAAAACTCATGAATTAGATGTTTTTGCTAGGAAGCATGGTTCCAAGTCTATTGCTTTAGCTTCTCAATCTAGCAAATTTCATGATGATGTTTGCTCCACTAGCATTGTTTCATCTTTTTTGTCTTCACTAACCGATGAACAGCTAGAACAACTCCCGGAAGATGATTTGGCACTCCTCTCTACTCGCTTCAAGAAAGCTTTGCAAAATAGGAGATCAAGGAAGAGAGGAAATTCCAGTCCGCAGTGTTTTGAGTGTGGATCATTTAATCATATTCGTCCCAAGTGCCCAAAGTTTCTAGCAAGGATTTCAAGGGATGATGAGAATTCTGAAGAAGAGGATGTTGCTGAAATTACTATGAAGAAGCACACATCTAAGAGCAACAAAAAGAAGAGCTACTTGAACAACAAAGTGGTGCAGCAAGTTCTTTCAGCACTTGAGCAAGTCAATTTGAGCGATGTTGATCCGGACAGCAGTGATGAAGAGAAAATATCTAAAAGGAAGAAGATGCGTAATTTGACAAGCTTATGTCTCATGGCAAGCAACAAGAGCTTTGCAAACAGCGACATCAAAAATGACAGCGACAATGAGGTAGAACCTTCGTATGATGATTTATTTGTTGCTGTTGAAAAACTTGGCACTTTGTTAGAGAAAAGAAATAAAACGATTAAGAAACATAATGTTTTGATTGAATCATTACATGCTGAAATTGATAGGCTTAAAACTTTAATTCCTAGTGATGATTCATGCAAATCATGTGACTCAATATATGCTGAATTTACTTCTCTAAGAGATGTGCATGCTTCAACTTTAGAGCAACTTAAATCTGAAAAAGAGAAAAATGAGAATCATGTTTGTGTAATTGATGAACCAACTTCTTGTAATAGTTGCAATGTTCTTGAACTAAAGTTAAAAGATGCAAATGCTAGAGTTGATCAATTGAAACAAGATTTTTCTACACATGAGGTTCTTTCTTGCTCCACTTGTCGTAAACAAAAGAAACGCATGGATAGTTCTTGTGATAATTGTTTCACCCTTTTGAAACGCATTGAGTATTTGCAAAATAAGATGGGAACTAAAAGTTTGAATCAAATTTTGGAACAAAAGACGAGCTCACAAAAACATAAAACTGGTTTAGGCTTTGATCCTTATGCTCACTCCAAGAATAATACTCCCACTATTATTAAATCTCTTGGTAGTGGTAAATTTGAAACTCGTGTTGAGCCTAAAAAGATGGTTTTCAAATCTACTGGAATTATGTCTTCTACTAGCACAATGGATGCAAATGTTGCTTCTACTTCTCAAGTTAGATATAAAGTCAAGTACACATGCACTCATTGTGGTAGAGATGGACATAAGAAAGAATTTTGCTTTAGACTAGCTAAACAACAAAGAAAAGAAAGTGCTAACGCTAGTTCTAATTTCAGAAGTGCACATTTTGTTCCTCGTGAGTTTGTGGCAGGTCACTTTGTGCATAGGGTGAAGCAAATGCTTTTGTTGGTAGAAATACAAGTGAACGCAGATTTGATTTTTATCATAAAAATACTTGTGTTGTACCTACGGGCTTTCGTCGTGTGTCTCGGTACTGGATTCCTAAATGTTACATTACTAACCCCAGTACAAAGGCCTCGACATCTCCTAGTGCTATGTAGGTTTTCAGATTTGGGTTGGAGAACATGAGCCTTATGTACTTGGTCTTTTTGACATGATATGATCAAGATATTGATGGTTCTCTACACCTTTGAGATGAGCTTTATGAGACATGTCACATGTGCAGCAAGGACTATGTGAGCTATTTGCACTCATACCTTTTACATTGATATATATATTTGTGGTATGAGATGAGA
The DNA here is from genome assembly GCA_015476505.1 of Urochloa ruziziensis. Classification (NCBI taxonomy): domain Eukaryota; kingdom Viridiplantae; phylum Streptophyta; class Magnoliopsida; order Poales; family Poaceae; genus Urochloa; species Urochloa ruziziensis. Next base: position 35,091,806 of record CM027125.1, on the reverse strand, counting down.
TACTTGTTCATATGCTCATATTTTTCCTTGGCTTGTTCGATCATGATATATCTTATACAATGCCTTTTCACGCTTGGTATGTACTACATCATGTTGCAATGATTATGCTTAGCTGAACATATACCAAGAAAACTCAAAACACATGTATCTCACTTTGTTCCTCTTGACTTCATTGGTTATTTATTTGAGGGGGAGTTGGCTTCATTGTGGGATTATTTTTTTGAGATGGTTGTTTTCAGGGGGAGTTTTGGAACACTTTGTGATTAGTTTCAGCTTTTCCCTTTGTTTCAATTGCTGAAAAATAAAAAATTCAGAAACCTATGGAAAAACAATGAGCGTTGTATTTTGTTCGTGTATGACATTTGAAGCCATGCTTATGCTATAATGTAATTGTGTTTTTCATACCTATGCATGTATGGTGTAGTTTTGGCATGACTTTTTAAATGGAATGACAACTTGAATTAAATGGTGTCATGAATGAACTTTCTTGTCTACTTTGAGCTTGTTTCTAAAAAGTGCTAATTCTGAAATATGAAAGTTATATATGCTGAAAAAATGATATGAGAAAGATCAAGGAAATATGCATTGTCGCACTTCTTCTTAACGAGATGGCTTATCATTGCACTTTGATATGAACTTGAAAGAAGTTGTGTATGACCGAAACTTTGTTCTTAAGCTTTTAATTGTCAAATGACATAGGCTTGACTAGGTTTTAAAGTAAGGCTGATGGTGCATATAATTCCTTGCAATTTATTTTTGTTGCAATCAATAAAAGAAATCAGTTTATAAGCATCGATAAAGTGCATAAAAGTTTCAAGTTTTGAAGTAGTTGAGAAAGGGAGATCATGTCATGCAAATAAAATGTTAATTGCACTTGATTTTTAGTTGTGCTGAAATTACATTGTATATGTATGGATGTAAGAGTGCAACTATTTTCTAGCATGGCTTGGACAGATAATTTGCTTCATACATGGATGATTTGTGATGCTCATTATAAAAAATGATAGATCTGAAAATAAAAATGTTCTCTTCTCTTTTGTGTTCTTGATGAATCCATTGTCAAAGGGGGAGAGTTTTGCACATTGCTCACACATTCATTTGTGAGAGTTATTTTCTTTTGCTTTCTTCTTTAGTTTTCTCACCAGGGGAGATTTTGCTTTTGAAGAAAGGGGGAGAAATTTATTTGGATCTTTTGTGATGATCTTTCCGCTTTGCATTTGATTGAAAAAAAATAATACTTATGTAAGTGAATGCCAATGTTCAATGTTTATATGGTGTTGCCAATGTTTTCATCAAGGGGGAGATTGTGAGATCATGTGTGATGAAAAATTGGTTTATATTGAAATTGGCATTGCAAAGTGATTAGCATAATGGCATAGGGTGATATGCGCATGTGATAATGTGTTGCGCTAGTGGTAGCGTGTTTTGATGTTTTGATATTGATGTGACACACTCGTGTGAGTGGTGTTGCATGGACTGATCTTGAGTCAAGTCGTGGACTTGTGCTCGTATGCGGTTGCGTGTTTGTTCATGTGCAGGTGTTGCTTGAGGCGGAGCGTGGTCGGTGACGGACTGGAACTAGGATCGGGAGGAACTAAGGTTTCGGGATTAAGTTCGGGGAGGAACTGAGGTCCTATTGGTCAAGGATGTCACGCGGGACGTTCGGGCTAGAGAACGGTGCATGTGAGGACTAGTCGATGCGCGAGCATGTGTCTCGATGTCGACGGATGATGATGATAACGGGACTGCCAGCGTTCAGATCGGAAAGCTTAGCGATGTGATCGCTAGCTGTGGCGGTGTGGCCGCCGGATGGGTGTCAGGCTGTTGGTCGCGGCGTGCGAGCGGTCTAGACATGCTGAGGAGAAGGAGCTGCACTAGTTTGTGGCTGTGTTGGTGCTGCGTATGGGAGGCGTAGCAGGACGTGGTGTCCATGTGCACTACGTGAATGTGCTGCAGCATGTTCCATGGAAGCTAGAGCAGGCCGAGTTGTGGACTTGGGCTGGCTCCGTAGCTGGTTGTAATTTGGTGGCTTGGCCACGTACGTGCATGCATGCGGGATGCACATGCATGTTGTATTGTTGACCAGCACGTTGGCTGGTTGGTTCGACCAGGACTTGTTAATGCTGGACGGTTTTGAGTTGGATTAAGAGAAGGTGCGGGCCCAGCTACAGGTGTTGCAGCTAGCAAATAAAAGGAGACCGGGCAGGTGCACGCTCGGTGGTGGACCGAGAGGGTTTTTGAAGAGACGGCAGAACGACGAGAGAAGGAGGCTGCGGCGTTTCTGTTTTTAGAGAGAGAAAAAGAGAACCCATCTAGGGTTTGGGATTTGGAAGAAATCCTTTGTATGGATGCTTGTGTAGGCATCTTTTGAACACATCTTTGATAAATAAAGATCAAGTTTCGTAAGTGATGTGTTGGTAATCTCGCTTCCCTCTCCGCTCATTGCTTTGCATGCTCATTCATATCTATGGTTTTGGTTTTAAGTTCAGTTGTTGATCAACGTGTTTAGACTTATTTTGATCCATCCAAAACCGTGCTTGGGTATCAAGTTACTGATCTGAAAAGTTTAGTTAGTTAGCCCTAATTAGTTTTTGTTTAATCTCGATATTAGGGCTTGGTTAATTCGCGACACCATCCGACACAGTCTGCTTGTTTATTTTATATCTGGAGTTCTAGACCTCGGATCGATGTGATTCTTGTTGGGTTAATTTGCTTTCAAAAGATCACGGTTTTAGGAGTTACAGTTTAAGAACGACACACGATTTAGTGGACTATTTTCAGGGTGAAAAGTTTTCAGGGTGAAAAGTTTTCCACTGCGAGTTTTGCTATCATTCACCCCCCCCCCCCCTCTGATAGCTATATTAGAGGGCTTCGATCCTACACACCCCCATATTTGTTTCCCTTGATTTGAATAAAATAAATTTATTTGAAAGAAGTGACTCATATATATATATATAAAATAATAATAATGGATGGTGCACACTTGTGTGCCAACCAAACCCTCGGACTAAATTTCTGGTGAAGCACGCAGAAACTAAGATGCAGAGGAGGTTTACTGGTCACTGGATGAAGCGGGACGCAACCTGGCACAATGCCAGGCCGGCCGGCCTAGGCCAGGCCGGCCGACCTCCTGCTGCTACACTTCGTGGAGATCTCGTGCCCGCTGTGTAATCACGCGAATCACATATGCGAGGAACCTGAACCGGGGTGCCTGGCAACAAGGCCAGGCCGGCCGGCCTACACTGGGCCGATCGGCCTGGGCCTGTGGCCAACTCCGCCGGCTCGACTCCAGGACACGGTTTGCAACCCCTAACTTTGATCCTTGCATGATTTTGATTCATATGAAATTCTTGGCTAAATAATTTTAAAACTTGATCAAAATTCATGAAAGAGAACCCTTTGAATGATACCTTGGATATACCTGTGATATTTCTTGAGCAAGTATTTCATTGCCTTGGAACTTTTATAGGAAAGCCTGATCCTTGTTAATTGATTCTTATGATATGATGATTTGAGGAGTTGAACCTTCCGATTCGAGGTTTTGGAGATTGTTTTTTGAAATAAAATTTAAGGCTACCCTTGTTATCATCAACTTGAAATGTCCTATCCAAAGCCATATAACAAATTCAAGTTGAAGTTTCCACATAGCTACCTTCTAAATTTTGAGCTTGCTCGAATTACTTGCCTTCATGTTCGTGCTACCTTGTTCATCATGGCCATCCACGTACACGTGCATCAATAAAGTCTAAGTTGTCAAAGCTCTTCATCCCCCTGAAAAAAAAGAGAAAATGAAGAAGGGAATGATACACTCCTTATCTTCGGTAAAAAAAAAAGACAGAGAAAGAGAAGGGGAAAGATGAAAGATGCTAGAATGAGGACTCAAGCACCAAAATACACATGCACTTGGCCAAGATTTATGAGTGGTATGAATGAATAAGACAAGCCTTTCGATCTTGCAAAATAAATAAAGAAGAGTGAGCAACACCGATCCCAAAGAGCTCCACCTTATAACATAGAAATAGGAGAGGCTTGATTCTAAGCCAAGGTGAGGATCCAAACACTATGAGTGATCGAGAGATGTTGAGAAATAACAAGGGTATGCCTTGCTTTCTTTATAAAATTATCAAAAACTCCAAATACCATGAGGAAGAAGTGTTCGACCAATCAATGAGTTGTTCTAAGACTCAATTGATGAAGATGAGGGTGTTAGCCACCAGAATCCAAGGTATGAAAGAAAACTCAGAGATATGACTTGTGTATGCCTTGAGTTCATGACCCTGAGCTTGCTAAGTCCTGATGAGTTAATTCATTCTTTGCTAAGGGACTAGCAAAGTTCAGGTAGGGGGGCGTGTTGGTGGTCGTTACGAAACGATTTCGCCACCAACATTCCGTCATATTTTTGGATCATCTTGCTCACAACAAAGTAAAATTGGTTATTTCTAATGAGTTCCACAAGTTTTGTATAATTTGTGAGTGTAGGAGCAACCAAGCAAAAGAGGAGCCACTTTGGGCACAAGGCCAGGCCGGCCGGCCTAGCATAGGCCGACCGGCCCCCTTCTGTGGCCCCTTGCCACAACTTTGATCCAGAAGATCACAAACACATCACTGAGGTGCAGAGGCTTGGAATCTCGAAAACGGGATTTCGGGTCGTTTCAGGTGGTATCAGAGCCATACTTGACCGTAGGACGAGCCCTAGCAATGGTCGTTAGATTTAGGACAAGTCTAAACAATTCTTGACTGAGTATATATACTTCTTGACTTGTATATATACATATACCCTTGATTCTTATATAAACCCCTTGATTTCTACTACTACATCCTTGACTTCTCACTAACTGACTTACTAACAACCCCTCACACGACTAATGCCTTATGAAGAATCAACGACAATCGCTTGTTGAAGGCCAAGGCACCAAGACTAAACAACCATATGGGATTATGTCTGACGCAAGATGGAGATGGCAATCTCAACTACACCTCAGAAGAAGAGTTCGAGGAATGGAAATGAGATAAATCTACTGGACTCAACCCGGGTGTCCTCCATGAACCTTCATTGCCTGAGAACATCGTCGCAGTTGGCATTACCTTGGAACCCAGTCCGTCAAGAATTAAAGGATCACCAACCGATACTATGTCATGCACACCTTCAGGATGAAGCTCGGATCATCTCCCTATCCCCTACGGATGAAGATGAGAACCTCAGGCTTATGACTTGTATGCCAACACAAGATATCAACCAGCGACATGGAATAAGCGTGCACAAGCCTAAGGTAGAAATTGGAAACCATTTTCGATGCCTTAGCTTAGTAGTTGGAAAGATTTCAAGACTTGGAGCTATATGAGAGGCCAAGTCATAATGGATTAAGTTAATGGAACAAGCTGCAGCTAGAAGAGGCAAATGGATTTAACTAAAGGTCACCCTACAAACGAGCATCACATCTTAGAAGAAGACAACAATTCTAGTGGCAACTACAAAATCAAAGCACGAGGATTGGACGAATATAACCCGACTGGATTTCCCTAAATTATCCCTGCATACTCTTCAGTCTCGGACTATGCCCCTCGGATATTTGTGACCCTGAGTTCACCTTATCAAGGTTGAATGATTATCGGTATCTCGGGATTTATATAGATCTCTAAGGAATAAACCCCGAATGACCGATATGGATTTCTAGAGAATCCTTATATGTTCCTTGGGCAGCATGACGGCTAGGGTTTTATGGATATCTAGGGGTTTTGTGGACGGACGGTACGACTGCCCTGGAGTCCTAAACCTGTACGACAATGAAAGCAAGAGCGAGTATTCAGAAATGAATACTCAGCAAATCCCACAAATTCAATAATATAATATATTAATTAAATTAATTATAAAGGTTGGTCCTGGAGGGGCACTTCCTCCCTGCCAGTCCCGTTGTGCTATCCCGAACCTGACCAACGGTACCTTCGCCGTCTCAGGTTCCCCATACAAAGACAGTAAAGACTAATCATTGGGGGCTTTGACTAAGTGGACTCATTCCGGAGTCACGGCTATCAAGATAGATTCTACACTCTGCAGAGGTCGTACTTATCTACTCCGCATTCGGTCAGTCCCTACCTTCGTCAAGGCAGGTACTGCCCTACGAGACTCATACCCACCGGTGACCATCGCTGGTCAGCATTCCCTAGGTCCAGCCACAGGTAATATTGGGGGTTATGCAGGGGCCACTAATCATCCGCCTCGCGGATGTCGACCCGGGTCTGTGAGCTCATTAATTAGGGCCCTCGGCCCTCAGGGTCTCCGACCCTGTATCCTAGTCGACCCGTGCCGCCCAGTCCCAGTCCTCTGCCCGGGGCTGTCTCCAGCATACCCGTTCCCGACTTGGCGCGTGCCCGACTCGGCACCAGGCGCTACCTAGTTCGCCGGTCAGCACTCTGCACCAATCATATGGCTCCTTGGGATGGATTACTAGGTTCAGCTGGTGGGGTGTGAATCAAGGCCTCACATAAATAGGCATTCCCGTAGGCTATGCCTTTTTGGCATGCGAGGTTGTACTGGGCACTAGAAAGACTCTCCCATGAACCGGTCCTTAGCTGGGATCAGAGTGGCTCTTAGGATCCTCCTAACGAGGCCATCCTTCCACTCCCAATCTTAAAGCATCCTATACTACAACGATGCTGGGCATACCCTCAGGTCATGCCCCCTGTAGCTTATGCTGCACATAATGTAAAGTTTAGTGAAGGGGGGGTGATATTATTGGTGAGACTTGCCTTCATTGTCGGTCCTTAGACGTCCTTACGCGGGCATATACCATATGATGATCGGGCTGGGCTTCGGGCCTTCTGGAGCTTCGGTGTCTCGTCGGGCCCGGTCATGCTATCGATAAAACACATAAAATAACAATCAGTATAACAGTACACCAATCAAATCGTAAAAGGAAAAGAAATGGAAAGGTGGGGATTCGATGGATTTTCCTAAAGGCTGGGAGGTTTGGATTAATAATCCATTAATTATATAAATAATTAATGGATTAAATGATGGGGATTTTAGAAGAGAATTATTAAATAATTCCCTGGAAGATGGTTGGAACGATGATTATCGGTATCTCGGGATTTATATAGATCTCTAAGGAATAAACCCCGAATGACCAATATGGATTTCTAGAGAATCCTTATATGTTCCTTGGGCAGCATGACGGCTAGGGTTTTATGGATATCTAGGGGTTTTGTGGACGGACGGTACGACGACGGGGGTTTCGGCGGGGTTTAGGGTTTATATGGGCGGCGTACCGACCGGGTTTCGGGTAGTTTAATGGCTAGGCTAGGCTTAGGATATAAATATTAGGGAAGTAAGCATATGGAAATGCTTAGAATAATCCCTAGTATGTATGGGAATTTCCTAGGGATTTATGGAGCTAAGACATGGAAAGGGGAATTTCCTGGGTACACTGGGGGCGGCCTCTTATTGGCTAGAACTTAGCCTAATTGGATTTAGGCTCTAATGATGTGCTAAAAAGGATTGGAAGGAACTAATAGGCTTAGAAATATTTCTAGGATTTTTGGGTATTTTTGGGGAATTTTTGGAAGTGAAGAAGGGCTCTAACTAAATGTTTGTGTACACTTACCGGGTGTGCCTAGCATTTTGCTAGGGGCTGACGTGGAGGTGTGGGCCGGCCGGACACTGTTTGGTGCACCGCTCCCGTGGTCCTTCATGGACCGGCCTGTGGTCACCCGGTCCATGTGCACCGGGTGCACCCGGTGTCCGGCGGCGGAAAGCCGTGGGCCGGCCATGGACCAGGGGACGCGGGCAGTCTCCGGTCCTTGTGGACCGGGACCATGCGGCCAGGGAAGTGGTCGGGCCCGCCTGGCAGCGGGTGGTGGTGAGGGGCAAGGTGACCCAGAGGGGGTCGTCTTCCTCCTCTCGCTCCAGGCGCCCGAGCGCCATGGGAGAAGGGGGAAGGAGCTCGGGGCTTCCCCCGATTTCCGAGCTCCGGCCACCGCGAGATGAACAGAGGGCACGGGCGTGAAGAGGAGCACGAGGGGAACCCATTCCAGGTGATGGCTTGGGTGGTGAGGGAGTTTGGAGGGGCGGCCTTGAGGGGAGGCAAGCTTGGCTCGGCTTGGGAGCTCGGTTTGCCGAGGGAAGGGAGGGTGCTCCTCTATTTATAGGCGCGGGAGGGGCAGCGGAGCGCGCCACGTCGCGCGGAGGGGGTGAGGACGGCCGGCGTGGTGGGACGCGCGTGGCCGTCGGAAGGAGCTCGAGCTCCAGCAATGGAGCTCGGCCGGCGGCGGGAAAAGGGGAGCTCGGCGCCGTAATTCCTGATCATCTCGGCCGTGCGGGAGTCATCGTGCGGTGATGGCGTGGCCGAGGCCTAGCACGGGTTATCGCGGCGCGGAGGCATGGGCGCCCGGTATGGGCCGGCCGAGCGCCATTAATGGCGGCCAGCGGCGTTAATGCCACTGGTGGCCAGGGGGTCCGCACCGGGGAGGAAAGAGAGGAGGAAAGGGGGTGCGTGGCGCTCAGTCGCGAGAGGTGGTGGGTGTTCCCGCGGAGCGGCGGGGCGAGCACCAGCGCGCGGCGGTGCTTGGCCGGCGGCGACCCGGCGTAGCGGCGGTGCGCGCGCAAGCGGCGGCGGCGGCGCCCTGGAGGCGGCGGCGGCGCTAGGGCAGGGGAAAGACGGGGCGGGGGCGCTAGCGAGCCGCGCGCGTATGGGCCGGGGGGGGAGGGAGAGGTGAGTTGGGCTGTGGGGGTAGTGGGCCGGCGGGAGGAAAAGGAGGGGAAGCGGGCGAGGCCGGGAGTCGGGGGAGGGAAGCCGGACTTTGACAACGAGTTGCTGGGCTGAAAACGAGGCTTCGGCCCATTTAACACTTTTCTATTTATTTGAAAGTTTCTAAAGAGAGTTTTGATTTCAAATTTCAACCAAATCTTCTCTAGTTGGTTCTAGGGTTTTTATAGATTTATTTTAGTCCTAGCAAAACACTTAAGTTATAGAGCATCCCTTTATTTCCCTTTAGTTATTCATAGTTTATTAACTATATTTACTTCCTTTTCACTTCTATAATTATCCTAATAAATCTAGTGATTAATCCTAAATTAATTCTACTTAATTTTCAGGGTGTTACAGCTCCCGCGCCACTGTTCCCCCCGGCCGGCACTAATGTACAACATTAGTGCCGGCTGAGGCTTGACCGGCACTAACAGTTTTCCACCAATGTGCAGTTTTTCCATAGTGTAGAGTCCACCCAGTATAGCCTCGAATTCCGATGCCTCCCAATCCCATGCGTGTGATATGCTTCTCACCTCATGCACAAGCCATCCTCAGTCCCTCTAAACAGCTAGCCCAGCTGACTTCTCAATTCTTATTGCCACTCTCTCTCATCTGAGTGGTTATGTACATTTTTTATTTTTTGTAGCAGCCAGCCGGACACACCTTGGCCCTCTTTTAATAAGGTCTTTGTAACATCCCGCAAATTTGCAGTCTGTTACTTGTATGAAAAATCGGGATTTCAAAAATTTTTGATTGAATGTTGTGAGCCATGAAATAATTTCCAGCTTAAGATAAATGCTCTCTCTAAATTCCTAGTAATTAACGTGTGCATAAAATATTTTCCATGACAATGCATGTGTGATTTGGATCTTATCCGGAATTGTTGAATTCCAATCAGATTTGTTTGAATTTTATTTGGTTTCGTTTGAGTGGGATTTGTATTTGAAATCAAAACTCAAATACAAATCCAAAATAGGAAAACTAACCTAAGTCTAACTTCGGCCCTCCAACTTCTAACCTCCTCAGCCCGGCCTATCTTTCTCCACACTACAACTGTCAATAAATGACCATAGGGCCCTCAAATTCAAGATGAAGACGAAGTGCTTGAGAAGCGCAAGCAGGACAGCTCAGACGAGGAAGACGAGATGAAGATAACAATCGACCGCCTCGACAGAGTGATAGTACTTGGAGAAGCAGCCGTTTCGAGGTGTACCCCAGCAATTTGAGACTCAGCCGTGTTCCCTACCACGAGATTCAGCCAATGGAGACCCAGAGAGGCTTGGAGCCAAGGCTATGATGAGGCCCATGTTCACCCCGACAGGTGACGCAAGTTTGCCCCATTTGGGAGGTGACTGAAGATCGTACTCAAGACAACCCACGACGGGACACGCGAGTTCTTGGTAGGTATCGCTTGGTTTAACCAACACACTTGCCCACTTCAAGAACTCGATGAACAGGGTCCCCAAGGATGAGTAGTCAAGCTTGTCATTGCTTTAATAACGACATCTTGATCTACTCCAAGGCTACCAAGAACACAAAGAGCACCTCAGGAATGTGCTCAGGGAACGGAGACAGTATTAGCTCTTCACGAAGCTTAGATTGGAATGAGTTATGGTCGGGAAGGTTGCATTCCTATACCATGCTCCAACTACAGAGGGAATGATAGCCCACAGCAGATTTCTCATGCCAGCGAGGACCCCACCTTTAACCGGTGGGACGCCCCATCTAGTGCCACTCCGCTATGTCATGCATAGCAAGTGTGCCTGCTTAAGTTCGACAGCCACCATCAACTCAAGTAATCAATGACGATTCCAATTCACGAGAAGGATACAAGAACCACGCCTTAACCATTGGAACAGGGAACAGAGTTGCATACGCCTCAAGGACTTCAAGTGAATTGAAGTATGCGAGAAGACTAATTAGAAATGATCTCCTCATGGATTACCCCGTAAAATGCGGAGGATCATACCTTAGAGTCGACAATACAACCTATGGGAACTGTTGCAGATTTTTGGATATGGAATGGATGTCTAGACTTGATGGATACAAAATGAGGAACATGAGTCGTCATCCAAGAGATAAGGTAGCCTCCACACTCAGTCGTGGTCAGCTGGAAGTATAAGCAACGTAAGCAAGACCTACTATAAGAGATCGTCCAAATGGATATTCAGAGAATTACTAGGTCTGCAATGGAGTTAAGATATGGAGTTCCTTATCGACACGACATTGGAATAAATCCAATAGTGAAGACAGTTCTACAGGACGTTTCTATTGGACTAAGTTAAACAGAAAATTCTAAGAACTATTGGACAAGAGATATCAGACCTAGCCATTGGAACCTCATAGCCTATGGGAAAAGAAAGTGAGCAAAGAGTATGAACACCGTTACGTATTTCCGTTCACTTAAGCAAGAATTGACCAAGATCAAGCATCACTACCCATTGAAGAGTTGATCGACTACAGAATAAGCCACCTTTCCGGGATAGTTACAAGACTAGAGTGCCAACAATAGGAACAAGATAATGGTATTTGTCAAGGGCTGTGATCGACATCAAGGACCGACAAATGCCCAATCATCCCTAAATAGGTGAGGTAAAACACCCTATGGGAGTTGGTTAAGACGTGATGGCATTCACAAGTGTAAACGCCACCTATCCTGAGTCTGCTTAAGGGTACGAGCAAGATGGATGTGACCCTCTACAGACTAGATCACCATGAATTGGAAGGAACCCTATGGAGCATTGGAATTCATAAGCTAGATGGATATGTTGGATAATACAGGCACAGTGATGATAGACCTTCCAACAAATGGACTATTTAAGGAAGCATAAAGTTGGGATGGAAATATGGAACTAAGCATAGAACTGGTGTAACCTTGACGAATCTTTGAAAATCCTACAAGAAGAAGATCGTGAATACCCGAGGTACCAGACCAAGACACGAAGACGTGAATCCTACCTTGAGTTTATTAAGAAAGTATAAAGAGAAGGTACCTAACCTTCGAAATGAAGTGATCCCGAGCATGCCATAAAGATGTGGCAAAAGATACCTTGTTGGAAACCTCTAAGGGATGTATATGGTATGTGAGGATAATATGTATCTTCAACATGTCCAAGACGGACATGGGATCGAGAAGATTGTTTTAGGTCGTAACGAAGAAACCTTAAAAAGGTGAAAGGAAGAGCCGAAGAAAATATGTAGACAAGCACAACCCACGGAGCCCAGGTTTGAAGACTCAGACACTACGCGGAACATGGATTTAATAGATATGCCAATCAAACTAGAATGAATGAACAATCCGGAAGGAAGTCCGGACTTTTACCCATGTGTCACCGAGAGGATTAAGAGTAAGAGGATGAAGTTTTGGTGATTATTGGGGAATGCTAAAGAACCCATATAGTGCTTAAGATGGAAGATGTTTAAGAGGTAAAGTTGGATTTTGGGTAGACTATGATACCTCGTAATTGCTCATGAAGCCCTTGGAACCACACTCAACCCGGAATTGGCTACCAACTTTGGATGAGAAGATAAGTTGTAAAAGGATTCAAGAGCGACCCTTGGATCGAACGATTGGGAATGTTTTAAGGATTATCACTCAAGGACACAACAGCCAAGTGATCAGGTGTATGGATTAAGAGACCGTCGAATAATCACCCATGACCTTTGGAAGAGCAAACTACATTGAAGTCGAAGATGTCAACAATGTACCGACGACAAGACGAAGCGAAGAACCCTCACCACACCCGGTGCAGCCTTAATCTCGAGGACGAGATTCTTGTGAGGGGGGAAGACTGTAACATCCCGCAAATTTGCAGTCTGTTACTTGTATGAAAAATCGGGATTTCAAATATTTTTGATTGAAATGTTGTGAGCCATGAAATAATTTCCAACTTAAGATAAATGCTCTCTCTAAATTCCTAGTAATTAACGTGTGCATAAAATAATTTTCCATGACAATGCATGTGTGATTTGGATCTTATCCGGAATTGTTGAATTCCAATCGGATTTGTTTGAATTTTATTTGGTTTCGTTTGAGTGGGATTTGTATTTGAAATCAAAACTCAAATACAAATCCAAAATAGGAAAACTAACCTAAGTCTAACTTCGGCCCTCCAACTTCTAACCTCCTCAGCGCGGCCTATCTTTCTCCACCCCGCGACCCAACTCCCCGCTCGGCCCGCAAGCCTGCCTGCCTCCGCTCGGCCTGCCCCCGCGGCCCAACTTCTTCCGCCGCAGCCCAGCGCCACGAGGCCCATCTTTCCCGGCCCGTCACTCCACCCGTGCTTCTCTCCATCTGTCCCACCGACAAGCGGGCCCCACCTGTCGGCGCCCCTCTCCCCCGTATCTCTTCCTCCCCACGCTCCCCTTTCCACCTCGCCTCCTTTACAGCGCCGCACGCCACCTCCGTCGCCCGAGCGCCGCCCATCCAATCCAACTGCGCCACCTCGGCCGCCCCGCGTCACAGCGCCCTCCCCTTTCCAGCGAGGCCGCCAGCGCTGCCCCCTCCGCGCGCGCGTTGGTCGCACGCTACCGCACGTCGCCGCTCTGATCCCGCCGCATGTCCCTCCGCGGGCACGGACGCCGATGAAGACCGCCAGCTTCACAGGACCCCGCGGGTGCCCAAACCCTAGCCGCCGCCCCTTTATAAACCGAGACCGCTCTCCTTCCTCCCGGTCCGCGCCGCCGCCTTGCCTTCTCCTCTTTTTCCCCTTCCTCTCAGCGCCGCCACTCTCTGCCCGCGCTCCACCGCCGCGGCCCGGAGCACCCTCGTCGTCAAGCTGAAGCCGGACGCGAACCCACGACGTCGCAAGAACCGCGACGCCGCAAGGAAGAGGAGCCGGAGCCGCCCGGCAAAGAGTCACCGCCGAAGGACGCCGACGCTCGGAGCCGCCGAGCCCGTGAACCGCAAGCCGCGCCCTGCCTCCACGCCGCCTTCCTGCACCGCGTCGATCCGGCCACGACTCCACCGTCGCCCCAACGTGAGCACGCCCCGCTTTTCCCCTCTTCCCTGACCTCCTGCAGTCCGGCCGGTTCACCGCCGACGAGACCTCCTTAGCCTAGTCAAAGCCACCCAAGCTAGCCCTTTTTCTGTGCGTGTGGCTCGGCCTTCGTGCCGAGCATCTTCTTGTGCAGGTTCCCGTCGACGCCGAGCCGAACCCGAGCCTAAATCCCGGCCGCGCGACGAACGCCGCCTTTGTGGCAATTCGTCGGGCGCTCGCCGTGCGCCGCTGTCCTCAGCGTAGATCTAGCCGTAGCCTACCCTAGGCGCCCAAGGCCTCGACGTGATCATCGTGAACGTGTGTCCCTAAACCCGGCGCACCTAACCATGCCCTCGCCGTCGAGTTTTGGGTGAGGTGGCATGCTCGCCGGCGCCGCCTCCGCCGCCGCGAGCGAGCCCCACTGCTTGGCCATCGGTCGAACACCCTGCGTTCGACACCCAGCCGGTGGCCACGTGTCACCTCGTGGGTGGAACCGCACGGTTGGCCGCAGCTGGTCCGGTCGCACCAGGATCCCGTGCGGGGATGACGTCGGCAATGACGTCATCGCCCGCCGGCCCATTTTCACGTGAGCCCCTGCACTTTTGCAGGAACGCCCTCGTGCTTTTCCGTAATTACGGAAAGATCCTTCCACCACTACAACTTTGCAGTTTAGCCCCTGCCCGACCTCCTTTGCAATCTGGCCCCGGTCTTTTACGTTTAAACCCCTGGGATTCCTTTTATTCGCGTAAAGGCCCTTCGGCTGACACGTGGGACCCACGGTGTTTAACCGTTGACCGGGTCAACGTTGACCGGTCAACGTTGCCGTCATCCGGGCCCATGATGACGTCAGCACAGGCCTGCCCCACTGCACTTTTGCAGTTAGGCCCCTGAACTTTTCTAAAATTACAAACAGGTCCCTGGACTTTTACAAATAGGTCCTTCCACTTTGTCTTTTTACAGAAAGGTCCCTGGCTGCCCCTTTTACCTTTTAGACCTCCGGTTCTTTTGCATCAAGGCCCCGAACCTTTTTCGTATTCGCAACCAGGCCCTTCCACCTTGGCAATCTTGCAGGAAACCCCCTGTAGTTTTAAGGAAGGAGTTTATTCTTTAATAAATTCTTTTTCTTAATATCTATAAAGGGTTAAACCTTGGAAAATCCATATCTTTTCCGTCTTAGCTCCGATCGACGCCAAACTAGTTGCGTTAGGTTCCTAAAATCGAGCCCGTCATTCCAGACCTAGCCAAGTGGCGTCCGCGTTTAGTCACACGACCGCCACGCGGCTAACTCGTTAGTGACCCATCAGACAGTGGCACCACTTGTGGGACCCACTGACTGACAGCCCGGACCCACCTGACCAATGGGGCCCGCATGTTGACATGTGGTACCCGATAGCCGTAAACCCGTCAGTCTTGCCCCGTTGACCCTAGCTTGACCCGTTGACCAAGGTCGTGACCCTCTGCCCGTTGACTTAGTCAACTTTGACCAAGTCAACGATGACATCACCAGAGCCCGTGATGATGTCATGAACCCAGACCGTTGCCTCTGCCTGCTCGACTCGCGGTTTAACCCCGAGCCGATGACTGACACCTCTGAGCTGCTAACTTGTGATCTAACTTTTATTTCCTTTTCCGAAATGATTTATAAATCCCAAAAATGGATTTAAACTTCAGAAATTTATAATAAATCAACCGTAGCTCAGAAAAATATGAAACCAATTTCAGTATTCTTCTAAAATCATGACGAACACGATAGAATAGAGTTTGCTGTTATTTGGATCTTTATTGATTCTTATTTGGAGTTATTTGCTAGTAGATGTCGTTGTTTATTTGTATTTGCGTCCAATAGGATCCCCGGAGGACCCGGACTTCTTCGACGACGTCGACTACGCTGAAGACGAAGATAAGGACGTAACTCCAGGATCACGCCCATTCTGCTTCTTTGTACCAATTAGGCATTGCAAGTAGATTTGCTAGCGCTTTATTGCATTGATGAGATGATGATGAGCCCGCATAGCCTATTTATATATATCCTGATTCCTTGATTGCCTACTACACAACTATATATGATTGCTATGCTTGCTTGCATATGTGGGACATAGTGGTGGTTTTAAACCTCTTGGCGTGAGTATTTTGGGTGGGAAAACTTGGAGAGTTTCGAACCCCGGCTGGAGTGAGCAGACATTAACCGACCTTCGGGCCGGGGCTTGGAGGCTATTGGACACCTCCTGTACCGTAGCGGGTACATATGACATGATTTGTGATATGGATGGACTTGAGGCGTAGAGCGGCCATACCTATAATGGGTGCCGATTCGCGGACCACGATGTGGATACGCATTTGACGGGGACTTGCTTGCTCTGGCTTAGGCCGAGTCGGTTGGACCTGGTTACAGGACTTTTACGTACGCACCGCTTACCCTTATAGGAGGGGTTCCAGCCATTCTCTAGTTAGTCGGTACCATTGCTGCGGAGTAGTGTGTTAGGATTGGGCTTGCCGTTTCACGAGGGTGTACGGAGCCTGGCTGCGTTCAGCCCTTGTTTCCGAGACTCTCAGCGCCTGTGTGGTGCTAGAGACTCACGATCCCGGATCATTCGGTTTACTGAATGGGTCCAAGTCCGGGAATACAGGATGGTACCGGTCTGATTAGGGAGTCATGGTTGTGGGTTGTGTCTCAAGACGGCGGCCACCGTCTGCAGCCCGAGTGGTTCCAGGTGTACACGCTCTGCAGAGTTAGAATCTATACGTATAGCCGCGTCCTCGGTCATGGACACCCCCTGTATACTGGCTTCTTCTGATTAGTGTTTTGGGACTTTCTACCTCCCCCTCTTCTAAAATTACAGGTTGGGATGAGAGCTACTAGTTCAGGATAAGGTCCGGCGTTTGCCGCTGAGATGGGAAGGGTCGGAAGCTTTCCCATCGACTCGAGAGGAGAAGGTGGTGAGGTTGAGACGGGAGTCTGGTGCGCCAGAATAGCCCGTGCTGTTGTGATATACTTGGGGATGATGATGATGGTATTTTATATTTTGCCGCTGCATAGGAAACCCGAGCCTTTCCTTGATATACTTTTACCCTTTAGAATATAGGCCACTTAAAGCTTGCATACAGATGGTGACGTGAACCTATGCCATTCCTTGGGGATAGTTTGTGAGTTGCAGGTTAGGACTTGGCGTTCGAGTCCGAATGTGTTAGATGGGTAGCGCTGCTTCGCTCAAGGTTGCCTGTGGATTGAAGATGAAGACTTGAAGACTTAGCTACCGCTACGCAGGATTTCCGCTTGTCGCTCAGCCTGTGAGGCTTGTACTATACTCGTATTTCCATTTGGTATGGATGTAAACCTCTCTTTGTAATCTAAATTCTTTGTATGACTATGATATTATGCTGAGATGAGTTCTGTACGTGATAGCTACTGATCCAGGGACTATCACAAGGGTACAGAGAGTCGGATTCTCGATTACGAAAATCCGGTTCGTCACAGTCTTGATGATATATCAATCGTGCAATCATCTTTTTTCTAAAAAAAATCGATCGTGCAATCGCTTTCATAACTTAATTGGTCTCATCTGCAACGGCACGTGTTTGCTTCCATTCTGCTACCTCAAAAACTTTTATTTCTCTAACCGATGGCTAATGGTTTTTTATATGCACTAATAAAATGAGGAAAGCGAACGTTAAGAGAGGTTCCCTGTCTGTCACTTTTATAGTCCCATAGTAATTAATGCTTTTTAAAAGATAATATACTTTTATAGACGACCTCCTCCGGGGTGACGTCCTCCTCCGGCTCTCGATCGTGTGCACTTGTGACTTGTGTGGGCGCGGCAGGCGATGGTGAGGCCAGGGGAGTGCGTGCAGTGCGTGCGGCAGCGGCACGACGAGCTCCTTTTCTGCCGAGCGGAGCGTGTGTGGCGCGTCCAACGGTCGAAGAGGCCAGGGGCGATGCCGAGGCGCTGCGTTAACGAGTAACTGCAGATGGAAACTTGAGGGTCAACGTTAATGAGGCGGCGTTCGAAGAGCTTCAGGGGCAAAGGCATCTCTTTTGGCCAGCGCAGGGAGGAACGACTTCTATTTTGCAACTCCTTCGATCGCCCAGAACGACATCTAAAAGAGATACGGGGAGTTTAGTTCGTCGTTCAGTAGGCAAAATAGATTTTTAAAGAGAGAGATAATACTTTATGGAAAGAGACAGGTCCACCCACTAACAGATTCAATTGTGAAAGACGGGCCTGAAACAAAAAAAAAGTCCAACCTTCACGAAAATCAAGTGACAGTAGCTCTGTCAAAAGACGTAGCAGCGGATGCAAAAGTAAAATTAGCACTAGCTAGCCAGGAATTCTGCCACCATCTCAATGCTGCAACTGACCGAGGAGGGTTGTGTACATGTGCTTGTGCAAACCCCAGACAATGAGATATCACAAGATGACCGGGCAGAGGTGTGGTGCAAGCAAGGAGAAGCCAACGTGTCCATGGTGGTAACATGGTGTCACAGCCCAGAGAAATCCTCTAGAGTACTGGGGCCTCTCTACCACTCCAACGAACGGGACTCCAGATTAACGTGGCTGGATGGGCACTGACTTCATTCTATCTGGTATAGCCAGGAATTCCAGTGCCTCCCAATCCCAGAATACACTCTTCGCCTCATGCACGAAGGCATCCTCACGTCACGAGTGTGCGGCCACGTCGCGTCGGCGCTCCTTCGTCTATTTGGCGCGCGTATTCCGTTGCTCGGCTGATATATATGATGGTCACTCTTGAATCCCTTTTTAAGGCCATGAAGTGCGATTTCATGTGCAGCGGCACGTGGTAGCTGACAGTCATTCTCTGCTTCCTCATAATATGAACCTGTAGAATTCCTCCAAGCCATGAAAAATTAAATTGGTTCCTGAAATGCACAAATGTTCGTAGTGTAACTTGCCATCCGGACTTCTCTTCATCCAAAAATTAGATAAGATAAAAACAATCGCGGTAACCTCCATGTGTGCCGAAGAAAGCCAAATCCTCTATATGTACCGGCGGATCTCTAATACAAGCCACAGATCTAAGGCGTCCTACAATCACTCACCGCCACCTCCATCATTAGTACGCCTAGTACATCATTAGAGACGTCGTCCTCTGCATCTGCTTGGTCGGCAGCAGCATCCATCCACGTTCATGTTCTCCTGACCCAATGCTACTTCACTGATCCGCCCTTCCAACGCTTCTTCAGCTTCCCACTCTGGAGGTTTCGGCGCCATGGTCTCCAGGTTATATATGCTCGGCAAAGAATGTGTTGAATGGCTTAGGGACCTGCAAGATGTGCATAGATTGGATTCATCCAGATGCATGTTTTTGCTCTTTCAAGCTGAGAAACAACATGGAACTTAGAAGTAACCACCATTCTTGCAGTTGCGGTGCTTGCAGAGCCTCTTGTAAAGACATAAACTTGAGACTTATGACAACTTCATTGGTAGCTTCCATAGGAATCCTTTCCACCTTCATGGTCTTGACCCAGGTCAATGGAACCGCTGATAAATTAAAGAGTAAAATGCACCAGCAGACCCCTAACTTGTCCGGGTGTGTCATCCAGGTCCACGAACTCCTAAAGTGCATATTGGGGTCCTTGAACTTGTTAATCGGTTCACCAGAGATCCACAACTTGTTAATCGGTTTACGGGAGGTCCAAATCCCCTTAATCCGTGTTAAACTGCCTATATGGCATGCTATGTGCGCCGACGTGGACCTGTCCCACATGTCAGGTCCACCTTACCCCTCTCTTTCCCCTTTTCCCTCTCCCTCCCGGCCGCTCCGTTCCACCCGCATAGCCCCTCCTACGCCAGCGGGCACGCGGTGGCTGTGGCTCCCCTGCGCGGACGGTCACCGGGCCAGGGGCTCCCCGCGCCGCCGCCCAGCTGGGGTGGGCCTCCCTCGGTTGGGATCCCTGAAGCCACCGCCTTTCCTACGCCGCCGCCTAGCCGCTCATTGAGCTCCGGCGCCACCGCCGTCCATCCCTTCTCATCGAGCTCCGGCGCTACCACCGTCCGCTCGTCACCTGGGGTCGCCGCCTCCCGCCGAAGTGGGCCACAGTGGCCCCCGCTGCCGCCAAATCTGTCGCCCTGGGCGGTCGGGGCTGCCCGCGCCGCCGTCGTGGCTGCCCTTGCTTCCCCGTGCCACCGCCCTCCCTCGTCGTCGCGCCACCGCTGAGGGGCACTGTAGGGAGCCGCCGCTGCCCCTGCGCGGCTCGACCGGGCCTCCCTGGGCTAGGATACCCGAAGCCGTCGCCTTTTCTGTGCCGCCGCTTGGCCGTCGGCGAGGAGCAGGACACGGTCCCATCCGCCACCCAAGCTCGAGCGCCTCCCGCGCGGAGGTTACTTCGCCAGAGCCAGCGGAGCTTCGGATCCAGGGAGAGAGAAAGAGAAGGGGTGGGGAAAGAGAGAGAAGGAGAAGTGGGTCTGCCATGTGGGCCCAACATGCCACATAGACAGCTTAACATGGTTAAGGAGTTGCGGACCTCTGCTGAACCGATTAACAAGTTCAGAGACCCGAATATGCACTTTAGGTGTTCGTGGACCTAGATGACACACCCAGACAAGTTGGGGGGCTGCCGGTGCATTTTACTCTAAATTAAATGACAACACTTGTGCCCCCAGATTGTTGGTTGATCCTAGAGTTATAGAATAGTATAAAGATCATGGCAAAATTGTATCACCGAGAAATTTGGGACATAATCATGCTTCATTTTGGGCATTGCTTTTGCATCACTGATGAAAGGAAAGGAGCAACAGAGAGCAAGCAGCTACATTCTGGACAACCGAAATGCATCATTTTCAAATAAACAACAATACACATCTGACTCCTATGAGGGCATTTAACACCTAACATTGCTGCAGTTTTGATGCAGAGTGAGGCAGCTACATTCTGGGCACCTCCCATTCCTATCCTAAGAGTGACACTGGAAATGCAGAGCATTTCAATGGTTGTGATCTTGGAAAATTGTTAGGCCTCACACTGAATGCAGATCGTTGGAACCACCACAAACTATAATGCATGATGCCCCTACACCTAGTGGATGACACCTTTTGGTGTTCTACTCCAGGCCCCGGACAGCAGATGATCAGATAAGCTCAGTTTGAAAGTTTTGCGGAACTAAACTGCACCGCGCCCGAAGGGAAGGGAAGCCAACATCCCCAAGATGTCCCCATGTAACAGAGAGCTCGGTAGAACTGGGACCGTCGCTGAAACATCCAACAACACTACTCTAGATTAACATGGTCAGCAGCTAACACTCTACCAGCATAGCCTCCAATTCCGGTGCCTCCCAATACCACACCTACGATATATACACTTCTCAACTCATGCACAAAAGCCGTCCTCCCTTCCTCTTGATAGCCCATAGACTTCTCATCAGCACTCTCTCTTCGGTTGTGGTTGTGTGCTTTGTGATGCTTGCAGGAGCCAGTAGGACACATCCTTTGCCCCCCCTTTTAAAGTCATGGTGATTTGTCGGATGTGCAATCGTACGTGCGGCTGCAGTAAACGCGGCCTCATGTGCAGCGGCATGTGTTTGCTGCCTCAAAACTTTTACTTCTCTAACTAATGACAAATAGTTTTTGATATATGTATGCACTAACGCAACACGGAAAACATATAAAAGACAGATGGTCTGTTCGGACCTAGGGGAAAATCTGAGTGGGGGCACGCTATGAAGATTAGCAAAAAAAAAATTAAGCATATAATGGTGAAAAAAAATACTGATTAGCTTAATTACAAATGTAAAATCTAAACGAAGGGAGGCCTCCGTTTAGCGCTAACGGGAGGCCCTCCTCCTTCCTCCTCCTCGCGACAGGGGGGTGGGGAGGGCGGGTTGCGGGCGGCGGGGACGCCGCCGGTCGCGGGGGAGGTGGCCTTAATGCCCAGGGTTGCCGGGGTTAACTCCTCCCCCCGGATCTAGAGGAAGGGGGGCTGGGGGAGGCCGGATCGACCGGCGGCGGCGGCGGTGCGGCCGGCGGCGGAGGGCGGTGACGGCAGGGGGGATGCCATGGAGGTCGTCGGCGTCGGGAGGGGAGGAGGATGACCGACGGTGGCGGATTAGGGTTAGGGGAGGAGGAGGACGACCGGTGGCGGCGGCAGGAGCCGCGGGAGGGGAGGCGCGCGAGGGAGCTCCGGCGTGGGGTTAGGGTTTGGGCCGCGGAGGTCGGTGGCAGCGGAGGCGGCCCCCGGCCGCCGGAGCCGGGGGAGGGGGCGGCGCGCGGGGGAGAGAGGAGGGTTGGGGTTAGGGTTCCGGCGGCGGAGCCGACGCCGCCGGATCTGGGGGAGTGGGAGGCGCGGAGGCGGCCCCCGGCCGCCGGTGCCGGGGGAGGAGGCGGCGCATGGGGGCTGGTCGGGGAAGCAGGGGGGGGGGGGAAGAAGGAGGCGCAGGCGTCGGGGGGAAAGGAGGAGCAGGGGAGGAAGAAGGAGGTGGTGGGGCCGGGGGAGGGGAGGTTGATTAAAAAGGAAAGGTTTCCCAAATAGAGTGCCCACAAATAGCAAGTTTTCACAAAAGTTGAGTGAGGGCCAGCTCGCTTGTACATGGGTCCGTCCCTGCGGTCTGTCATCACTTCTGCAGTCTTATAATAATTCTTTAAGTGAAATAAATAAGGTAGCGTATCTTTTATGTCAGTTCAAGAAGAGTAAGATTAACATCAGCCAGGAATTCCAACGCCACCATCAATCCTGCGATTGAGGGAGGCTTTGTACTCCTAATGCTTGTTCTTTTTGGAACATTTGCTCCTATGCTTGTGCAAGCCCTGGACAAAGCACAAGACAGGATGAATTTCATTGCGACCACAGCTTAAGTGGAAGCCAAGGTCTGCAAGGTTGATGTCATGTCCTCAAGAATTCTTCTGGAGCAACTGGGACCTCTCTGTCCCCTCGTGTAAGGAACTCCAGGTTAACACGAACCAGCGTGTGATGGGCAACGTAAATGTTGCGGTAAGTCACTGTCTATGTCCCCTCTCTCTTTCCAACCGTTTGATTTTTGCTTTAAGATTCATGCTGCTACAGTAGCTGATGATGTAAGTGTGACGTCAGCATGACATGGACGCTGACATCAGCGGGGGAGTCAGGGTTCCTGGGGGAGGGGGTGCGGCGGCGGCGGCGGTTGGAGGGTGGCGTGGGCGGCGGCGCGGGCGCCGCCGGCCGGGGGCGGCGACGGGAGGCAGCGGCCTTAGGGTTTCGGGTTCCGGGTTGAATCCCCGGTTGGATTAGAGGGTGGTGGTCGGCGGCGGCGGAGGTCTGGCCCGTGGTGGTTCGAGGGCGGCGCGGGCACCGCCGGCCGAGGGGTGGCGGCGGGAGACGGCGACCTTAGGGTTTCGGGTTCCAGGGGTGCATCCCCGATTGGATTTAGATGGGGTGGTGGCCGGCGGCGGTGGAGGTCCGGCGTGCAGCGGTTCGAGGGCGGCGCGGGCGCCGCCGGCCGGGGGCGGAGGGGGGGGGGGGCGGCGGTGGGAGGCGGCGGCCTTAGGGTTTAGGGCTCCAGGGAGCCGGCGGCGGGGGCGAACGGCGTCGGGTGGAGGTAGGCGGCGGCGCGTCTGGAGGACCGGCTGGAGGTTGAAGAAGGTGACGTGGCGCTGACGTCATGCTAACGTTAGCGCCACGTCATCCCGGAAATAGAGAGGGGACGTAGACCATGACTTACAACATCCGGGTCCTGATGGGCAGTGGCTGGGTTAGGTATTATCCTAACATCAAGGAATTCCGGTGCCTCTCAATCCCACGGTACACACTTCACCTCATGCACAAAGGCTTCCTCACGACCCACGAGAGCATGGACGCTTCTCATCTCCAAATTCTGTTGCTGCTAGGCCCATGGACACTCTCGATGCCCTTTTAAGGTCAGTCACGCACGGAATCATGACCTCGTGGTTTTATGTGCAGGTGCAGCAGCATGTGACTACTGCAATTCTGCTTCCTCAAAATAAACTAGTATTATTTCTCCAAGCCATGGGGAAAATGGTTTTTGATGTGCAAAAATGCAACGTGGGAAACACACAAGAAAACTATAATTGAGGCATCCTGACACCTCTTCCTCCCAAAGGTCAACCGAAAATTTTCATCTACTGCCTGTGCAGTGATATAACAGCCACTTCAGAACTATATTTAGCAGATTGGTACCCGTACGCAAACCGGAAGTCTGTAGATGCCATTCAATCCTTCAAGATGAAACCTGCACGCAATGACGCAATCCGCAACCAGGACTATCATCCCAATCTGGAGATCCAAACACGGAACTCGCCGCACCACCAACAGCCACCAGCCGCACGTAGGCATCGGTGGAAACCCACTACCACCAGCGGGATCACGAGAGGCAAGGAAGAATCACCTTTGGACTCGTGGCCACCGCCGTTTCGCCTGGTCGTTTCCTCCGTCATTTCCGGATCGCCTGTGTTGCGGAGATTCTGGGTCAAAACGCGTGTTTTTCTGAACAGCTTGACCATATTCTTCCCGTCCATCAGGACT
The DNA here is from genome assembly GCA_015476505.1 of Urochloa ruziziensis. Taxonomy (NCBI): domain Eukaryota; kingdom Viridiplantae; phylum Streptophyta; class Magnoliopsida; order Poales; family Poaceae; genus Urochloa; species Urochloa ruziziensis. The sequence goes on along the minus strand of CM027125.1, from coordinate 35,067,616 downwards.
CAAGATTAGTATAAGCACTACTCTCCACTTTCTGTGTATAACCAGGAGTCCTGGTGACACCCAATCCCAGGTTACACTCTACTGCCCTCACCTCGTGCACGCACACAGTCCATATCGCCACTCCCTCTCCAGCGCAGCCGCTTTGTTCGCCGTCCTCACCACAGTTCATCCCAGTCTCTGTGTGTGTGCACATTTTTGTTGCCTGGCTGCTGGACACACTCCCAAGTCTCTTTTAAAAGCCTTTCACGATCATGCAGCGGCCTCTTGCATGACAGCACGTGTTTTTGGCACTGTGCTGCCTCCAAACTTTATTTCTCTAACCAGTAGCATATATCAGTGCATGCAAATGTAACATTCTCAGTTAGCACAGTGCAGGTCAGTGCATGTCATCAAAGAATTGCGCTATACTAAAATCACGGCCAGAAAAACCTTCATCAGTGCCGGTCACAGACCGGCACTAATTTGCATGCACTAGCTTAAAAATATAAAAGGAGGTAGTAATAGAAATGGGTTGTTGGAAAATTAAGAACAAAATTGTGTAGCCTGTTCCGCTGGTAGATAAGTTTGCTGGCTGTAGCCGATTTTGGCTGTTTCAGTAGTATTCTGTAAGAAAGAAGAAGATAAGATAAGCCGAAACAAGCTCGATGTGGCTGGAAAACAAACAAGCAAAACTCCTGTAAGCCGAAAGACCCAAAATATCGTTTGAAAAAGAAGTGAATTGTGAAATAAGCAAATCAGATGCGACAATCGCAAGGAAGGAAAGACAGCTGCAACACGATTAGAAATAAATTATTTAGTGATATTGTTACTCAAAGTTTAAAAAGTTGACTTAAACAAACCTAAACTTAGCTGTATTCTAGGATGGAGAGTATGGGTTAGTAATCACTAATCCACCAATGCAGTTAACATGATTAGAAGATAAAATTTTCTTCTTCCATGGTTAGCATCATTCTTATAACGTTGACAAGAGTCAAGAGACCTCCAAACCATGTGAAAGAAAAGAGGTACTTCAGTTATTTTCTCCTTATATTAATCGATCGCTAAGTGACATTCCCTCGCCAAGAAAAGGGGCTGTTATGTACTGATTGAGTATGGATTCCCACACCTAAGATGTTGTTCTGAATACGTCACTGGTCCAAGACCATCTAAGGAACTCGCCAACTTCGAGTAGACTGAAGCAGTGGTGAACCTGGCCCAGGATGCTCCTCAAACGCCCGTCATGCACAACATCAGGCCCGAGGACAACATGTTTCAAGACTTGCTGAACCTCACAGAGCTGCAGCAGCATCAGCGAGGCGGTCCACCAGATGCACATCCCACTGGCTGCCGCTGCACGCCCACTGGACTGAAATATTTCGTCTGGTCGTGTGAGAACAAAGATCCGGCATCAGCTGGGCTCACTAGGCCGATTGAAATCAATTGTCCTCCCCGGCTCCCAGAGAGATGCCAAAGTGACATCTTCTATGAAGGTCGAGGTGGGATCCTTCAGCTTTTGCCGCAAATCAAGCCTGGAGCGTCGTGCAGGCGTTTCGAGGTGATATTGGTCACCAAGATCACTTGAATTCCGGTGCCTCCAATCCCACGATATCGTATTCCCTCATCCACAAAGGGAGTCCTTCCTCTCCCTCTGGAGAGTGGAGACCACCACAACAAGCCATTCCCATGCACTCTTCAGTTTGTCTATTTTGGATAAAGGAAGACACTCTCCTCGTTCACTCCCTTTTGCACGTCTTATAAAGATCAGCTACCATAGAGATGACTATAGGTTCATAATGCAGGCTCATCTCTGTGCGAAGTGCAAAGCCACGTGTTTTCTCCCTCCAGTCCTTCATTTTCTCTATAACCAATGGCTCTTAAAGCACTACTGCACTACTGGCATGATTGGAAGTTACTGTCACGTGCTGGCTTCAGTTGAAATTAACATCACCGTGCCACTAACCTTCTACTTCACTTGAGATCTCTAGTAAGGCTCCTACTCACGACCCTACTGAAAAGTAGGCGCCGAGGGAAAAAATACAACTCGACCTCTACTCGGATCCATAGAGTAGAGAGGCACCCAAATCCCCTCCACTAACCCCATCTTCCCACGGGTGACGAGGGAGCCCCTACTCTTCTGTTGTGGTCGTTTCTTCTCTCCCCCCTACGCCCATGGAAGATAGTGACCCACTCCTCCCACGTCACCGCAGCCGCTCGGGCTCTACCGCCCCTACCCGGGTGAGGGCCCCTGCTCCTCGCAGCGCCAAGCGGCTGGCTGAGGCACCCCTGCTCCTCCTTGTGCTGCCATGTCGCCAGTCAAGGCACCCCTGCTCCTCAATCCACACCTCTGCCCGGATCCGCTTGAGGTGATGCGCGGGGATGGCTAGTGCAGCGTCGGAGAGCCCGGGGGAATGAGGCCAGGAGGGAAGGGAGGGAGATGGGAAGAAGATTCAATTGTTGCCAATCCAAACTGTGGCCGGCGCGCATAGACATGGCCACCAGGCTGCAACTGCACCGATTCAACACCATGGCAGCATGAAATTGGCACCATGGCAGGTAGATTCGACCCCATGGACGGAGGAATCGACACCATGGCGGGTAGATTTGACACAACAGCCACACTGGCCACCCTAGGACACCTCCCTCTGAGGTCGGGCAGATTGATGGCCTCCCGCTCAATTTTCTCGTCGCTGACTCAATTCCGTCATCGTCCATCACATGGGTGGCCCTTGTGTTGGTCCTCGTCGCCCACGAGGGGAACCAACTCCTCTGCTCATCCACCTCCCTAGCTCTCCCACACTGCCACTCAAGCAGGCCGCGTTTCCCTGTCTCCTCTGCGTCGCTGTTTGGGCTAGACACGCCGCCTTGACTCCTCTGCATGCAGGCCATCCCACTCCAGAGCTTGGCTAGGGGAAAGCATTTGGCGTGGAATGGTAGTGGCGAGATAGGGAGAAGGGTGCAAGGGAGACACGAGAGTGAGGAATAAACCATACAAGTGGGGGCCGCTGTCGAAAAAATTGAGTCACTGGCGAGCAGGTCCCCTATCATAGTAAAAGTAGGGGTTGAAATGTACAGATTGTCGCTGAAATGAGCATAAATTAAAGCCCCACACAGTTTGTACCAAAGGGGCTTGAAGTAGGGACTATTTCACTATGAACCATGGAAAATGTACATTGAGAACCTCCTTTTAATAACTTTCTTGTATTTAATTTAACCTGTGATTTATAAGAAGTCAACAAAAAAAATGAGACTTGCTCTTCCAAATGCATTGCAAGGATTTTGGTGCAGACATTGAGCCAAAAGCTAAATCCGTACAGCTTCCCTGAAGTGTATTGAGCTGACATCCTAGATGTAGGAACAGTTTTCACTCTTTATTTCTGCATGACCTCTTAGGATCTGCAAATATAATCCTATTGCAACTGTAGGTTTGCCAAGACATTGGCAAATGAAAAAAAAAAAAAACGCATAGAGCTGTCATTCTTGAAGAGCCTGTCGTAAAGACATAACCGGCCTTGAGAGACTCATAACAGCTCCGTTTATTTGCTTCCAGCACATTAGCACATTCAGCTCTGGAGGCGAGGTCTCAACTCTCAAGCCAGATCATTTGTTAGATAATTAATTAATCCACCGACAAATGACAGCGTTTGGTAGATAAACGTGGTTATTCTTTCTGGTAAAGGTAGCACAACCATCACTCCTACAAAAGAAAATAGGAAAAACTAGTTTCATAACATCGAAAGTTATCTGCTTCCGTAAAATACCATTAAAACCCCTAATTTAGCATTACGTTGCATTTGCCGTTAACGCCGTCCGCGACGTCAACGACTTCCGTTCTCCACTTCACGATCGTTCATGCAGACTGCCGGCGGTGCTCCTTGCCACAGAGCCTCAGGGCACAGTGCCACCGCCAGTCGCGCTGCGCGCGGGTTGCGCCTGCATCACAGCGTCGGCCCACGTCTCAGCCTTATGCGTGTGTGCCTGGCAGAACCTTCCTGTGGCCATGGCCTTTAGAGAACTCTGTCGGACTGGGACCTATGAAGATTAACAGGGGCAGCAAGTCATATCCTCTGCGTGTAGCCTCGAATTTCAAAGCCTCCCAATCCCACACCTGCCATCCACTCCTCATCACCTCTTGCACGAGGGGCATCCTGTTAGATTGATCTCTTCACCAATGGGCCCAACGGTCCATTGGGCCCTTGATCCGCGCCCTGATCGGGGGCGCCCAACCCTACATGGTTGGTGGGCCCCCGTCACACTGCGCTATAAAGAGAGGTGGGGGCCGGCGGCTCGCAGTACGAGGTTCACCGCCAGCCGCCACACCCCACCGAAACAACCCTAGACCGATCCTAAAGGGGCGCAGCCAGTGACGGGAAGCACCGCCGCCACTGCCACGCCGCCGACGCCGTCCCGGACGCCGGCCTGCCCCTACACCGCCCGTCGCCGCCCGTGTGCGGACTTCACCGACAGAACGCGATGTCCACCTCGGCGGCTCTTCCCCAAGGCGAGGGTATGACCACTACTGCCCACTCTCTTCTCTCTATCTCTCTGTCCAAGATTCAATCATGTTTTAGTTAAAGTTTCCGGCTAGGCTCTACTGCTAGTGATTCGTGGGGTTTAACATTGGTATCAGTTAGCCTACTAGCTGTAGACCTAGATCGGGTTGTTTTTTTTTGTTGGATTTCGGCTTCGGATCGAGAAAGAATAAAAGAAACAGAAAGGTTCAAAGGAACGAAATGTCGATCCAAACCAAATCGAAAGAAAACAGAAAAGAAACCGACGGATTCAAGAGGAATCGAAAAAAAAAAGAAAGAAAACAGAAGATTTTTTTTTCAAACCCTAACCCTAGATCTCGTCCCCATCCCCAACCTCAAACCCTAGCACCCAACACAGAAAGAGAGGCGCACGGATTTGGGGAGCTCACCTTTGATGGGGCTCCTCACCGCCGTCTCACCACAGTTCGCCGCGCGGAGGGACGCCTCCGGGCGGGAAAGGGGAAGGCCCGACCGAGGTGGCCTGTGTGGCGCCCGGCCTCGACTTCCAGGGCGCAGCCGTGTGGCCGCTCGACGGCGGCGCGCTCACTTTTGGGCGAGCGCGCGCGCCGGCGAGGGGCCCTCACGACGGCGCCGTCACTCTCCTCCGGTCGCCGTGGTGGCCATCGCACCGAGCGCCTCCGGGTTTCGGCGTCGTTAGAGAAGGAGGGGGAGAAGAAGTGTCTTGGGTTCTGGGGGAGAGGAAACGCCGGCCATGGGCGCGACGGAGGGACGCGCACGCGCGGCGGCCGGAGTGCCGCTGCCGGCTCCGGCTGAGAGAATCGGGGGAGAGGAGAGAAATGAATTAGGTTTAGGGTTGTAACCGGCCGGGCCGCCTTTTATTCGAGCGAGAACGCCGGACGACCGTCGATCAAGATCGACGGCCAAGAGCGGCTGGCGGCTGACGGGCCGCGAGCGCGAGTTGGGCCGAGCCGCTCGAGTTGGGCCACGGGCGTGAGCGCGCGGATCAGCGCTAGATGGGCTGTCAGGCCGAGCGCGCGGGTGTTTTTCGACCGCGCGCAAAAGTTCGAGGAGGTCTTTTAGACTTTCACCTGTGGGCTATTTTTCCAAATGGGCCGAAAGTTAAAGTTTTCGCACAGTTTCGTTTTTTATTTTATTTTAGCATTTTCAGAAGCATTTTCTTGATGAATTATGTATAGTTTTGATGCCTATTCAAATTTGAACCAACGGGATAATTTGTCTAGTGAAAAGTTACAGATTTTTACAGTGCATTGCTTCTGAATTTGCATAAATTTTATAGTTTCCGCTGCGTAAAGTTAATCTATTGCTCTCTAATTTAATTGGAACCAACGGGAAAATTAAGTTTTGAGCAAGTTTAAAAGTTTATTACTTGAAATAAATTGTGGCAATTTATTTTATGACCAACGTTGTTAATATTATTGTCATGATTAAAGAATATGTGCATTTATTTCTATTTCTGCCCAACGGTGATGTAGATTTAAATTGCATAGGCAGTTGTATATATTATTTTTGACCAAAGTTGGAGTTAATATATGCAATTGTTGTTATTATTGTTCTCACCTTTACTCGTGACTTTCAGGAGGTCACTACTTGATGACTTGCATCAAAGAGATTCCAAAGCTCAAAGGGGACAACTACGCAGAGTGGAGGCAGAAGCTTGACTTGGCTTTCGCCTGTGGAGAGGTCACATGGGTGCTAAATGCACCAAAGCCCGTTGAGCCGGAAAAGATTGAAAGAGAGGCTGCTGACACTGATCAGACATGGGAGAAAAAGGAAAGAGATCATGCTCAGGCAGTAATGTCATGGAGCATAGAGAACAGGACATGGACCAATGCTAACACAAAGTGCATGTTGGTCCTAAAGAATGTGATTGAGCCAGCTATTTTGGGCTCTATCGAGGAGGTTGAGTCCGCTGGTGACTACCTTCAAAAGATAAAGAATCAGTTTACTGGTTCTTCAAAGACTTATGGTCTTCAGCTGATGAGGCAGCTGATTACACAGAAGTACACAGGTGGTGGCATAAGAGAGCACATCCTCAGGATGTACAGTTTAAATTCAAAGCTGAAGCCGCATGATTTGGAGTTTACTCCAAAGCACGTGATGACTATGGTCTTTGCTTCACTGCCTAAAGAGTTTGATAACTTTGCCACCAACTACAGTTTGATCCCAGACAACTGGGACATGGAAAAGTTGATTGCCATGTGTGTTGAGGAAGAGGACAAGATCAAAGAAAGAAATAATGGTTCTCTCAACTATGTGAGAGACAACAAGAAAAAGAACTTCCAGACAGGCTCTTCCTCAAAGAACAATGGCAAAGCTCCCATGTATCCACAGCAGAACCAGTCTCAGAATCAGCAGAAACCCTTTCCAGTGAAAGAGGGTCAGTGCCTTGAGTGCAAGAAGTTTGGACACTACAAGAAAGAATGTCCACAGCACCTAAAGAAGATCATGGCAAAGCATGGTGAGAACATTATATCTTTTGTAAATGAATCCCTGTATATAAAGTATTCCAAATCTACTTGGTGGATTGACTCAGGTGCAACGGTTCATGTTGCAAATTCTTTACAGGGATTCCTTTCGACGAGGACTACGCAAAGAAGAGAAAGACACGTTGAAGTTGCGAACGGAGTCCAAGCTGAAGTAGAAGCTGTGGGCGACATCTGCTTAGTACTAGTTGATGGCTTCGAGCTTGTACTTAGAGATGTTCTTTATGTTCCTTCTTTAAACAGAAACTTAATAAGCATTTCCCGCTTAGACACAGACGGTTATGATTGCCATTTTGGTGGTGGCAAATGTGAGATTTATTTTGATAATAATTGTGTTGGTGTTGCTTTCCTTCACAATGAATTATATTTGTTGTCACTTTGTGATAAAGTTCATACTGTCTGTGATGTGAATGTGATTGTATCCTCGTCAAAGAAAAGAAAGAGAACTCATGGTATGTCAGCGAAATTATGGCACTGTCGTTTAGGCCATATTTCGAGGGGGAGAATAGAGAGCCTCGTAAAGAATGAAATTCTTCCTCCATTAGAGTTCTCTGACTTAGAACAATGTATAGATTGTATTAAAGGAAAATACGTAAAGCAAATTAAAAAGGGAGCCAACCGAAGCGCAGGAATTTTAGAGATAATCCACACAGATATATGTGGTCCTTTTCCTGTGAAAAGCATGGATGGCTATGACTTGTTCATAACATTCACAGATGATTACTCCCGCTATGGTTATATTTATCCAATTAAAGAAAGATCGGAAGCGCTGGATAAATTTAAAATATTCAAAGCTGAAGTTGAAAATCAGCTTGATAAAAGAATTAAAGTAGTAAGGTCTGACCGTGGGGGGGAGTACTACGGTAGACATACCCCATATGGACAGGTTCCTGGACCTTTTGCAAGGTTCTTACAAGAGAATGGTATAGTAGCCCAGTACTCCACGCCGGGCGAGCCTCAGCAAAATGGAGTAGCAGAAAGGCGTAACCGTACACTGATGGATATGGTGCGCAGCATGATGAGTTACTCCACTTTGCCATTGAGTTTGTGGATGGAGGCATTAAAAACCGCTATCCATATTCTTAATAGAGTACCAAGTAAATCGGTGCCTAAAACACCGTATGAATTATGGACTGGAAAAGTACCCTCTTTAAACCACTTGCGGGTCTGGGGGAGCCCAGCTGAGGCTAAAATGTTTAACCCAAGCATTGGGAAGCTAGATCCCAAAACAGTAAGCTGCCATTTCATTGGCTATCCAGAAAAGTCAAAAGGTTTTCGTTTCTATTGTCCAAATGGATATACAAAGTTTATGGAAACGAGACATGCTATTTTTCCAGAAGATGAGGCACAGAATGTGCCAGAAGTTGAGGCACAAAATGTGCCAGAGATACAGGCCCCTGGCAGGCCTAGGAGAGTCAGAAAACCAGCCATTCCTGATATTTATAAAGTTTATAATACAGAAGTGATTACAGATGAGTATCATATGGAGGGCGATCCCACTTCATATGAAGAAGCCATGAGAAGTGCTCAATCATCAAAGTGGCTGGAAGCCATGGAAGATGAGATGAAATCGATGAGTTCCAACAGTGTTTGGGACTTAGAGGAAATTCCTAAAGGAGCCAAAACAGTAGGCTGCAAATGGGTCTACAAAACTAAGTATGACTCCAGAGGGAATATAGAAAGGTTTAAGGCACGACTTGTGGCAAAAGGATTTACACAAAGAGAAGGGATAGATTACAATGAGACATTTTCTCCAGTCTCATGTAAGGATTCCTTCAGAATTATAATGGCATTAGTGGCACACTTTGATTTAGAGTTACATCAGATGGATGTAAAGACGGCATTCCTCAATGGTGATTTGGAGGAAAATGTTTACATGGCTCAACCGAAAGGTTTTGTCGTCAAAGGAAATGAAAGTATGGGATGTCGCCTAAAGAAATCCATTTATGGATTAAAGCAAGCCTCTAGACAGTGGTATTTAAAGTTTGATAGTATCATAAAGAAATTTGGGTTTAAAGCAAATGTGGAGGACAATTGCATTTATGCAAAGTTTAAGAATGGAAAATATATTTTCCTAGTCCTGTATGTGGATGATATCTTGCTTGCTAGCAATGATATTAGTCTGCTACTAGAGACAAAGAAATTTTTGTCCTCAAACTTTGATATGAAAGATCTTGGTGAAGCGTCGTATGTCTTGGGCATTGAGATTCACCGAGATAGAAGAAATGGGGTTTTAGGACTGTCGCAGAAGGCATACTTAGAAAAGGTTTTAAAAAGATTCAGTATGCATGCGTGCAGACCATCGCCTGCTCCCATAGTCAAAGGTGATCGACATGGGCATTTTCAGTGTCCCAGCACTGAATATGAAAAGGAGCGTATGAAATCGGTACCGTATGCTTCCGCTGTTGGAAGCTTGCAATATGCTCAAACATGTACACGCCCTGACATAGCTTTCGTAACCGGGGTTCTGGGCAGATATCAAAAGAATCCAGGAATAGATCACTGGAATATGGTAAAGAAAGCTATGCGTTATCTACAGGGCACAAAAGGCCTCATGCTTACTTACAGGAGATCTGATTCCCTAGAGATAAAAGGGTATTCAGATTCAGATTTTGCGGGGGACCAAGATGATAGAAAGTCGACGTCGGGATATATATTTACTCTCGCAAAAGGAGCTATATCGTGGAGAAGCTCAAAGCAAACTCTCACTGCATCATCTACGATGTATGCTGAGTTCATAGCATGTTATGAGGCTACAGTGCAGGCAATGTGGTTAAAGAAATTTGTACCCGGTCTAAGAGTGGTAGATTGTATTCAAAGGCCACTCAGAATGTACTGCGATAATGAGCCCGCAGTATTCTATGCTCACAACAACAGATCAAGTAATGCTTCCAAACCTATAGAGATAAAGTTTTATGTTGTGAAAGAGAAAAATCCAGGATCAAACTATAAGTCTCGAGCACATAAGAACAAAGAATATGCTAGCTGATCCGCTAACGAAAGGCCTCCCACCCAGTGTGTTCAGTGAACATTTAGCCGGCATGGGTTTAAGGGAAAGCCTAAGATCCTTGGATTGAAAGGGCCCGAAAAGAGAAAAGTTTTTGTTTCAACACAGAGAGGTGTGTTGTAGCTGTTGATTCTATCGGCGTGAGACCGTGACGATGATATAGTTCTATACACTAATCCATGATGAAACAAATAAAAGTGAAAAGAAGAAGTTAAAAGTATACGGTGAGATCAAGGGGGAGAATGTTAGATTGATCTCTTCACCAATGGGCCCAACGGTCCATTGGGCCCTTGATCCGCGCCCTGATCGGGGGCGCCCAACCCTACATGGTTGGTGGGCCCCCGTCACACTGCGCTATAAAGAGAGGTGGGGGCCGGCGGCTCGCAGTACGAGGTTCACCGCCAGCCGCCACACCCCACCGAAACAACCCTAGACCGATCCTAAAGGGGCGCAGCCAGTGACGGGAAGCACCGCCGCCACTGCCACGCCGCCGACGCCGTCCCGGACGCCGGCCTGCCCCTACACCGCCCGTCGCCGCCCGTGTGCGGACTTCACCGACAGAACGCGATGTCCACCTCGGCGGCTCTTCCCCAAGGCGAGGGTATGACCACTACTGCCCACTCTCTTCTCTCTATCTCTCTCTGTCCAAGATTCAATCATGTTTTAGTTAAAGTTTCCGGCTAGGCTCTACTGCTAGTGATTCGTGGGGTTTAACACATCCTCCCTATTTCTCAAGAGCCCAAAGGGATTTCTCATTGGCACTCTAACAGTCTAACGTCAGTGTGTGCGCCGCGTGGATTTTGATGCTTGCAGCAGGGCACACATTGTCCCCCCCTTTTATGATCATGATGACTTATTTAGTATCAGATTTGCAATCATACTGGTCAAATGTACAACATGTGTTCGATGTTGTTCTGCTTCCTCCAAAATTCTAATTTTCTAACCAATATGGCAAATGATTTTTTGTATGCACTGATGTGACGTAGAAAACGTGCATAAGAGGCACGGCCTATTTTTCACTTCACGTTCTCGTAATAAATAATCTGTTGTGCTTGCAGAGCCTCTTGTAAAGACATATTTAAAACCCAACAACAAATTCGTTGATTGCCTACAGCGTTTGAGCATTCAGCTCCAGAGGAGGAATCCTTTCCACCTTCATGATCATTGACCAGATCCTTGGAGAGTTGGAGCCACCGACAAATTAAATGACAACACTTAGTATAGGAATGAAATATAATAATATAAGTAATGGTTGGTGCAGTACCTACCGTAGCAACTGATGGCAATGCATTTGGCACTGAACCTTGCGAGAGGTTTGGTGAACCTGGATAAACCATGTCATTTAGAAAACGAAATATTGTTTATCCCGTCTAAACCATGGTAGCTTTTCTGCTACAGAGGTTTACACAGCTAAGTATATATGTATGAGCCCGGAGAGCGGAGCGGCACAGTAGCGCATCAAATTCAAATGTATGAGCCCCAACGCGTGGGTGCCTCAATAATCGGGCAAGCTCTAGCACTCTGGGAGTGTACAATACACCTAGGATCATGACCGGCAGGACAAAGGAAAACCATGCTGCGAACAAATATAATGCAAACGCCCAGCTGTCTGCGAGGAGCTACGCCAGGCCCCCGTGGCACCATTTAGCTAGGATTGGCGGAGCATTATTGTGGTATGCTTGTGCAAACTCCGGACAGCAGTGGGCGGAATCTCATCACAGACATACAATGCCGTGCAGCCGCCGAAGGAAACCGAAGCTAAAGTCTAAAGGGCCTATATCGCTCAACACTACGGGAAACACACGGTTTGCCGTGTGCCAAGGGCACACGGCGAAGCCTGAAAGGCACACGGCAAAGCTGTTTGCCGTGTGCAAAAGGCTTTGCCGTGTGCAAAATGGCACACGGCAAACCTTACGACGGCAAACAGCTGTTTGCCGTGTGCCAGACCACGGGCACACGGCAAAGATGTTTGCCGTGTGCCACGTGTCTTTGCCGTGTGTCGTATGGGGCACACGGCAAAATAAAGTAACTGACGGTGGACACCTGAAAAACGGCTGTTTGCCGTGTGCCACCTGGCCGGCACACGGCAAACACAGGCTTGTTTGCCGTGTGCCCGCGGAGAGGCACACGACGAACAAGCGATTTCCCGTAGTGCAAGGGCCCTCAAAATCCTAGAGCCGGCCCTGGTCATAGTCTAGAGAACTGTGCACAATTGGGAGCCCTGCTGGTCCGTTGAATAGGAGTTCCGATTAGCAGGGGCGGCAACTAAAATTTTCTGTGTAGCCTTAAATTCCAGTGCCTCCCAATCCCACACGTACGTTAACTCCTTGCCTCATGCACAAGGGCGGCTATCCTCCCTCCCTGAGAGCCCAGCAACTTCTCAATGGCACTCTCTCATTACTGTGGTTATGTGCATTTTGATTTTTTATGCTTCCAGCGGCCAGCAGGATACACCCTTGCCCCTCTTATAGTCATGATGATTTTATCAGTTGGGCAATCGATTCCACAACGTGGTCTCGTGTGCAACGGCAAACTTTAATTTTTTTAGACCATGGTAAATGGTTTTCAATATGCACTAATGCAATATGGTCTGTCTGTCACTTCTGCAGTCTCATAATAATTAATGTTTTAAAATAAAGAACATAACAAATATTGGTCTCATAATAATTAATGTTTTAAAATAAAGAACATAACAAATATTGACGGCCAGCAGGATACCTTTTAGTACCGGTGAAGCTAGCTGATACTAAAAGGAACTGTTTAGTACAACCTAGCCGGTACAAAATGGCCGGTACTAACATGCTGCCTTTTTTAGTACCAGTCAAGCTAGCCGATACTAAAAGAAACGTGTTACCGACCGGTACTAAACGATTTTGCCGGCAAACCTAGGTTTCTCTTTTTTTTTCTCATTTTCTTTACCTTTTTCTTTCCTTTTATTTTCTACAGTGCCGGTCATCACAATCACAACATCACAATAAGAATCACAACCACAAATTTTTACAAGAATCACAAGAATACATCTCACAAGAACTAGAAGAATTCATCTCACAATCGCACATTTCATAGGAATCAAAAAAAAGTTCATAGTGTAATTTTGCCTACGTGCGTCCCACTGCGACGCCTCCTCACCAGGTCGCCGGCGGCGGCGCCTGCGGCCGCGGCCATGAAGTCCATTGGTTAAACAACATAATCCCAAATATTAATTTGTAACAACGACTGTCCATAGTCAAGTTCGAATGAAACTGTTGCAACACACAGCAACAGTCCATGGTCCCAAATAGTACGGGTGACAGTTCCTCAAATTTAACTCTGGTACCCAAAAAGCACTACATATAGTCCAAAATACAAGCACAACACAGCCACATATGGCTCAAAATATGATCACTAAATCAGTTCATAGTTCTTCCCTCCTTGGATGCTCAGATCACTGCAAAAGTTGAAATCACATATGGATCAAAATCTGGTCACTAATTGCAATTCAATTTATTGATATATATGATGCCAACAAATAGGGGCGTAACTAGGATTTGTCCGAAGGGTATGCCACGAGAATTTTTTTTATATACAATTCGGTTCAAACAATACATAAACGGTGTGATCCATATATAATCGGGCAAATAATTTCAAACATTGTCAAAAATAAACATTCAAAGTCTTAAATTCAAGATTTGAGTGCAAAAGGTGCATACATTTAAATATAAATAGTCCAAACATATAATAAATCTAAAATATGCAAAACTTGGAAGATGATTACCATGGCTACTTTGCTGCAGGAGATGAAGCAATAGCAGCAGCAGCCTTCTTTGCTGCATGCTTTTGAAAAAAAGATGCGATGTCCCCGTTCCTCTTCATATTAATCCAACAATTCTACACACAAAATAATATGTGTATCAAATATCAATTTTTGTTATAATGGCAAAGAATGGATGGAGAAGAAGGCATCTAGCCATCTGCTATACAATCGATCAACACATAAATTGCATACGGCATTGCATACCTGCTGCTGCCTGCAGAAGAAGGCCGGCGTGCGTGCTTCTTGCCTGCAGCCCTGCTGGGCGTCTGCGTCTCGGCTGCCGCTTGCCGGAGGACTACTGCAAAGGAATGGCAAGCAGCAGATGGCCTCTAGGAGTCCAGGACGGCCGCCCCTGCAAAGGAATGGCAGGCAACAGATGGCCTCTAGGAGTCCAGGACGGCCGCCGGGTGGCGCATGGGAACAATGGTCGACGGATCACGGATGGAGTACGGCGACAAACGCGTGCAACTCAAACGTCGGAGGCGTGCGGTACTGCATCCAGTATAGGGTTTGCCGATTTTTTTCGATGGGCTGTATTTGGTTTGATGGGCCAAAATACAGGGTATGCCGCGGCCCACCCGGCATACCCTGTAGATACGCCTGTAAGGAAAATGGACCTAGTGATAGGCCATTTGTAATTTTGGTGATTGTGTGTCAACACTAACCCATGGACTAATCAAGTTTGATAGTATGAAAGGACTTAGTTACATGGATGCACGAGTGATGGACTTGGTGGATCAAACACCAAATAAGGCCATAAAGATTCATACAAGACACTAGAAGACCTTAATACAAGACCAAGACATCACACAAGTAAAGCCGGGGCAAAGACACGACTCAAAGAAGTTTGAATTGGATGAGTCGCAGCACAATTACATGGATCGGATGATCCGACCGGAACAAGAATGAACGGGTCGGATCAATCGACCGCAGAAAGCCCGATGGATTGATCCGCCCGAGTGAAATGAAGGCGGTCGGAGCAATTGGGTATCGTCCGATCGAAGATGGACGCTGGATGTTGAATGGATCGATTGATCCGACTAGTGCACGATCGGATGATTCAATCAAAATACCGCGACTCAACTCAGTAAGGTTGCACGCGACGGAGAAAACGAGCAATACACGGATCGGATGATCCGACCGCACGGTCGGATGATTGGATCTATTGATCCGACCGCCGGTCGGATGAATCGACCCGTGGTGAGTGCGCCAGCTGTCAAGCCTCAACGACTAGTTTTGAGCTCAAAGGGCTGAGGGGGCGCAACGGCTAGTTTTGAGATGGTTTTGCACGGATCTATTGATCCGACTGGTGCATCATCAAGCGGTCAGATCAATCGACCCGTGCAACAAAAATATAGCCGTTGGGGATCTTTGAGCAACGGCTCTTTTGAGTTGTTGGGCTATATATACCCCCTTGGCCGGCCATTTGGAGAGTGCTTGAGACTTAGAAAGTTGCTACTAGTTGCTCTACACATTTGCAAGTGCTCATTCCACCAAAGTGCTAAATAGAAGATCTAGTGATTAGCATATAGCTTAGTGCTTGATCAAGTGCTAGTTAGACCTTTTAGCGCATTGCTTTAGGTGTTAGCCTAGAGTTTAGGCGAGGTTTGCACACCTCTTTGTATCGGTGCTTGTGCGTACCAAGAGTTGTAAGTATCGGGGCTTGTAAGTCTTGCGAGACCCTCCAACCGCGTTTGTGGAGTGGCCACCGTTACTTTGTGCTAGGGAGGTGAGGCCCTAGGCGATTTGCCGAAGCTCAACCAAGTGGAGGCGGCGAGGAGCATCCGGGAGAGGCCAAGCGGAGACCCACTCGCGTGTGGGGAAGTCCCGTAGGCTATCCTACGGAGTGACTCGACCGGGGAGTTTATGCCCTTGCGCGGGCATTCCCTTGAGAGGGGCTCCAACAACGAGGACTAGTGGAAAGCCGTGGCTTTCCGATACCTCAGGATACAGCGCCGTGTCGAGAATTTGCTCACTCTATCTTTTTACATTCCGCATTACTTATTGCACTACATTCCGCATTTACCTTTCCTAGAATTGCCATGTGTAGTTGCTAGGATTGGAACCTAGGGTGCAAAACTTTTAGCGGTAGAGTTAGCAACACATAGAAAAACCTAGTGCACATTTAGATAGAAATTGAAATAGGTTTTTATATGTGCTCTTAACCATAGGTTTTTAATTGACCCTAATTCACCCCCCTCTTAGAGTGTCACGGTCCCCTACAACGCCCTTGCCAACAAATCTAACCTTTTGACTAGGGTACAAGCAAGAGAGATTCAGTTTCTTCACCCTTTTGGATCTTGGACCAGAAACTCTTCGTAGCTGAGACCTCTGCCTCAAGCATGCAGCCTCCAACAGTGCTGAAAATATCATGAATACGCTGCTTGGCAAGACACGGAAAACTCACGCTAAGAAAATATGCGAAAAGCCTAGATCGTGGTGAGGCCCCACGCTGGTTTCCATGGCACCATAGCTCGGGCTGACGGATGCCCGAGCACTTGTGCTTGTGCAGGTCCCAGACGACAGAGGACATGATCATTTTGTGATACTGTGCAACGCAGCCGAAGGAAAGGGAAACCAACATCCCCGTGCAGCTCTCTTGGTTCAGAGAACTCTGCAGAACTGGGACCTCTGCTGGTCCATCGAGTAGGACTCCAGATTAACATAGGCAGCGCCTAGAGTCCTTCGCGTATAGCCTCGAATTCCAATGCCTCCCAATCCCATGCGTGTGATACCTCCTCACTGAAGAGAGTTGGAGTGTCAACGCAACTATCCATTGATCTCATCTGGTGTTTATATATTACATGTACAACACAACGTGCAGCATAACAACCCTATCCTCCACTACTGGCGTGATCCGAGGAAGACGGAGCGTGACGAGGCTGGAGCGAGTCCTCCGGGACGTGACCGTTTCGCCAACACCCCCCCGCAGTCGCAGCATCGGGATCGACGATGCCAAGGCTGGACTTGAAGTCTAGGAACACGGTTGAAGGAAGACCCTTGGTCATTATATCTGCAAACTGTTGACTTGTTGGAACATGTAAGACGCGAACTTCACCCACAGCAACTTTCTCCCTGACAAAATGTATGTCAAGTTCTATATGCTTCGTTCGTCGATGATGAACTGGGTTTGAAGCCATATAAACTGATGAGATATTGTCACAGTACACCAGTGTCGCCTTCTGCACTGGAACGTCGAGCTCACCAAGTAGTTGACGGAGCCAGCAGGTTTCGGAGACGGCATTGGCCACGGCCCTGTACTCAGCCTCCGCGCTTGAACGAGACACGGTTGGCTGGCGCTTCGAGGACCAAGACACGAGCGCATCACCGAGATAGACACAATAGCCTGATGTTGATCGACGTGTGTCCGGGCATCCAGCCCAATCGGCGTCAGAATAAGCTGTTATCTCCAGTGGTGAGGTGGCACGAAGATGAAGACCATGATCAGACGTGCCACGAACATACCGCAGTACTCGCTTGACGATAGCTAGATGGCCTTCACGTGGATCATGCTGATGAAGACACGCCTGTTGAACGGCATGAGCAATATCCGGCCGTGTCACTGTGAGCCACTGCAGAGCGCCAACGATACTTCTGTAGTTTGACAAATCAGAAACTGGTTCTCCACTGGAGGCAGACAACTTGGGCTTCACATCGATAGGCGTCGAAATGGCACGGCAGTTGGCCATCCCAGCACGATCGAGCAGTTCTTCTGCATACTTCTCCTGTGAAAGAAAGAAGCCATCAGGAGTACGTGTTACTTCCACACCAAGGAAGAAGTGCAGGTCGCCCATGTCCTTGATGGCGAACTCCCCATGGAGCTGAGCAATGAGATGCTGGAGAAGAGCCGTAGATGAAGCCGTGATGATCATATCGTCGACGTACAAGAGCAGCAGCGCCATGTGATTGCCATGCCGGAGGACAAACAGAGAGGTGTCAGACCTTGTTGGCGTAAACCCGAGCTTGGCGATGAACTCGGCGAAACGCGTGTACCACGCCCGCGGTGCTTGCTTCAATCCGTAAAGACTTTTGGAGAGGAGACAGACTGCGTCCGGGTTTGCCGGATCGACGAAGCCCACTGGTTGCTGACAATACACGCGCTCGGAGAGGTTGCCGTGTAAGAAAGCGTTGGAGACGTCGAGCTGACGGGCAGACCAACCGCGAGACGCGATGAGAGCCAACACAGTGCGGATCGTCGTGGGCTTGACGACAGGAGAATAGGTTTCCCCAAAATCGACTCCAGGACGCTGTGAGAATCCACGAACGACCCACCTTGCCTTGTACCGATCGAGTGATCCATCGGGTTTAGTCTTGACGCGAAACACCCATTTGCCGGTCACGACATGCGCGCCTGGCGGCCGCGGGACGAGGCGCCACGTCCTGTTGGCAAGGAGTGCGGCGTGTTCAGCCTCCATAGCAGCCTTCCAGTTGGGGTCACGTAGAGCCGCACGAGCCGACGTTGGAATTGGGGAGATGACGGATGTCGTTGCAGCACATGCATAGCGCGGATTGGGCTTGACGATGCCGACGCGCCCTCGTGTGACCATGTGATGTCGTGAAGGCTCGGCGTCCGTCGGCGTCGCAGGTGTGGGCGCTGTTGGAGCTGCAGGTGACGTCGGTGCAGAGGGTGGTGGCGTGCAGTCGAAAACCGGTGACGTGGCTGGCGAGCGTGACGTCGGGGCCGGCGAGGCTGGCGAGCGCGACGTCGAGGCCGGCGAGCGCGACGTCGAGGCCGGCGAGCGTGATCGCGACGTCGAGGCCGGCGAGCGTGACGTGGAGACCGGCAAGCGCGACGACGAGGCCAGCAACGGCGAAGTCGGCGAGCGCGACGACGAGGCCGGCGAGCGCGACGTTGAGACCGGCGAGCGCGACGTCGAGGCCACCAACGGCGAAGTCGTGACCAAGTCGGGCGAGCGTAACGTCGAGGGTGGATCGGCGACGCCCACTGCTGGAGGAGAGCGTGTAGGCGGAGGCCGTGGTTGCACGGTCGGCGGAGGACTGCACACTGGACGGACCTGCAAGGGATTAGCAGCCACCACAGATGCTGGGTCGTGTGGAGCTGAATGCTGAGGCACTGAACGCGACGTCATTGGTGTCATACGATCATCCTTGTACGGGAAAGCATGCTCATCGAAAACCACATGTCGCGAGGTGAGCACGCGCCGGGTCGTGGGATTGTAGCAGCGGTAACCACGATGATCCGTGGAATACCCAAAGAAGATACAACGAGTTGCACGTGGAGCGAACTTGTGGGCAGTGGTGGCAGTGAGATTAGGATAACATGCGCAACCAAAAACCCGTAGGTGTGCAAGGTCAGGTGGGGCACCAAGAAGCAGCTCGTGTGGTGTGAGTTTGCCCGTGGCCGTGCAAGGACGACGGTTAAGAAGGTATGTCATGGTGGTTAACGCTTCAACCCAGAACACAGTAGGAACCGCGGAATGGAGAAGCAACGTGCGCACGCCATTGTTAAGTGTGCGAAGAGTTCGTTCCGCTTTTCCATTTTGCTGAGATGTGTAGGGACATGAGAAGCGCAGAGAGACACCGTGAGAAGCAAAGAAAGAGCGCAAGGCATGATTGTCAAACTCCCGTCCATTATCTGTTTGAAAGGCAACGATGGGTCGCTGGAATTGGGTGCAAACATACGAGTGAAATGAAAGCAATGTCGGTAGCACATCGGATTTGCGCCGCAAGGGAAACGTCCACACATAATGAGAATAGTCATCCAAGATAACAAGGTAAAATTGAAAACCAGAAACACTTGCTATTGGGGATGTCCATACATCAGCATGTAATAATTGAAAAGGGAAAAAGGAAACTGAAGTGGAGGAAGCAAATGGTAACCGAGTATGTTTCCCAAGCTGACAAGCGTGGCAAATGTGTTCGGTTGATTTATTACAACTGAAATCAAAAGACTCAAGTGTGGAAGGGAGAATATGACGGCCGGGGTGCCCTAACCGTTGATGCCATAGGTCGAGTGTAGTGGATGCGGTGAGGAGATGCGGTGACGAGTCCACGCGAAGAGGGTAGAGATCGCCACTGCTCTCACATCGCAGAATCACCTCCCGGGTGTGAAGATCCTTGATCGAGAAACCACAGGAGTCAAACTCAACAGTTACGGCATTATCACGGGTAAGTGCACGAACAGATACAAGGTTCTTTATTAGATCAGGAGAAACAAGAACATTGTTAAGGTGCAATGCATTAGGAGAGGTGGGAATAAAAGAAGTGCCTGTGTGAGTAATAGGTAGAGATGCACCATTACCAACAAGAATGGAGGAATGAAGGGAGGAAGGAGAAATGGAACGTAGTGTACCAGGGGTGGATGACATGTGAGAGGACGCACCAGTGTCAAGGTACCAATCGGAGGTGCTGCTGGCAGGGTTGGCGGCGACGTTGTTCAGTGCTGCAAGAAGAGCGCTGTGATCCCACGTCGGAGCGGCCGTAGGCGGGAAAGGCGAAGCACCAGCATTTGAAGGCAGTTGGGCCGTGAAGGCTTGCTGCGGTGGCATGCCAGGCCGAGGCCCAAGAACCCCAGCGGCCGGAACACGAAATGGCATGGGCCAAGCCTGCACCATGCCGGTCCATGGATTGAACCCGGCCTGCCACTGCGCAACGGAGGGAGCCTGCGAGCGAGCGGGGTTAGCAGTGCCGCCGCCGCCGCCGCCGGTAGTAGTGCCGCCGGTGGAAGGAGCCGACGAAGAGTTGCCGCTGGTGTAGGATGGCTTGCCTTTCTTCTTCTTCTTGTTGGTGGATGTACCAGCAGATGCGCCCGACGAAGACGACGGAGGCGGGGTGCGCCCGGCGTAGAGTGCGTGGCCGCCGCCGCCGAGCTGCTTCTCTTGATTCTTCAGGCTTGTCTCCTCAAGATGAAGTTGAGAACGCACCTTGCGGAAGGAAGGCAGAGGGTCTTGGGAGTTGATGGAGGCGACCATGTGACGGAGTTTAGGGTTGAGGCCGCGCAGCATGTTGACCACCTGATTGTCCTCCCGGACAGGATGGCCAACGTCGGCGAGCTTGCCCGCCAGGACCTTGAGCTGGGAGCAGTACTCGATGACGGAGAGATCCCCTTGCATGAGAGAGCGGAACTCCGACTCCAAGTTGACGGCACGCGTGAGACGGTTGTCGTGGAAGAGCTCCTCGATCGCTGTCCAGACAGCGAGCGCGGTGTCGGTCTTCTCCATGACGATGTCGAGCAGCTCGGTGGAGATGGTGGTGTAGATCCAGTTGACGATGCTGTCATCGACCATGGCCCACTCGGGATCGGAGAAGCGAGGGGTGGCGGTGCTGGAGACGTGGTCACGAAGACCAAATTTGCCGAAAACGGTGTCAAAGAGGCGCCGCCATTGGGAGTACGAGGTATTTTCAAGATCCAAGACGATATGAACATGTGCACGAATGTTCACCGACTGGATCTGAGAGAGAGAGACAGTGGGGGCTGGAGGAGGAGGCGGCGGTCCCATGTTCGCACGACGAAGGAGATCGGCGATGGCATCAGGAGACTGCACAGAAGAGGAACTGGAGGAGCCAGAGGCGTGGGCTGTGTTGGAAGAGAGAGCAGAGCCGGAGTTGACATCCATGGCAGCGGAAGGAGGCGAGGAAGGAGAGGAGAAGGGGTTAACGAACTCCTCTAAATCCCCGTCTGATACCATGAAGAGAGTTGGAGTGTCAACGCAACTATCCATTGATCTCATCTGGTGTTTATATATTACATGTACAACACAACGTGCAGCATAACAACCCTATCCTCCACTACTGGCGTGATCCGAGGAAGACGGAGCGTGACGAGGCTGGAGCGAGTCCTCCGGGACGTGACCGTTTCGCCAACACTCACCTCATGCACAAGCCATTCTCACTCCCTCTAAAGAGCCCGGCTGACTTCTCAATTCTCATTGCCACTCTTTCATCTGTGTGGTTATGTGCATTTTTTTTATTTTTTGTAGCAGCCAGTAGGACACGCCCTTGGCCCTCTTTTAATAAGGTCATGATCATATATTGATTGTGCAATCATCCTTTTTTCTAAAAAAATCGATCGTGCGAGGGCTTTCATAACTTGGTCTCATCTGCAACGACACGTTTTGCTGCCATTCTGATGCTACCTCCAAAACTTTTATTTCTCTAACCGATGGCAAACGGTTTTTGATATGGAAAATGAACGTAAGATAGAGGTGCCCTGTCTGTCACTTTTATAGTCCGTTCGTTTATATATGACGCCGATCAGCTTAATTTTGAGCTAGCCGGCGTCATATATAAACGGACGGAGGTAGTATATATATAGTTCGTTCAGTAGGCAAAATAGATTTTTAAGGAGAGAGATAATACTTTATGGAAAGAGACAGGCCCACCCACTAACAGATTCAATTGTGAAAGACGGGCCTGAAACAAAAAAAAAAGTCCAACCTTCATGAAAATCAAGTGACAGTAGCTCTGTCAAAAGACCTAGCAGCGGATGCAAAAGTAAAATTAGCACTAGCTAGCCAGGAATTCTGCCACCATCTCAATACTGCAACTGACCGAGAAGGGTTGTGTACATGTGCTTGTGCAAACCCCAGACAATGAGATATCACAAGATGACCGGGCAGAGGTGTTGTGCAAGCAAGGAGAAGCCAACGTGTCCATGGTGGTAACATGGTGTCACAGCCCAGAGAAATCCTCTAGAGTACTGGGGCCTCTCTACCACTCCAACGAACGGGACTCCAGATTAACGTGGCTTGATGGGCACTGACTTCATTCTATCTGGTATAGCCAGGAATTCCAGTGCCTCCCAATCCCAGAATACACTCTTCGCCTCATGCACGAAGGCATCCTCACGTCACGAGTGTGCGGCCACGTCGTGTCGGCGCTCCTTCGTCTATTTGGCGCGCGTATTCCGTTGCTCGGCTGATATATATGATGGTCACTCTTGAATCCCTTTTTAAGGCCATGAAGTGCGATTTCATGTGCAGCGGCACGTGGTAGCTGACAGTCATTCTGCTTCCTCATAATATGAACCTGTAGAATTCCTCCAAGCCATGGAAAATTAAATTGGTTTCTGAAATGCACAAATGTTCGTAGTGTAACTTGCCATCCGGACTTCTCTTCCTCCAAAAATTAGATAAGATAAAAACAATCGCGGTAACCTCCATGTCTGCCGAAGAAAGCCAAATCCTCTATATGTACCGGCGGATCTCTAATACAAGCCACAGATCTAAGGCGTCCTACAATCACTCACCGCCACCTCCATCATTAGTACGCCTAGTACGTCATTAGAGACGTCGTCCTCTGCATCTGCTTGGTCGGCAGCAGCATCCATCCACGTTCATGTTCTCCTGACCCAATATGCTACTTCACTGATCCGCCCTTCCAACGCTTTTTCAGCTTCCCACTCTGGAGGTTTCGGCGCCATGGTCTCCAGGTTATATATGCTCGGCAAAGAATGTGTTGAATGGCTTTTTTTTTTGAGATCAAGGAAGAAATATATTATATCAAAGATGAGTACATCATTAAGTTACACATTGCACTCTCAATGCACTCACGCACTAAGCAGCTCCAGATCTCGATCACAAACCTGTGTAAACAATCAAATAGAAGGTCGCACAGGCATACGCTCAGCAAGCAGGCTGAGAACAAGCGCCCAAAGAACGAGGACCAACATTCCTGTAGGCTGTAACGAGCACAATCTTTTTCTTCCTTCTTGTGTCTTTCCACTTCCTCTTTCTGCCACCGATGAAGAAGAGAGACTGATCCCAATCTATCCGATTCGAGACAGATTAACATCAGCTCGAGGGACAGACCTAGTCTCACAAGCCTTTCATCGTGGTTGGATCTAACCACGACGAAACGGAGAAGTGGCCGGAGAAAATTATTCCATGATGACGGCACCATCCCCGCCTCGATGTCGCCATCCGGAAACCTAATTCTCCATGTCGTCACCCTAAGAAAGTTGTCGACGTCGCCGTCGCCTCCTTCGACGGTGCCGTCATGGAGAGACCCAAGCCACCCTATCTCTTCGCCGTTGCCGGAGTGGAGAAGGAGGAAACAAATGTCCCATACCACGAAACGTGGCATGAAGAACCCTAACCCTAATTTAGACTCGATTATTAGAACCTATTGGAAAAGATGGATCCCCACTCCCTTCAGCCTCCGACGAGATGCCGAGGGTGGGAAGGGAGGGGGACCAGCGGTGGTGGAGACGAGGGCCGCCGGTGTAGCGGCAGCAGACGTGCCGCCCGTGTCGCCTTGGCGGCGACGCGGGGGCGGAGCGGTTCGTAATTGCAAGGATGTTTGTTTAATGTGTTGAATGGCTTAGGGACCTGTAGAATTCCTCCAAGCCATGGAAAATTAAATTGGTTTCTGAAATGCACAAATGTTCGTAGTGTAACTTGCCATCCGGACTTCTCTTCCTCCAAAAATTAGATAAGATAAAAACAATCGCGGTAACCTCTCCATGTCTGCCGAAGAAAGCCAAATCCTCTATATGTACCGGCGGATCTCTAATAGAAGCCACAGATCTAAGGCGTCCTACAATCACTCACCGCCACCTCCATCATTAGTACGCCTAGTACGTCATTAGAGACGTCGTCCTCTGCATCTGCTTGGTCGGCAGCAGCATCCATCCACGTTCATGTTCTCCTGACCCAATGCTACTTCACTGATCCGCCCTTCCAACGCTTCTTCAGCTTCCCACTCTGGAGGTTTCGGCGCCATGGTCTCCAGGTTATATATTCTCGGCAAAGAATGTGTTGAATGGCTTAGGGACCTGCAAGATGTGCATAGATTGGATTCGTCCGCATGTTTTTGCTCTTTCAAGCTGAGAAACAACATAGAACTTAGAAGCAAGCACAATTCTTGGAGTTGTGGTGCTTGCAGAGCCTCTTGTAAAGACATAAACTTGAGACTTATTATGACAACTTCATTGGTAGCTTCTATAGGAATCCTTTCCACCTTCATGGTCTTGAGCCAGGTCAATGGAACCACTGATAAATTAAATGAAAACACTTGTGCTCCCAGTCCCAGTGGATGGTACATTGTTTTGGCATGTGAATGAAAGATAATTAGTGCAGTTGGTGAAGAACCTTGAGATAAACCATGGTATTTTTATATAAAAATACACTTTATATTCCAGTTAGATCGATTCTTTCTACTATTAAAGCCTATGCAATTTAGTATTACTAGTCCAGTCAACCTGTGCTCCTACACGGGCTAGAAGCTTGTAATTCTAGGAAATATAAGAATTAAAAGATCAGGGATAAATCGAGGGTTGACATTTAACTAAAATTGCTTATCTTTGTTCTGTCATACTTTTAGTTGTCTTTATCTAGTTGTGAACTTATGATAGAGTTTAGCTTCTTCTTTGCATGCACCTCCATGTGTGCTTAACATGTATTAAATTTTAATCCTAGCTTGAACTATATTTGCATGGTAACACCCATCATGCATATACACACGTGCACACAGTAGAAGTGGACAATTTAGGTGCATATATACATATAAGTCTTTATAATAACTTTTATATTAACAGAGAGATGATTTATAATAATATTTAATGGGTTTTTTTTATTTTTGATAATGACATATGTAGGTCATTTAGATGAAGATTAGGGCTAACCTTAAAGTACCTTCTGTAGTAACATATATGAATAACTTAGATGTAGTATTATGTGTTGTTCTAGATTACTTTCATCAGGGCGGCGGTTAGAAATTTAATAGAAAATAAAATAGATGCATTGATTATTACAATAATGATTATTATAGTCCACTGAATTAATGACCACCTGTTTATGTTTTTTTTTTAAAATTCATGTGTTTTTCTTTTTTGCTAGGAGGTTTTTAGTATTACACTTCTATCATAGCAAATAAAATTAGTACTTTAATATGTACCATACTGGTGGGTGGAAACAATATTTTCTACAATGGTTTAGGTAACTATGTTTATTACTTTATTAGACAATAAATATCACGGGCTTACCCAAAAAGTGTGTATTTTACAATTTTACACATACATTTGTTAGACCGGCGGCGGTTAGAAATTTAATAGAAAATAAGATAGATGCATTGATTATTACAATAATGATTATTATAGTCCACTGAATTAATGACCACATGTTTATGTTTTTTTTGAAAATTCATGTGTTTTTCTTTTTTGCTAGGAGTTTTTTAGTATTACACTTCTATCATAGCAAATAAAATTAGTACTTTAATATGTACCATACTGGTGGGTGAAAACAATATTTTCTACAATGGTTTAGGTAACTACGTTTATTAGACAATAAATATCACGGGCTTACCCAAAAAGTGTGTATTTTACAATTTTACACATACATTTGTTAGAACTTTACTCTCTTAAAAAAAATAAATATGAAACCCACTATTACTTAGAAGCTGCTGCAGCTCATCTATTTAATCATGTCCTCTGAGTCTACTTCCACCATGCCTCCCAGCCTTCATTCTCTTGCTATATTTACCTGCTTTGGGTTTTCTGTGTTTAGCTGAATGCTTACCTCGGACCATGCAAAGATATGAACACAACGTTTTGCTTTGGGTTTAGTTCAACTATCTAGGTTTTGTCTCCCTATATATACTCTTTCCTAATTAGTTGTTTTGAGGTCTCCAATGCCCAGCATCATATGTTGGCTTCCTTATACGATGTTGACATAGGTGTGTGCTTGTATATGTCCATGCAAGCACGTGGTTAGTGCTTAATGAAATAGCATAAAATTTCTGGTTGTATTATGTAGGGCTTTACATGTAGCTAGTTATTTGGAATTATACAGTTCAATGATATGGTTATTTGGTAAGCTAGATATTATAGCATATGTAGTTAGGCCCAATGAGACTTTCGTTCTCACTTGATGACAAAACAAAACTTCAAAGAAGAAAGAGATTAAAGGAGTTTCGTCTAAATGAAGCCAAATGGAAATATCAGGTTGTTTGAACCATAAGTTATTTGTTATTTTGTTGGTGTGGCACCTTTTGACACAAACTCTCCATAATAGTTTACCTTAACTATATGAATTATAATCAAATGTATACGTGACTCTAAATTTATTAAGGATTTGTTATTCCATTATCTGAATTGGATGTACTGAACAACTAAACACTACCAGGAAATAGAAGAGAAACAGAGATGGATCGGACCACGATCCAAAGCATGCATTGGCTCCAGCAGACACTTAGACAATTCGAATGAAACTCAAAAGAAAACAATTGTACTATTGGAATAAAACAGGAGCAAAGGGAACAGAGAAACATCATACGGATGCATCTATCGCTTATCCGTACTGTCGCTGATCAACTACCATGACCAATTGACCATTAGCCCTGGACACACATGCAGGTTAGTTTGTGTTCTGTTTCAGGAACTTTGACTGCACACGACCAATTGACCATTAGCCACCGTATAGACATGCACATTAGTTTGTGCTCTAGCATTGCCACCAATGTTCAACGAATAATTAATTTGTGCATGGCTATACAGTGAGAAATTAATTGCCATTGTAGATTCTCAAACTCCTGGGTCCATACCACACTACGGGAAATCCCGTGTTTGCCGTGTGCCAAGGGCTTTGCCGTGTGCCACCTCGCGGGCACACGGCAAACAAGCATGTTTGCCGTGTGCCTGACACATGGCACACGGCAAACAACTGGCACACAGCAAACAGGCTTGTTTGCCGTGTGCCACATGCAGGCACACGGCAAATAGGCTTGTTTGCCGTGTGCCACATGCAGGCACACGGCAAACAAGCTGCAAAAAATTTGAATTTTGCCTTCAAAATTTTTTTGCTAACTTCTTTGTCCATGTATTATTCCATGTTAGTTTTGTGCATGTTTTTCGGTCTGTTTGCTATATTTAATCATTTTATATCATTATTTTCAGTTTTGCCGATACGGCAAATGTGAACTGTAAGTGTTTCGAATAATGTAATGTAATGTTTGGAAAAATATTATTCAGATTCTTAAGACTAATATGATGCTATGTCCATTAGATGGAATCAAAATTTGAATATATTGTTTGCTTACCGTGTGCCCGAATTTGGGCTCGGTTCGTTTAAAAATTTTATAAAATACAAAAAGGTCAAAAAATTATAAATTTTGGCGTGATGTCATGTTTTCATACATAGAGGCTATGGTAAAAAATGTAGAAGGTTTCGAGCAAGTTGACGCATTGCCTCTTTACAAACCGAAGCTTCTCGGGAGAAGATCCTAAGACTTGTGAAAGAGACGTTGTGATTTGAAGCAACGTGACAATTGAAATTTTGTTTTACAACAAAACTCATTTTGTATAGTCTACATACACCTTAGACTGGTTCATAACCAAATTTGGTTATTTTTTGAATCCGTTTGATATTTTTTTTAATTTTTTTTGTTTAGGCAGAAAATGTTTGCCGTGTGCCCAGACCCAGGGCACACGGCAAACAACTCTTTGCCGTGTGCCCAGATCCAGGGCACACGGCAAACAACTTTGAAAATGTTTGCCGTGTGCCCTGGATCTGGGCACACGGCAAAGAGCTGTAGATTTTGAAATTCAAATTCTATAAATGACCTCGGATGAACTTTTGACCAAAACGAAAGTTGTAGATCTTGAAAAGTTATGAAACTTTGTAGTTCACAACTTTTTTATTTGAAGTCATTTAGGGCCTCAAATAAACAATTTACTCTCAGAAATGTTTAATATGAGGGGAATCAAAATGGGATATGGACACAAAGACTCGAGTGGTGCAGTGGTAGAGGAGGCTACGCGTGAAGGGAAGGGCGCGGGTTCGAACCCCACCGGCCGCGTAGCGCGCGATTTTTTCCGCGAAAAATGCGCGAAAAATGACGTGGGACAGTGGGAAATGGCCGATTGGGTCCTTCCCCCATTAAAATAAAATGTTTTGCTATTTTATTTTGCGTTTTTTCGGGATCGAAACTTTGCCGTGTGTCGCTCTTTGCCGTGTGCCAGATCGGGGCTTTGCCGTGTGCCCGTGCACGGCGAAGAAGGCTTCGCCGTCGTAGGGTTTGCCGTGTGCCATTTGCCGTGTGCAAAAGGCTTTGCCGTGTGCCCCTGGCACACGGCAAACGCCCAGTTTCCCGTAGTGCCAGCTGCAAATCATGCCCGCTCAGGTAGGAATAAATCTGGGAGTAGCATGGAAACCAACATTTACCCGCCATGGCCACCGTGTGAGTGGAGATGCTATAGGCACACCTCGCCGGCTGCCTCAGTCCTATATATGATTAAAGAAGTGATCTTCTTGTAAAGCTACGATCTATACATCTAGACTATATTGTTTAACAGCAATGGTGTGCAATTTAGATCAAACGTTAAAGGGTTATTTTACCTTTTATTTTCCTAATGGCATAAGTGGGTAATTTATATATACAATTAGGGGGTTATTTTAGACAAATTTTATAATGGCATAGGTGGGTAATTCTACCCTCTTTTTAGAATGTCCACATAGTATCCTATGTGGCTTCACATGAAGGCTCATTTATTTTCTCTTCTTTTCTAGAGTGTCCACCTAAGATCCTAGGTGGCTTCATGTAGAGGCTTCAGAAGGAGCCTCCAATTAGTAATAGTAAGATATTACTATCTTATATGCAAAGAGAAGTAATGTTAGTGCCCTAGACTTGACCTTGAGCTGAACCCTTGGCTTGTAGGAGCTTTGCTAGTCCGGTGCTACTGTAGCTTCACGTTGAGATGACGACCATTCATAAGTTCATGCAGAAACACAATTGACTTGGGTGGAGACCTTGTTTCAGCTTGACGAGGAACCCGTCATACATGTACACTGAGCAGAAGTCCGCCACGAACTAGGATCTCCGCACTGCCGTCCTCCTCTATCAACGAGCAACATGAATTCATTGGGGCACGAGTCTCCATAGCGGTAGCATAGGTTCAAATCCTAATGCCTCCAAATCCTACACTACGGGGGTGTTTAGTTCCTCCAAATTCTGCAAACTTTGCAAAAAGTTTATGCACTGGGAAGCGTGCTCGAGAGAGGGAACATGTTTCCCAATGGAAAACTTTTTGCAAACTTTGAGATACAATTGATTGCATCAGAACTTCGTCTTTGAGTGAAGACACTTCTCGCTGCACCCCACTACCTGTTTGGTAGGCTGAAGAATATGCCCCTTCTGAATTGCCTTTGAAGGCCACGAATACTGGTCCGAGCACTGAGAGCACACTGCCATAAATAACTCGAGCGGTCGAGCCCATATTTTTTTAAATAAAGGCAGGAGCACTACCATATCATATAAGAAAAAAGTGCCTCATATTTAGGAAAACGAGGCCAAACTGTATAACACCCGACACGACACTACACCACCACACCTTGGGAGAGGAATCTACAAGCAACCATCAATCCAAACGCCATCGACCTCAACGTTATTCCATGCCAAAACTGACGCATCCCGCTGCAAGCTTGAGTAGTAACCCTAACACCTCCGCCGTGGCGCTATCTTTCTTGAGCCACACACGGATAGTCATCGATTCCCCATACACAACCTCGCCACGGAAAGGCCGGAAGAGAGCTCACCGCACCGCCACTAAGCAAAACAAGGGCTTGGACCACCAATATAGCTCAACTCGCGTGGGGGTCTTGCTACATCCACCGCCTCACTCTCTGATGCATCCACCTTAAAGCAACACTCCGCCGCTGGACGCTGCCAAGCCAAGCCTTGCTTCACCGCCGCGGCCATACACTGAGCCGCTCGAGAAGCTTCACCGTCACCTTGCTGCCACCAGGGATCATCGCCACCACAAACGCCGACCTAAGATTGACAACAACCATGGCCCCTCAACACCTCCAAATATTGTAAAGAACTTGCATACCGCAGTGTATAATAAACTATTTTATTAAGAACTTGTGTGTATTAAACATAAGAGAAATTTTAGAATTCTTAGGAATAATGAGAGCTGTCCGTAATGACATGTGAAGTTTCAACCAAGGAAAATGCTATCCTCACTCCCTGGGAACATAGATCCTATCCGTGCGAGTTCCTTGGAAAGAAAAAAATTGGCAAACACCATTGCAGTTAGTGCACTTAAGAAACTTGCCGTTGTTGGTTAGAGAGAGAAATAAATGTCAGCACGCAGCAAGAACATGACGTTGCACATGAGGCTGTGGCAGCTGAGCTTAAATACAGCACAAAGGGGACTGAAGAGGGTGTCGTCCATCAGCCAAGCAACAAAATGAGCGCACACAGACAAACTGAAGCGTGCATATTAAGAGAAGTAGCTGGCAGCTGCGTTCTCCAGAGGGAAAGGGAGAGGATGATCTTCGAGGATGAGGTGAAGAGTGTATCATGGATTCATGGGATTGGGAGGCAGCACGGGAATCTCTGGCTGTACAGCTGCATGCCATCGACTGCGCATGCTAATCTCGAGCACTGCCGTACTGGTGACAACTGACAAGAGATACAACAGTGGCGCAGAATTCCTTGGTCCAATTACCGCAGAGACGTTGGTTTCCTTTCCTTTCCTTGCACAGTGCGCTGTATCCCATGGAGTCTGGAGATGATCCGATCCTGTTCTAGCTAGTCAGAGGCTTTGCACCAGCACAATACGAAATCCTCCTCCAGTCCCTTGTCTGGGAATAATGATGGCTTGGAGGTCCGCGTGGCACCTCACGGAAAATTGGATAACAAAGTCGTTGCTTCAACCAAGGTGTGCGATTGCCTACATGTACCAGTTTCTCCAATATGATCCAACATTAACATGCTTGTTAAGTCATAACTTGAGGCTTACAGCAACTTCATTAATTGCTTCAGACGCTTTCAGCTCTGGAGGAAGAACACATTCCACCTTCACGGTCTTTTGCCAGACCATTTTGGCATGGGAATGAAAGATCAGTAGTAGTATGGTTGGAAGTACCTACTGTGACAGTTGTGCTTGTGCAGATCTGCTTGTGATGTTTAGTTAACCGAGATAAACCATGGTATTTTAGAGAAAAAATAGTCTTTATTCTAGCTAAACCAAGATATTCTTTCTATGATGGAATCTTACACCGAGTACTCTTGCTGTTGCTGCAACAGAAAAAATAATGACAGTTTTGCATTGTGCCAGGGAGCAATCTGTGACACCCCGTGTCACTTATAGGTTTAGCACAATGCTTAAGACAAATAAATCACTCATCTCATCACTCATGACATTTGTTTGTGCATTTATTGTAATATAATGATTTTCATTTTATGTGAATGTCATGCTTCAATTACATATTTAATATAAAAATTAAATTGACAAGTGAGAGTTTTTACTTTGGTGCCTAACATGTTTTTGAACTCAGTGGCATGTTAGTTTGAATATTCAAAAGTCAAATTTCGAATTTGAGTTCATTTGGTTCAAATTTGGTTAAGTTATATCGTTATAGCCTTTTCATTTTAACCCTTTTAGAAGCCAAATTAAAATTAAAATTACTTAAACATGTTACTTTTGGCTAACATGAAAATAACATTTTGAAGTATGTATTTTCATATAGGCATGTTGAATTTGATCAAAAACATCTTTTACTTGCTCAAATTGATGGTCAAAGTTGAGTCAAACCCCTGTTTTCAGCCACCCTAAAAATTTGGCTAAGTCTTGAAAAACAGCAGCAGCTGGCCAACTTTAGGGCTCAATAACTTTTAATTTAAATCAACACCAAACCAAAACAAGTTCATGGCTTGAATATTGGTAGTTTAAACTTTTGAAAAATCATGAACAACTTCAGGTTTTCAGACTACAACTATTTTATTTTCGAGCTCAAAGTTAGCTAAATCAAATACAATTCTGAACACTTAGAATAATTCTGAACCCGAATTTTGGCTAACTCTTACATGATCATATCTCCCAAACCAAATCGAATTGAACCAAGTGACTATAACAAAAGTTGTTCAGCTATGTATCCTCTACAACTTTGATATATGAATTTTGGAAAGTTTTTACACAGAATCTCGAGTTTGAATCAAATTTTTGGGTTGACTTCGGCGGTCACTGTAGCGTCTGAATCGAAATGTTCGATTCAGACTTCGAACAGCAGGGGGGGGGGGGAAATCGACCATGCCCATGCGCTGGCGCCGAGCCGGCCACGCGCCGCTTCTCCAGCTCCCCTTAGACGCCTGTCAACACCACCACACCGCCACCTACGCCATCAAAGCATGCAAGAGCAGCTGGCAAGCTCGGCGGCGTCCACCGGTCCAAAAGCGCGGTGAAAATCCGCCCGTGACGGTCTCGGTGTCGATTCACCGCTGTCACTTCGTCTCTATCCAATTCACCACCGCAGTAACTCCACGACCTCGTCCTCTCCACCCTAGACCGCTCCGCTCGCTCCGCCGTCGATCAGTGCGCCGGAAAAACCCAGAAACCGAGCCGCCATTGCCGCTCGTCCACCTCGCCGTGCAACTCCAACTTCTAATCCTTCTCCGCCTCCCCAAACCACCCAAATGGAAGGCACTTGATCTCCTGAAGCCGTACCCACTCTCCTCGTGAACTCCGAAGCTCCGGTGAGCTCTAGCGCCGGCCATCTTTCCGGTCGTCCGCCGCCGCCCATGGAGGAGGGTCTTGCCGCCTCTAATCCTCGACTTTTTCATGTCTAGGTGGTGCGGTTTGAAGTCCTCGTGGTGTGAAGCATCTCCGGCGGGACTTCCGGCGTACCTCCGGCGATCCCTGGCCGGTCAATCGCCGGCGGAGCTCTGTGCAGAGGGGAAATAGTTCAGGGGTGTTAAATTAGAAGACGAGTTCTTCCCAGGGGGTTATGTGAAAGATTGCAGGGTTTAAGTGTTAAGGTGGAAAAGTTCTGGGGGTGTTCTCGTAAGATCCAGGGGTTATTCCGTAAAGAAAGGACCGGTTGGTAGTGAATCTTTTAGATCCAGGGACTTAACTGCAAAACTACTTTTCTTTTTCGTTTATTTAACCCGAGATAAACATGCAGATCTTGTAAAATGCATAGTAAATTGTAAAAACGTGATAAAAATGTGAAACCAATTTTGTCGAGGTTGTTAAATCGTTGGCTACAGCAGAAAAATATAAAATCATGTTGTTTATGTGCAGTTTTCTGTGAAGAAGTTTTTATTAGTTTATTAGCTTTCTGTCAACATAAATAGTTCTGCATGTCCAAAAATTTTGATAAAATCACAGTAGCTCTAAAATGTGTTTTTGTGAGCACAGTAAAATTTTGGGTTGCAGGATATCTGTGTAGTTTAAGTTAAGCTTTTTCTCCATGCTTAGCTTGTTTGTGCTGTTAAAAATAGTTGTGAATATGTTTTTGAGCTCAATAAATCATGGTAAATCTGTGTTAGTGTGTAGAAAGTGTTTCTGTGAAGTTTTGTAATTTTGTGCTTAATTTTGTTACTGTTTGTTGTTTTAGTAGATTTATAGCCTTTTTGTCTTTTTCAAAATAAATAGCTTCTGTTAGATTTAAGTGTTGAAAATTTTTCATTGATAATCTTGAGTTAAAAACTGCTCAGAGAAGTTTTTGTGCTGCTAGACAATCTGTGTAGATTTATTTGTTTATTTAGTTGCTAAATAACCCTTTATATGTGTGTTTAAATGGTTTTATATAAATAGTTTTGTTAATAAAATGTTTTCCAAACTGTTTTGATGAACTCAGTAAAGTTTGGATCTGTTGATATAATTCTTTCTTAGTGATAAGTTAATCTTGCTTAAAGAGTTATGCACTTACTCTATAAAATGTTAAAAATGGTTTTTGCAACATTTCATGTAATTTCATGTGCATATCTTGTTTTGTACTTAAGCTGTATAATTGAATTGCTGCATGTGGGATTTTGTATCTTGTCTCACTGTTATTCCAAACTCACACATGTGCATTTTCATGTAGAGAACGTACTAGCTGACGGGGTATATAACTTGGTGCCTGAATCAGAGGCAGAGCAGCCAGAGCCCGAGGTCTTTGCAGTTGAGGCAGAGCAAGACCCGAGCCAAGACTCGGAAGGGCCCAAGGCCAGCGAAGGCAAGCACCGGAGTGCATAACCTTCTTAACGCAGCCACACTTAAATTTATTTATTTTGCAAAGTATTTATCTTATGCATTTAAGTTTTCATAGGAGTTGACTGAAAACCTAGTTGCATGATCCATAGGAAAACCCAGAGTTTTCTAGTATGTGTAGGTCGATAGAATTGCTAGGCTGGTTAAACGGTAGAAGTCGAGTAATTGCCTGTTACTCGCGAGATGATAAGTGGTTTCTTTCAGAGTTATGTTAACCTGTCATCTAGACTGGAAAAGAAAGTTAGGCCGGGCGGAGAATGTTAGTAGAGAAAAGAATGGAATGTTGTAGCTCCGCCTGTGCCAGTTAAGGCCCGTTCGTTGTTAGCTCTGGGATCAAGATTGAATTGTACTACCTCACATGCTGGGAGTAAGAGGTAGTTGAAACTGGTAACTTATGTACTTTAGCTCGCACTGGTATGTTGAACTACGCCTGACTGCTTATTCATGTACCGGTTAGAGTAACTCATGGCTGACCCGTCGTTGGTATCGGTGGGGACTGGTACTTGAGGGTAGCAGGGTAGGTCAAGTATTTAGTGTTGGCTGAAGGAACGGCTGGCATGAGCAGCTCGACGGGGCTCGTTTGTGCCGTGTGGGTAGGTTAACCTTGCAAGGGATAAAACCGAATCGATTCGCCGTACTCACGGTATTGAGCTCTTGATCACTGGGCAGCATCGCTAGATAAGAAAGTGAATATGATGATGATGGAATATATACATGTTGTATTGACTTAATCAAGTGCTTGCTCTCTTGGAAAAGTTTTATTTACAAATGCTTATCTAGAATAAATAGCTCAACATTAATCTGGATGCTAAAACTTGAAAGCAAGGATCTACTTTTAGTTGCTTATTTTTGGCAAAACAACAACCCAGCCAAAAGCTTTGCATACTAGGAGTCTTTTTCTAAGGATATCCTAGAGTCGGGTAAGACTTGCTGAGTTTTAGAACTCAACCTTGCTTGTGGATTAATTTTTACAGATGAGGAGGATGCTAGAATAGCCGAGCAGGTGGCAGAGACGTTTCCTTTTGGTATTCCTGATGGTTATCACCTTGAGTTTGTTCCGGCTCCTGCGGGTGTGGAGCCGAGGGATTGATAATGCCAGCTGGGCTACTTGTGCATCATCATGTCTTATCGACGTAGACTCGTACCGTTTTAAATTTCCGCTGTGCTTTTGAACTCTGTGTTGTAATAACTTTCATAATGACTTGTTTTGTAAATTAAATCCACGTGTACTGTGTTGTAAAATTTATGACTCGTTATTCATCTGTGCTCATTGTGAAGTGAGACATGCCTCGTATTGGTTTCGATGATGTGATCAGTGGTGTAATCGGGAGTTACCCGACAGCAACTACACGGTTATGTCAGTTGAAGTGCGAGTGTGCTGTACTGCTTGCATTAGCTAAGGGACAATGCACTTGAGCTGACATAATTGGGGTGGTTCTGCCACACAATCAAGATCAGAGCTTGGGACAGCGGAGCGGCACTTCAAGGCATCGGATGTGTGAGCTCCATGTGTGGGTGCCTCTCAAGCGCGCAGTCTCCAACAGTGCTCAGACCATCATGCATGCGTTGCTTGGAAAGACACGGAAGAACCACGCTAAAAAAAGATTCAATAGGCTTTGATCCCGGTGAGGCACCACGCTGGCCTCCATGGCAACATCTAGCTCGGGCTTGCGGATTCCAGAGCTCTTGTGCTTGTGTAGGCCCTAGACGGCAGAGGACATGATCATTTCGTGATACTGTGCAGACTTCAGAGAACTCTGCAGAACTGGGATCTAGGCTGTTCCCTGGAGTAGGACTCCAGATTAACATTGGCAACGACTGGAAATCCCCCCGTATAGCCTCGAATTCCAATGCCTCTCAATCCCATGCGTGTGATACACTCATTACCTCATGCACAAAGCCCATCCTCACTTCCTCTAGAGAGCCCAGCTGACTTCTAATTGCCACTTTATCATCTGCAGTGTGGTTGTGTGCATTTTGATGCCTGTATCAGCCAGCGGGACGCACACCCTTGGCCCCCTTTTAAGGTTATATCGACCGTGCAATCGCTGCCATAACTTGGTCTCATGTGCAGCGGCATGTGTTTGCTGCCATTCTACTACCTCCAAAACTTTAATTTCTCTAGCTAGTGGAATATGGTTTTTGATACACACTATTGCAACAAGAGACGTGCTCCGTCTATTGCTTCCCTAGGGGAGTGTGAGGCCTGCGACTGTACGGGGCCTCCAATTTACAGCGCAGTTGTTTTTTCTGGCTCAGTGAAGCAAGGCCAAAGCCCAAAGTGTCCTCTTCTGTAGAGAGGCTATGATGCCTGCTCGGCTAATCAACTGTTCACCTGCTATCATCGTGTGTTTAGCTAGTCTTCTTGTAGTCTAATTAGTTCGAGTATAGGGCTACGTCGCACCATGATGACTGCTGATTATTGCCGACTGCTGAAGTACTGGCGCAGTTGATTGCCGATTCCGTAATTTATTCTTTGTTGTCCACCCATCCGCTTGCAGCTGGAGGCGTGGACCTTGCTTGAACTGGAAGTGCTCATGTAACACAACCAGGACCAAATTAATCACAAGGCATTTTTTATATTCTTTCTTTAGCTGATCGATTCTACTTATTTCTTCATATCTGAACTAGTGGCTAGCTTTATTTTATCTTTTCCATACGTGCACATCAGTTGGTCTAGACATCCAGAGTTTCATGATCGAAGCCATATCTTGTGCAAATTGATTTAGAAAATATAATTCTAATCCTAAGGATAGATATTCTAAAAGTTTCTCCACTATTATAGATTTTGTTATATTACTTTATTATAAATTACATGATATATTATTTTATTTTACTAGACTAATAGTTTCTACATTAAAATTTTGTACATGGCCTCGGTTTATGCCGGGACGGCCTTCTAGTCTCATAGTAATTTATGTTTTTTAGAGGATGCCGTTTAGTAGACACATTAGCTAGCCAGGAATTCTCTAGTGGCACCATCCCAATAATCCTGCAATTGAGATGGAGGGTTGTGCACATGTGCATGTTCAAGCCCCGGAAAACACAGCACAGTATCAAATCCAATGCAATGCGGAGAAGTGGTGCAAGCAAGAGGTAAAGCCAACGCGTCCACGGTAACATGGTGTCACATAGGTCTGGAGTATCGTCTCGAGTACTAGGACATCTCTGTCACTCTGATGAACTGGACTCCGGATTAACCTGGGCTGGTGCGCAGTGTCTTGGTTCCATCTTATATAGCCAGAAATTCTAATGCCTCCCAATCCCACAATACACTAGTAATTTGCGCGGCTGAATTTGTATGTGTATGAGGTATTTGAACAGCAAAATGCCAAAATGGCTACACAGTGAAGACAATGCATTTTTGTAGAAGCTAATTGTACATGTTGACGTGCATTAGAAACTAATGATTCAGGCTGACACACTGAAGAATTTGCGTTGATTGTATCAAGTTGATTGAATGCAAATAATTATCCATATTTACAAGCAAGGTGTAAGTAACACATATAATCCATTAATTTGTACATCGGGAGAGATAGCTCGTTGCTTACATGGTTGTACATACATTACAGAGGATGCATAGTAGAGGGGTATATTATATATAGATTCACAAATCAAAAGCATCTTTAATTTGGCACATATTTTTTTATTAAACTAAGTTTTAGATAATTATGCCTCGTTTGGTTGGAATGAGCAGCCTGAGCTGGTGTGTTTTGAAAGTTTTTTTTAAGGAATTGTTTTGAAAGTCACACTAGCCTTTTTTGACATGCTGAAGCTTTGAAAGTCACCTTAATCAAGGCATCCCTCTACTCTAGCCGCTGACTTCCATATAGCTTAAATCCAGCATATGAAAACTGCACATCAATTTCCAATGATCAAGAATTTGTTATAAATACTTTAGTAAATAAGTTTTGAGAGGTAGGGAAACATTATGACACAACATGGCAAACTGCGCTGTACCTATGTAATATTTTAACATGAATTTGGGCCGTAAGGCAAAAAGTTTATCTAAGTATCTATTCCTATACTAATGTGTTTTTTCTAGCAGATTTACTCCTTGTAAGTTGACTTAGATCCTGTCTATCTGTAAGTCGACGTCCTCAGCCGTCTGGTCAACGCGCCGATCACTCCCTTCTCTCGGGCCCGCTCACCAGCGATGCAAAGCCAACAGTTTTTGTTATCGGGCCCGCCAATCCGACTTCCAAGCCCCATTTATGTGTTAACGGGTTTTGGATTGTTAACGGGCCTGCCAATCCGAATCCCAAGCCCCGTTTATGAGCCTTTTCAGCTTCGTGTCTCTTCTCCTTATCCCTCTGTTCGTTCGTCTCCCCCTTTCCTCTTTCTACTGGATACGATGGAGCGGAGCGCTGCTGCTCGATACGGCTTCAGTGCCGGCGCAACTGCGGAGGGATCCTGTCGGGCTCGACGGCGGCGCCCACTAGAAGCCGACAGCGCTGCTCTCCGTCGACCCAGGAGCCGGGGTCCGGGGGGTGGGTTTCCCTGTCGCCTTGGCTGGGGGCTTGTTTTTCGCTATCGCTTGCCTGGGGGTTCGTCTACGCTTCGCCACGACGTCGAGACATGTATCCCCTCCTACATCTGTTGTTCCTCTTTGCCCCCTGTTTGTGTTGTTAGGCAGCGGGCAGAAGCATCCCCGCGTGGATTTGTTAGGGTTTGGATCGAGATTTGCTGCTGTTTGATTGAGGATGGTAGTTGCCGATTTCTGGCGTAGTGCAACCGTGATGCTGTTCGATTGAGCCCTGTAGTCTTTGATTTGTGATGTACGTGTGCGTACTAGTTTAGTCCACACGGTATAATTCCTGTTGCGGCACAAGCAGTTCTGTGAGGCTGGTTTTCGTTGGTGATTTGGCCTCCGTCCTTGTAGTCGACTTGTTGATTTGACCCCTGTGTAAACTATTAGCTGTGTCATTGGTAAAAAAACAACACTGATCTATGCGATGCTTGAACACCACTTTTGGGTTTGTGAATTATGTATATTCATTCTGGTTGCCATTCAAGCAATGAGATGCTAGTGGATTCAACTAGTTCTAAAGATGTGATGCATGTGCTAACTGTGATGTAGTTTTTGGCCACTGTCTCCCCATGGTCTGCGTAGTGGATTTGTTGTTTATCTGTGTTGGATTTGAGATCTACAAGCGATTTTACAACTGCTTGTTTGATGACATGGGTTTGCGCCCTTTTGAATTTTTATAGATGGATTGATTTGTTGTATGAAGGCGATATATGCTAGCAATTATTCTTTCGATGGCTTGTGACAGCAAGGTCTAAGGCTATGTGCATATTTCCCCTACGTAGCTTCTGTATGTCTTAAGACATTAATCTTGCAGAAGTGCTTATTCTTGGCGATTTCTTTCCCAGGGCATTATGTTGCCCAAGGTTACATGGATTGAATATGCTGTCAGTGAGCATTCACTAGTGCTTCTCTAGCTGAATCTTTTGTTATTATAACCAGAAACAACATTGTATTAGTGTCCTGGGGCTGGCCAAGTGTGCCAAACCTGTATGAGATGTGCCAAATTTTCCAAAGTATTTTTAGCTTCTCCCCCTCCCTGTTATTTTTTTGATTTGATGTGCAGGAGTGGAGTTGAGGATTTGAGGGATGCAGAACTCAGTTGAAATAACTTCTCCTTTCCTGCAAAGATTTGATTTAGCATTTTTAATATTATTTTTAAGCCCCCAGGAACATAAGTTGTGTTTAGAGTTTTTCCTAGTCCAATATTTGTTAGTTGTGGATGCTTACTCGCCAATTTTTGTGTTTTTGATTAATAGCACTCTTGTGGCTACAAAACTACAAGTGAATATACCATAATTACTCACTCCTTTAGTATTATAATTTTGTAGTGTTTAATGGTTAAATATGACAAGTTGTCTGCTGCACAAGTGAGAAGGCAGAGTATCGGGTTTTCTGTTTAGTGATCCAATATCTGGTTTTGAGTATTTCTATGTCACATTCTATTTAGTGATCCAATATGTGGTTATGAGTATTACTATACCCTCATGAAGTATTATATTTTTCTTGTTTGTTACTGTAAAAAAAGTATTGTCTTAAGTTTTGTTAGCTGGTAATTTGTCAGGTATTTTTTCCTTTTCTTCCATGATGCTTTGAGTTATTCCAAAGTTTTCCTATTGGCATAATTTAATGATAAGCACTTTGGTTAATACTTAATAGAATCAGGTTCATAGTGGTAGTGGTTGCCTGTTCAGTGATTTTTTTGGTTAATTAGAACTTGCGGTTGGTGTCTATAATTACAAATAATTTATATTAGAATTACATTATAGTTCAGTATTGTAATTTTTTTTATTTTTGTCACTATAAAATACTTTTTAGAGCACTTTTTGCATTTTGAGTACTGTAATTTTGTCACACCACTTTTGTTCATATTTTAGTTGTACTTTTGCATAGCGGTAGTTCATAATTGTTTGTTGTTCATGACTTGTTTGTGTTGAATTTGTGGTCTATTATCTTTGATTGAGGCATGTTAGGGTTCAATTTTGGGGATGCCCAATACATGTTTATTGTTTTCCAAATCTAATGACACGTGGTGTCTGCTAAGCAATGTTTGACTGTTTGAGTTCTGTTGCTGCTGCTTCCTTGTTTATTCTTGTTTAGATGTGTTCTGTCTTGATTTAGGATGGACTGGCTGTGGCTGTATGACACATTCTTGTAGATAGTGTAGCTAGTTATAGTGATCCATGATTTTATTGCAGTATAGCGGGATTACTTTGTTTGTAGCCTGATTTTATTTTGTCTCTAGCCTGATTACACTTAATATAGAATAACTTTGTTTGCAGCTTGAGCTTGTATGACGATTGCTTCAAACATTTTGGCTGACTAGCAGAAGGGCACGTGCCTGCGGCACGTGTTTTAAAAAAAATATTAATTTAAAGATGTAGTCTATATGGACTCTTTAGATTAATTTAGAGTGTTTGATCATTATAAAGTCCGACGGCGTAGGGTCAAAGATGAGATGTAGTCAACATGGACTCTTTAGATAAATCTAGAGCGTTCGATCATCATAAAATCCGACGGTGTAGGATATAGATGACGACGGATGAAACGAAAATGACGACGGACGAAACGAAAATTTCGTCGTCCTTTATATTTTGGCTGATGAACATGTTGCTTGCCCGATGAACATGTAATTTGGGGATGTTGATTTTACAAATTTAGGATGTTGATATTACAAATTGTAAGTGCGTAATATCTCTTGAGCTTGCTGTTTGTTTATAGAAGGAGTTCTTTCTATAATTTGGGATTCACCATTGGTTAGGGTATGTGGTATAGAGTCTAAAAAATTTGGGGATTTTCCATTGGTTGGGGTATGTGGTATGGAGTCTCGATTTAGTAATTTGTTGATTGACCACCTTAAGCGTGTGCTGCTACTTTCGACTCTTAGTGTTCCATCAGTTACCACTAATTTTGTTGGGGGTAAAGAGGTGATTTGAGGTTCCAGAACCATGTAGATCATATGGTAAACTGAAGATTAGGGAGGTGTTGTTAAGTAAAATGATCGAATTGATGGGTTACAGCCTAAGGCTTCACTTCCATGTGACCTTACGTTGATTGATGCAATGATAGTGTTTATGCTTTCTTTACTTGCAAAACTGCTAGTTTGCCCGTGCTCTTCATGGATTTGCTGCTCTCAAATCTTTACCCAAGATTTTAGTTTCTCCCTAACATGTTCCTTTTCTGGTATTGCAGGAGTATAGTTGACAAATTGAGGGAGGGATAACTCAGGTGAAATAACTTGTTCTTTGCTGCAAATATTCGAACGGGCATTAAGTATGCTTCTAAAGTCCGTCGAGCATACTTTGGTTTTAGAGTTTTCCTGGACTTACATACTATAGTTGTTATTTTAGGTTGCTTATTGTTCAATTCATTATTGGTTATTTAGCACACCTAGACAAATGGCTATAAAACTATGAGTGACTTATACTATAATTGCACCCTCATTTAGTATTGTAATTTCCTCATTTTTAGATGTAGAATGTGACATACTGTTTGCTAGAGAAGTGAGACGACAGAGTGTTATGGTTTTTAAGAAGGTTTTTTTCTTCTTTTATATTTCTGCAGTGCTACCTTCTGTAGCCATGTTGCACCATCTATAGTTTTTGTTAGCCGGTAAATACTGAGGGATTTTGCTTTTGCTTCCACGATGCTTTGAGTTATTCCAAATTGTTCTTATGGACAACACTTTATCACAAGCACTTTCCCTACTACAAGTAGGTGCAGAGTATTAGTGTTTTGACTGCTCGGTGATTTTTGTTCATGGAGTTCAAATGCTTCATGAATAATTACAGCCTAATTTAGTATTGTGATTTCTTGGTTTTTAAATTTTAAAAGGCAGAGTGTCAAGATATTTTAGAAGGACTATTATCTTTCTCTATATTTCCGTGGCGCCAGCTTGTGCATGGCCTATGGAGGTTTAAATGCTTTGTGGGCATTCTGTAGTGTATGATCATGCACCATTTCACTCGGGAGAGAGATTTTAGGTAGTTAGATATGTGCCCCTTTTAAGTGATTCACAAGCATGGGGAAAATTTTTTATGCGCTTTCTGTATGTGGCTATGTGCACATGAAGTTTAATGATATGCCAAATTAAACTTTGGCTGTCTATGTTTTCATAAGCCACAAACTTAGTTGACTCCTTTTTCAGAAGCTACAAAAGTTATACTCATAGATAACTAAATTTTTCTAAGTAAGAAGTTGTATAATTTTGTGACACGACTATTATTTATGCTAGAATTACTCCATAATGTAATATTGTAATTTTCTAGTTTGTTACTGTAAAATTTTATAATTGATATACTGGTGTTTGTCTCATAAGCATTGTTTGTTTTCACTGATCGGTATTTCTCTAGTCTATTTTCAACATGCCTTACCTTTTGTTGGAATTGTTTCATCACTGAGGACAGCTCCAGCAAACAGTATGTTATCTCCATGCCCATTTATGCCCACAAAAGGTGCAAATCTTAAATTGTATCTGTTAGTCTCGTATGTTGTATCGAAACTCACAACATCGCCATAGTGTTCGTATGCCATCCTACTTTTTCCATATGACTAGAATATATTTTTCACCTTGTTATGTTCGTCTGTATCAAATGTGAAGAAGAACAGCAGGTCCTCTGTTTGTTTATTTATCATGAACTGAACAACTTGTGATATGTCATTCTCCCCACACTCCCTGACGGAGGTACATGCGAAGGAACCCCGACTTGGACTTCCTAGGGTCCAGGAGGAGAACTCTGTGGCATGTACTCCTGGTTTCGGCATGAAGAACCCCGACCGGGCCTCCTGTGGGCCGGGTGGGGA
This sequence comes from Urochloa ruziziensis, assembly GCA_015476505.1. Lineage (NCBI taxonomy): Eukaryota > Viridiplantae > Streptophyta > Magnoliopsida > Poales > Poaceae > Urochloa > Urochloa ruziziensis. Next base: position 35,023,577 of record CM027125.1, on the reverse strand, counting down.
AAACCAGCTTGGTAGGCAAGAATATTCCTTTGGAGAGCCGGTTCTAAGATAGGATTCCGGATAGATATAGACTTAGATTTCTTTCTTATACAACAATTTAGAGATCTAGGTCCTCGTGTAACCCTGCCTCTCCGGGCTATATAAGGGGAGGCAGGGACCCCCTCAAAAGACAGATCATCTACATCTAAACCAACGAGGCATATAACACAGGACGTAGGGTTCCTCATCTTGGGATCCGAACCTGTCTACATCGCGTGTCTTGTTTGCCATCTCTTTCTTGAGTCTTGTCGATCGCTTCACAAACCCTCTGCTCGGGTACTCCCCAAGCAGATCGTCGGCACAAAACACCGACATCTGGCGCCCTCCGTGGGGCGAATCGCCAAGGCTCCTCTGTCGAATCCGATGGTGATCTTCAACAATGCCGCCGGCTCCGAGAAGTTCGTCGAAGGTGCGGCGTTCATCTTCGGCGACTGGGTCACTATCGCCGGCCAAGACGGCGCGCTCCGCTAGCACCTGGCCGGCAACACCGCCTCGGAGTTCACTTCCGCCGAACCGCCGACGGCGCTGCCGACACCTCCGCGTCAGACCATCGCCCGGGCTACCCCGCGCGGTGGAAGGCGTGACTCCTCCTACTCGGAGAAGCACCTGGAACGTCAAGGTTCAGCCAAACCCTAGGCTGAACACCCAACCCGCCCACCCAGGCGCTCGGCTCCGCAACGCGCCCGAGCGCAAGCATCGCGTATATCGCGAAGCTGCCCGTCACCAGGCGGCACCACTGAGCGGCGGCGCGCACCATCGCCAAGTCTCGGGTAGATCTAATCTACTCTGACTCCCCTTCGGACTCCGCAACGCCGCCGCAACAGCCCAGCGGGGATTGTCAAAATCAATTCCCGTTCAGACTCCGTACCCTCACCACACTTCCGCTGCATCGTCACCAGAGTCCACCCTGCTACATGGAGCACAGGAAGGTCTTGTCCTGACAAGAACTCCTAACGGGGCCATTGTTCATTGGCCTGACTCGGACCTCTCCGCTATCCTGGGGGAAGAGAAGTCCTCCCCGTCGTCATCCTCCGACTCGAAGGAGGTCCGCCAGCACCCCTTCCAACAAGGTCGTGCGCTAACTCCCCTGGTCTCCACACCTCCCCCCTACGGCGACCCCGGGAGACAGGTCTACGTCGGAACTCAGGGTACCCCGCCCCGAGATCCCGGGGATTGCGCACGCAACCTCGAGGACGAGTTCCGCAACAACGGTGGCATCTTCGACTCCCCAACTACCAACATCCTCAACGCGCATCACATCCTGAACACCCTCGCAGACTCTCCTGCGTTGATCAAGGCCAGAGAAATCGTCACCGCAGCGGCACTACAAGTGGACCGGCTTGCCCCTTTGTCATCAATGGACAAAGAGCAGAGTCGGGCCGCCCATTCCGGAAGAAGAGCCCCGGCCAGGAGCGCCTATGGCAGCTCCAACAACCGCCGCGCCCGGGACGATCGCGAGGCCAGTAGTCAGCCGCGTGCACCAGAACGAGACCTCCGAGACTGGCATCCCCCAAGGGACGCCAGGATTCGGATCAACCTACTCCGAGAAGAGCGCGACGTCGAGTACGACGGCATCGCGGCGTACTCCGACAACATCCGCCGCCACAAGTACCCCGCGTCGTTCAAACCCGCGGGTATCGACAAGTACGACGGCAAGGTTGACCCCAACCTGTGGCTTCGCCGGTACTCTGCCGCCATCGAAGCTGCAGGTGGCGACGATTACGCCAAGATCCTGTACTTCCCCGTCGCCATGGACGCCTCACCTCTAACCTGGCTAGAGGCAGAGCCGGATCACTCCATCGACAGTTGGCACGCCCTCAAAAGGGCCTTCGTCAACAACTTCCAAGGCACCTCCAACCGCATCGATAGCAAGTACGTGCTGTCGAGCATCAAACAGAAGTCCGACGAGTCCCTTCGGGAGTACAACCGCCGCTTCTGGGAGAAGAAGTCCACATGCGTCCAGCTCTCAGAACGGGAGGTGATCGACATCTTCCACAAAGGCCTCCACGATCATGACACATACCGCAAGTTCGCGGAGAATCGCCCGAAGAACTTTGGAGAACTCCGCGACCTCGTCGCCAAGTGGGCCGACGCAGAAGACCAGGAGAGGGACCGCTTCGGTAGACGCCGGAGCGGCGCCAACAACAACTCCGATCGACGACCCACTGACGACAAGCAGGAACACCGTGACGCCGTCAGTCGCCACCAGGGCAACCCTTGAAAGAGGCAGCCAAGCGACACCATCGCCGCCCTCCAAAAGGGCCCCAAGAAGAACTCCAAGAAAGAGGAGTTCGACAAGCTCCTGCACAAGAAATGTCCTCTCCACCCCGAGGGCAAACACTCCATACACCAGTGTTTCTGGTTGAGGGACAGCCTGGGTGCACCCCAGCTGGACAAGACAAAGAAGCCCGACGAGAAGGAGGACGACCCAAACGGGAAGAAGACCGCTGATGGTTTCCCCGACGTCGATAACCACGTCAACGTCCTCTTCGGCGGCTCCCACGGGATGGACTCCCGGCGCGGCCGCAAACTCGCGGAACGCGAGATCTGCTCCATCGAGCCCGCCGCCCCGACGCCTCTCCGATGGTCCGACACCCCGATCACCTACACTAGGGCGGACCAGTGGCACAACTACTCCAACCCCGGACGATATCCCCTCGTCCTCGAGCCAATCATGGGAGGCTCGATCGTCTCCAGGACGCTGATCGACGGTGGCAGCGGCCTGAACGTCATCTTCGCCAAGACGCTCAAGGCGATGGGGCTGGACTTGTCCACAGCCCTAACCCAGGGAGAAACTGCTTTTTATGGCATCGTTCTAGGGAACGCCGCCATACCCCTCGGGCAAATTACTTTGCCCGTCACCTTCGGAACAAGGGAGAACTACCGCACTGAATTCTTAAAATTCGAGGTGGCGGACTTCTCCAGCTCTTACAACGCCATCCTAGGGCGTCCTGCTATGGCCAAGTTCATGGCCATACCCCACTATGTGTACCTGATGCTCAAAATGCCAGGTCCCAACGGGGTGATCGCCATAAAAGGGGACCTCAAGAAGTCCTACGACTGCGACAATGAGGCAGTCGACTACGCCATAAAGGCTGTAGCCGAAGCTGAGCAAAAAGTGCTCCTCGCGCACGCCGCTTTTCCATCTGCTGCTGAGCCCGACATGCCATCGAAAAAACCTAGCAAGGACAAGGCAAGGCCGGCGGACGACGTAGCCACCAAGGAGATCGACCTTCTCACCGGTGACCCCAGCAAGACGGCGGTCATCGGAGCAAGCCTTCCTTCAAAATAGGAAGACACGCTCGTCAGCTTCCTCCGTGCTAACTGGGACATCTTCGCATGGAAACCATCCGACATGCCTGGTGTCCCAAGGGAGCTGATCGAGCACGAACTCAACGTCGACCCCAATGCCAAACCCCGCAAGCAACGCCTACGCCGCTTCGCCCAGGACCGGAAGGAGGCCATCAAGAAGGAGCTCCAAAAGCTCTTAGCTGCAGGGTTTATTAAAGAGGTGTACTACCCCAAATGGCTGGCAAACCCAGTCCTTGTACCCAAAAAGAATAATAACGAATGGAGGATGGGCGTTGATTACACCGATCTCAACAAACACTGCAAGCAGGACCCCTTCGGGCTCCCGCGCATCGATGAAGTAGTTGACAGCACGGCCGGCTCCGCCCTCCTATGTTTTCTTGATTGTTACTCTGGTTACCACTAGATCTCTCTAAAAGAGAGCGATCAAATCAAAACAAGCTTCATAACTCCGTTTGGGGCATACTGCTACACTACCATGTCGTTTGGCCTCAAAAACGCCGGCGCGACATATCAGAGGGCAATACAAAATTGCCTCTCTTCCCAACTCCACCGCAATGTCGAAGCTTACGTTGACGATGTGGTCGTCAACACTAGAAACGCCGATGACTTAATCGCCGACCTCACTGAAACCTTTGACAATCTCCGACGCTGGCACTTGAAGCTGAACCCCTCCAAATGCGTGTTTGGCGTTCCTTCCTGCAAGCTACTCGGATTCATCGTCAGCCACCACGGGATCGAGGCAAACCCTGAAAAGGTGGATGCGATCAGGAATATGCCACCACCAACTTCGATCAAGGACATTCAGAAGCTCACAAGGTGTATGGCAGCCTTAAACAGGTTCATCTCCAGGATGGGCGAGCGGGGGTTGGAGTTCTTCAAACTCCTTAAGAAGACGGACAAGTTCGCCTGGCCGGAACAAGCCCAGGCGGCCTTCCTCTATCTCCAGAAGTTCCTCACTACCCCGCCCATACTGACTCCGCCCCTCCCCGGTGAAGATCTCCTTCTTTACATCGCTACCACTACTAACGTTGTTAGCTCGGCAATAGTGGTCGAACGTAAAGAAGAAGGCCACCTCCAAACGGTGCAGCGACCAGTCTACTTCATTAGTGATGTCCTCTCCGAGTCCAAAACTCGTTACCCGCAGATTCAAAAAATCATTTACGCGGTACTCCTGACCTCACGAAAGCTACGCCATTACTTCCAGAATTTCTCCATAGTAGTGGTCTCGGACTACCCCCTTTCTGATATACTCAGGAACCGGGACGCCACGGGACGCATCGCCAAGTGGGCCCTGGAGCTTGCCGCTTTCATCATTGAGTTCTGCCCTCGCCTCGCGATCAAGTCCTAGGCGTTGGCGGACTTCGTCTCCGAATGGTACGAACTCCGCCTCGTGAGGGACAACACCAGACCGGTCCACTGGACCATGTATTTCGACGGTTCCTTGAAGCTTGAAGGCGGCGGCGCTGGAGTTCTCCTGATCTCCCCCAGTGGGGAGCAGCTCAAGTACGTTCTCCAAATCAAGTTCGAAGTCTCCAACAACGAAGCAGTATATGAAGCCCTTCTCCATGGCTTACGCCTGGCTGTTTCCATGAGCTTCAAGCACATCCTGGTGTACGGTGATTCCCTCCTGGTGATCCAACAGGTCAACAAGGAGTGGAACCGCAACAAGGAAATGATGGACGCCTACTGCGTTGAAGTCCGCAAACTGGAAAAGCACTTCCTCGGCATTGAGTACCACCATGTCGAGCGGGATCTGAATGTCGGGGCAGACGTCCTCTCCAAGCTTGGCTCCTCGAGAGCAGAAGTCCCCTGCGGCGTCTTCGTCAACGAGCTCTCCAAACCGTCCATTAAAGAGACCCCCGATCCCATAAGCCCCAACGCAGCATCCGGGGTCATGGTGATTGTAACACCCCGTAATTTTAAAGCATTTAAAAATATATGTATTTCATAATTCTCCTTAATTAAATATAATCTCTTCCTCTCCGACTATTCAAAAATACATTTTCTACATAAAACCGTGCATTTACTCGTGACATGAGTGTTGCATTTGAATGCTTTAGAACCCCTCTCTAATCTCTAAATTTCAAGAGATATAACTCCCTCAAGGTCTCATTCCAAAGTTTAGATTTAATATTCAAATTTAATTTGATTATTACAATCTCAAATCTTCCCAAAATGTTCTAAAACTATCTTTTGAAATTCCCTTTCATATCTAGGCCGAAAACCTATTCAAACAAATAGAAAAACCTCCTTTTCCTTATCAGGCCGCAACTCCATTTTTTGGCCCAACTCCGGAGTCCAAGTTACATCCCCGAATTCCTCTCCTCACACCGCCTCCTCCCCCTTCCAGCCCGGCCCGGCTCCCCCTCTCTTTTCCGCTGCAAAGTCTAATCCACCCCCTTCAACTTCCAGCCTTACTCGCTCTCACCCCCTCCTCCATCCGGCCGGCCCACCCCCACACGGCCCAGACCGCCCTCCTCGCGCGCCCAGCAGGCCGTGCGGCCCACCGCGGCCCAGCTTTCCTCCGTCCCTCCGCCTGGCCCACGCGGCCCACTCCGCCCAACCCTACCTCCCACCTCCAGAACTCACCGCCGCTGCCGCCAGCCGCCGCCACCGCTGGCGTCCGCCGCTGCCGCCGCTCCGGTGGTCCTCTCCTCGCCGGAGCTCGTCGCCGAGGCTGCCCTCCCCTCCCTCTCTCCATTTCCCTCCCCGGCGCCATGGCCACCAGGCCGCCGTGGCCACCATGCCCGCCGCCGCCTCGCTCCTCTCCACCTGCACACGGGCCGAACTCCTCACCTCACACCAGCACAGCACGTCGGAGAGCGCGGGCACGTAGGCACCAACGTCACCACCCGCCCTTGCCTAAGGCGGTCGGCCGCATCCCTGCGCGCCGTGCCCGAGTCGCTGGGCTCGCCCCTGCGCCCGTGGCCGGGTGAGCCGCCTCGGCCACTCCCTGTGAGCCACGCGGACGCGCCCACCAATACCTGCATGCCACGGTGCCGCTCGCGCCCTGCCACCCCGCGCGGCCGCTCGCTCTGCCTGCCGCGGCTGCGCCAGACCACCGCCTGCTGCCCTGCTGCCGCGCCATGATGCTCAAGCTTGCGTCACGCCGGCCAGCGCCCAGTGCCCAGCGCCCCGGCGAGCGCCTATAAAAGGCCCCTCCCGGCCTCCAGTCCAGAGCGCAGGAGCCCGAGCTCCCCAGCCCTCTGCAAAGGTGAGAGCTGAAGCTCTCACCGAGAGCGCAGGAGGGGCTCGGCTCTCGCATGCAATAACACACGCACGAGAGCGCAGCTCTCTACACAATGCGGAAGCGCTGCCCACGTACACAATAGAAAGGTGCGCCAAGTGCTGCTCTGCTCTGTTCCCGGGTACGCTCGGAAACAGTTCAACCAGCGGTGTAGCTTTAGTCATACCACACCGCCCACGTACACGTAGGAAAAAGGTGCGCCAACTGCTGCTCTGCTCTGCTCTCGGGTACGCCCGAAACAGTCTAACCAGCGGTGTAGCTTTAGCCATTTCGCCCAGCATTGTGGACGATGCCAGTTCGGCTGGCCGCACAATGCCTGACCCCGCCGCTAAACCCCATCGCAGCTCGCCGTTTCGCAACCCTAGCCGGGATGCTGCCCGATTCAGTTTCCAGCTCAGTTCACCCTAGCCGTTGTAATGCCCAACCAAAACCACTAGCCCCGCCTAGCAGTTATGCTACCCAAATCCAAACCCCAGATATCTCCCGGTACAGCCATTATGCCGCCCAACTGCAAACTCCGGCTATTAAACCTTAGCCCCATATAGCCGTTGTGCCGCCCGAGTAAAACCCTAGGTAAAACCTAGCCCTTATGCTGCCCAACCCAAAATCCCAGGTATTAGCGAACCCTAGCCGTCATGCCGCCCATAATATTCCCAGAAAATGATATTAATAATTTTCCAGAATATTATTAGAAATTCAATCCAATATCCTTAATTATTTAGAAATCTATTTCTAAATAATTAATATAATTATTCAGGAATTATTTAGATATCCAATAATTCCCAGAATAATTATCCCTAGCCCTTCCTTCCACACTTAAAAAGCCATCCCACCAGCTAAACCCCTCCTAAGCCCCATCATCCTACCCATTAATTATTATTAAATAATTAATGGATAATCCATCAACAAATCCATCCGGACCCATAGGTAAGCCCGAAATATCTATCTCCCCTTTCTCTTTCTGATCTATAGGCATTGATTGATGAATTGATGTTATTTTATGTGTTTTATTGTTCGATAGCTTGACCGGGCCCGATGAGACGCCGGAGCTCCAGAAGGCACGAAGCTCCGCCCGGTCAACATACAGTTTACGCCCGCGTACGGAACGTCTAAGGACCGACAATGAAGGCAAGTCTCACCAATAATATCACCCAAATCACTAAAGTTTACCATTCCTGCAGCTTAAGCTATAAGGAGGCTTCACGTGGGTGGAAGCCTGGCTTCGCTATATAGATGCTTTAAGATTGGGAGTGGAAGGATCGCCTCGCTATGAGGGTCCTAAGAGCCGCTCTGATCTCAGCTAAGGACCGGTTCATGGGAGAGTCTTTCTAGTGCCCAGTACAACCCCGCATGCCAAAAAGGCACAGCCTACGGGAGTGCCTATTTATGTGAGGCCTTGATTCACACCCCACCAGCTGAACCTAGTAATCCATCCTAAGGAGCCGTATGATTGGTGCAGAGTGCCGACCGGCGAACTAGGTAGCGCCTGGTGCCGAGTCGGGCACGCACCAAGTCGGGAACGGGTATGCTGGAGACAGCCCCAGGCAGAGGACTGGGACTGGGCGACACGGGTCGACTAGGATATAGGGTCGCAGACCCTGAGGGCCGAGGGCCCTAATTAATGAGCTCACAGACCCGGGTCGACATCCGCGAGGCGGATGATTAGTGGCCCCTGCTTAGCCCCCAGTATTACCTGTGGCTGGACCTAGGGAATGCTAACCAGCGATGGTCACCGGTGGGTATGAGTCTCGTAGGGCAGTACCTGCCTTGACGAAGGTAAGGACTGACTGAATGCGGGGTAGATAAGTACAACCTCTGCAGAGTGTAGAATCTATCTGGATAGCCGTGACTCTGGAATGAGTCCACTTAGTCAAAGCCCCCACTGATTAGATTTACTTTATTGCATGGGGAACCCGGACGGCAGGAGTGCCGATGACTGGGTTCTGGGGTTAATGTCGGGACTGGCAGGGAGGAAATGCCCCTCCAGGCCCAACATTTACATTCTTTTAATTTAATATATTATATTATTGAATTTGTGAGATTTGCTGGGTATTCAACTCTGAATACTCACTCTTGCTTTCATTGTCGTACAAGTTTAAGTTCCAGGGCGATATGGTGCTGCCACCCACCCCGGTGGCGAACGAGTGCCCGCCGCTCTCCGCTAGTTAAATCGATGTAAATATTTAACTTATACGTTATTTACTGCTTCTGACACTAATCCGTGTCGAAATCCGTATCAGCGTACTGATCCAGGGACTGATACGGGTGGTCGAGGGACGTCCTAGCCAAGGGGTCCCCACAGTGATTGATGTAGATTGGATGCAGCCCATCCTCAACTACATCAAGGACGAGATTCTTCCAGAAGACACGCAAGAAGCAGACCGCGTCAGGCGCAGAAGCAAGGGCTACACCTTAATCGGCGATCACCTCTATAAACGAAGCGCGCACTCCGGCATCATGATGAAGTGCGTCCCACGCGCAACCGGCATCAAGATCCTTGAGGAAGTCCACTCAGGCGAATGCGGCAACCATGTCGCCTCCAGAACGCTCGTAGGCAAAACCTTTCGCGCAGGTTTCTACTGGCCAACTGCACTAGCCGACGCAGAAGACTTGGTACGACGATGCAAGGCGTGCCAATACTTCGCTCACCATTCCCACACGCCGGCGCACAAGATAAAATTCATCCCTCCGTCCTGGCCCTTCGCATGCTAGGGGCTGGACATGGTCGGGCCACTCCCCGTGGCTCCAGGTGGTTTCGAATACCTTTTCGTTGCCATTGACAAATTCACGAAGTGGATCAAAGTTTTCCCTATGGTGAACTACAGTGCAACTAAGGCGGTTCAGTTCCTTCAAGACATAATATACCGTTTTGGTGTAATGAACAAGATCGTGACGGACCTGGGATCGACATTCACCGGTGATATCTTCTGGGATTTCTGCGAAAGCAAAGGCATCGAGGTCCGCTACGCCTCCGTGGCACACCCCAGGTCCAATGGACAGGCCGAGAGCGCCAATGCGATGGTCCTCGACGACCTCCGCGCCAGAGTTCGAGAACCCCTCTCCAAAAAAGAAGGCCGATGGATGAAAGAACTCCAACCTGTCGTTTGGGGGCTTCGGACAAAACCCAGCAAAGCAACGGGACAATCTCCATTCTTTATGGTGTACGGCTCCGAAGCGGTCCTCCCGGTAGATGTGATCTACGGGTCCCCGCGGGTTCAATACTACGACGAGGGAGAGATTGAACGACAGTGCATGGTCGACATCGACACGGCAGAGGAACATCGGCTCGCCGCCCTGCTACACAACGCCGTCTACCTCCAAAGCGTGCGTCACTTCCATGACAAAAGTGTGCAGGAACGTTCATTCCAAGTCGGCGACCTAGTTCTCCGCCGGATCCAGAAACCAACTGGCCTCCGAAAACTAAAATCTCCATGGGAAGGCCCCTTTGAGGTCTCCCAAGTTGTCGGCCCCGGAACTTATCGCCTCAAAATGGACGATGGCCAGGTCGTGCCAAACGCCTGGCACATAGAACACCTACGGTAATTCTATCCGTAGAAGGCTATCATAAATAGCTCGTTTTTTCCCCCTTGATTAGCTTTCTCAAAATGATTGCTGTAATTTTATTCTCATAATGAATAAATCAAGGCTATCACACTTAGCCGGGCTATACTCCTATGTCTGTTTTATTTTACGCTTTCTCCAAATGATCGCTAAATAAAAGGTTATTAAACATAGCTAGGTCAAAAACCTGCGAGTACTCCGCCCTAATGCTCTCTCAAAATGATAGCTGCAAAAAAGGGGTTCCTCATACCCAAGCTGGATCAAAAACCCAGCGCCCGTAAGCATCCAATCAGGATCACGGCATCTTGTTCGCATACTGAACAAGATGGCTAGCAAAACTAGTACAACTAGGGCCTACAAGGCCTATGATCGCTTGTTCAAAAACTCGCGCAAATCAAAACCATCCACGCCGAATTGCTCCACAAGGGTTAGGTAATAAAGCCTACAGGGATTAAAGGGTTACGTTCTCAAAAAGAACTCCACCCCCACAAACGTTGCAAGACCTCCAACAAGTATCAAAAGTACCCCTACTTATTACATGATTATTAAAATGTTTTCTCGGCTCCACAAACGAGCCACCAAGGACATCAGAAGTCCAACCTCTCCATTACAGCATCCGTAGTGGGCTGGACCTGTTCTTCAGCGAGCGCAAGGTCATCGTCAGAAACACCTGCGACGCGGCCGGACGCAAAGGGTTCCATATCCTGGTCGGGCATCCGTGCCTTGACGACTCCGAGGATTGAAACCACGCAAGCACGCGCGGTATCCCAGATATAGCCCCGCAGTGCCCCAGATGCTTGATGAAGCCTCTCTAGGAAAGGACGTCCGGCGTTCTCACCCTCCAGAGGCACGAGCGAGTCCACAAAAGGAGTGGCCAGCCTCAACAAGCTGCCGATTTTCCTCTTTTGCAGCTGCAAGTTCGGCCTCGGTCTTCTTGTGGACCTCCGTCAGGCGTGCGAGCTCGTCGAAGGCCTCTTCTTCTCCTTCTCATGCTCGCTGCGATAACAAGCACAAAGTTTCCTGTCAACCATAGGAAGCAGGAAAATACTTCATACTCGTAAGAACGCAAAATACTTCACCTTTTCTGTTTCTCCCAGGTCTTTTGCGCCTCGACGAGGTCCGCGTTACGTGCTGCCAAGTCCAGGCGGCTCTTGCATTCATGGTCGGCCTTCTTCGACCACTCCGCAACAAGGCACTGGGATGCCTCAGCTTCGCCTTGCGCATGGCTCACCACATCCTTCAGGGACAAAAGTTCAGCTTGGGCACTCTCCAACTGAGCAGATAACTCTGCGAGGCAGGACACCAAGAACCGTCAGCGTGGCATGTGTAAGCGTTTATGCAAACATTATTACCTAATCGCTACCTACTTGTTTTTTCATCCCTGGCGGCGCGGAGATGCCCCTTCACGCGCGCCTCGGCCTTCTCCGCGGCCGCGAGTTTTTCTGCAAGGGAGTTCTTGTACTCGTCAAGTTGCGCCAGGTGTTGGGCGATGCGCTCCTGCTCCTTCGCCAGCTTCTCCTCTGCATGCAATGCACGCGAGTGATAGCTCATCCACTGCTCCATCATGGCGGTCTTCTGTAGCGAGCGTTTCACAACACCCTGCACAGAGTACGTGTTTGTCAAAATCAAACACGTCAAGCAGTCACAAATCACCAAAGGACGCAAAATATTACCTGGAATGTCTCCGCGAATGCGGCCAGCTGCTCCTGTGCCTTCTGCATGGCCCCCTCATCCTCCTCGCTGCTGAAGAAGAACTCCGGTTGGTCTTGTCCCGGATGACAGCCGTAGGCGATGCGGAAAGACCTCTCCGGCAGCGAGGCACTGCATCCTGCGTGGCGAGGGGACTGCAGGATCTCCTCTATTTCCTCCACAATGCCCGCCTTGTCGCTATCACCCCCTCCGGCCCCTCGGGATGGCCCAGGGACGAATGGGTCGACAATAGGCGGCGTGGGCCCGCTGGAAGCTCCAACATCGTCCTGACGTGCGATGTTGCTGGGTGCAGTTGGTGTTGTGGCACCAAGGCCCTCCCTAGCCTGAGTTCTCTCAGTTCTAGCCGAGGGCAGGGTTCCCCCTGATGGGGCGAGGATGGAGGCAGCGCTGGTCGTCGGAGGATTCCTGCAAAATTTTGTTCGATTGACGCGGTGGTATTTGTGTAAAACAAGAAGCATGACACATTGAAGCAGATAATCTCACCTGGGCGCGGCTGCCCTCCGGAGGCAGGGTTTCTTCAGAAGCGGCACCCCGCCGCTGGGGGCTTCCGCCGGCCTTTTCACTCCTGCGCCGCCCTCGGACTTCACAAAAGCCCGGGCCGGTGCAGTGGAGGCTGACGCCTCATCTTTCTGGACCGGCGCGGGTCGCTCTTTACGAGCGGTACGCCGGATCAGAGAGACTTCATCTCCATCATCATCACTTGCAACTTCAACTGCAGTCCCGGAGGACTGGCCACGCGGCTGCGTGGGCTTTGGTGGTGCGGTCTTCTTGACTGTCTGACTTCTTGTACGGGGGGTGCGGTGAGGTGCGGCAGCCGTTCGAGGCTCTGTCGACTGTTGACTCGCCGCGCTCGGACTTCCCCCGGAGGACTTCTTCACATCGGACTCCTGCTCAGAACCCTCAGAGCGCGATTCATCAGCAGCAAGCAGACCTGATTCAGAAGAAGATGGACCTGAACTATCCAACACGCGGTGCTGCTGGAAGGAGGTGCCAACCCTATCCGCATCATGAAGATAGGACCGGAGTTTCTGGTCATGCTTGTCCAATGGTGCGGGGCTGTAGAAAGCAGCAGTCCAGTCCTGTGAAACACAAGTCCATAAGAATATAGCAAAGAACTCCTACCTACGATAACGACTCGGGGAAGGTTATCAAAATTAACCTGTTCCGGTGGATTCGTGGCGTCGTAACGATGCACCTCCGGGGGAACCCGGTTCACCCCTTTGATATATTTTGACACAATCCGGAGGGCCTCTTATTCGTCCAGGTCCTCCTTCACCAGCCGACTGGGATCTTCCTTCCCCAGGTACAGGTAGCTGGGATTGGGTCGGACTTGCAGGGGCTGGATTTTCTTTTGCAGAAAGTCCATAAACACCCGAGCTCCTGTTAGCCCGGCCTCTCTCAGGTCCGCTACTATTGTCTGCAGCACCTCCACTTCGTCTTCGCCCATCTCCACTTTCCCCTGGCTCCAGCAATGGCTGGAAACAGGGTACTCGGCCTTCCTTGGTGGCAGGGACGGCTCCGGATCCGCAACGGTGAACCACTCCCGCTCCCAGTTCTTGTAGGTGTCCTTCAGCTCATACAGGACATACAAATTTTGCATGCCCTGCTTGAATTGAAGTCCGGCCCGTCCAAGATACTTGGAATCTTTCCCCTTCAGGATGCTCTTCAGGCGAAAGAAGGCGAGGAACAGAGCGAAATGCGGTTCTATCCCAATGAAGGCTTCACAGAAATGGATAAAAATTGCAATGTGGAGCTACGAATTCAGGCTCAAATGATGAGCCTGAATCCCCCAGTACACCAGGAGGCCGCAAAAGAAGGGGTGCGCAGGTAACCCTAACCCTACTTCAAAGTAGCGGTGGAGGACGGTTACCTCACCTTTCTCCTCGGTGGGTGCTGGTGTCCCCAGTTGGGGAACCTTCCAATGGCTGACCTTTTTGGGAGGAAGGAGACCCGCCATCACCAGCCCCTCCACCTGCTGCTTCGTGGTGGATGATGGGAGCCACATCTCCTCCATTGACGGGTCCGCCGCCGCTTTCTCCTTGCCCTTGTCCCTTCGGCTCACGGTGCGGGAGGATTCTCCGGCCATCCTTCTACGGTGGTTGGGTTCGATCAAAGAAATGGCGGGGGAGATTTGGCCGCACGAGGACGTGCTCGGGGGCTCGGGCAGTTTTGAGATCTAGGGTTTCGAGACTGCGGCGGCAAGACAAAATGTGAATCGTCGCCCTCTGTTATTTCTCCCTTTTTATTCTCCAACGGCGCTTCACGGTGCAATAGTGGTCAGCGGTAACCACGGCGTCAGTTCCGACGATTTCGGTGACAGGGCGCCGGATTTTTGGGATTCTGATTGGATAACTCCTTTTTATCTCTCTCCTGGATTTTTGGATCCTAAACGGTTTTTGCAACCAAAATCCGATCTAGGCTCGGGGGCTACGTACATGGTACGCTAAATTCAAAAAATTTACGGACCAAAAAATTTGATTCTCAAAATGAATCTCGGGGGCTGCGCCATAATTGGATAAAACAACTCCGACTAAAGAACTCCGCCTCAAAATGGTTGGTGTTCTCCTCCTGATTTATTCCAATACAGAACCTCGAGTTCCTTTTGTCAAAAGCAATTCAAGGCTCGAGGGGCTGCCCAATTGGGTGCACTTATTCAGTGCGTGCCAATAGGATTATCTTGAAGACATCATGAGCACATCAAGGCCGAGGAGCCACTGACTTCTGGACTCAAAATGTCCTAGTTAGTGCTCTGGTGGACTTCATCCATCAGGAGTTGCGCCTGGCAATGACGAGCTCGGGGGCTTGACGGAGGTACATGCGAAGGAACCCCGACTTGGACTTCCTAGGGTCCAGGAGGAGAACTCTGTGGCATGTACTCCTGGTTTTGGCATGAAGAACCCCGACCGGGCCTCCTGTGGGCCGGGTGGGGAAAACCAGCTTGGTAGGCAAGAATATTCCTTTGGAGAGCCGGTTCTAAGATAGGATTCCGGAAAGATATAGACTTAGATTTCTTTCTTATACAACAATTCGGAGATCTAGGTCTTCGTGTAACCCTGCCTCTCTGGGCTATATAAGGGGAGGCAGGGACCCCCTCAAAAAACAGATCATCTACATCTAAACCAACGAGGCATATAACACAGGACGTAGGGTTCCTCATCTTGGGATTCGAACCTGTCTACATCGCGTGTCTTGTTTGCCATCTCTTTCTTGAGTCTTGTCGATCACTTCACAAACCCTCTGCTTGGGTACTCCCCAAGCAGATCGTCGGCACAAAACACCGACAGGTGTCTCAGGGTCTTTGCGGGGTTTAGCGGGGTTTGCAAAACGTTGGTGGAAGGTAATAAATCATTTCTAGGCTTAGGAAAGGTTTCTAGGGAATCTAACCTTATGAAAAACCTTAGAATATATTCTAATAATTTTAGGAATTTATTGGCTATTTATGGGGTTTTATTTTGAATTTGGCATAAATCGGAGTACGCTAATCGGAGGCTTCCTATAGGCTGAAAAAGAATCCTTTTAAATCCTAGCTCTAGAAATGTGTATAACTAATTTGGATGGTACTAAACAGCTTATTATTTTCCCTAGTATTTTTGGGTATTTTCTGGGAATTTTTGGGAATTTCTAAGGTAGAGAAATAACTTCTTAGGTGCACTAAGCCGGGTGTACCTAGCATTTTTCTTTTGTCTGTGTGGCTGACGCCAGCACTGGCGCCAGCCCGCGCTCCACTGTGCTGTGGACCAGAGGTGTGGGCCCGTGGACCACGCGGCCCGTGAGCCTGCGGTCCACTGGAACGAGCGCACGCAAAGCAGACAGGGGGAGCTGGCGGCTGGCGTGGGCATGCGGGGTGGCTGACAGGCGGACCCCGCGCTGGCGTGGCTGCCACGCGGCTGCCAACACAGCTGCCGCACTTCACGGCGGCGGAGAGGGGTTACAGGGGAGGTTCACCGGAGTGCTCGCCGCCGGCAGCTACAGGGCGGCTCTCGCGGCGGTGAGGGTGACCTACGGATTCAGGAGAGCATGGTGGACACGACGAGGATGATCTCGTCGAGGGTTGAGGGCTGATGCGGCGGTGTGGGCTCGCCGGAGCTCGAGCGACGGCCGGTGGAAAGTGGGACTCATGGCAGGGGGTTCCTGGGGCTTTGGCTAAGGGTTGTGCGCACCCAGTGGGTTGCGTGGAGCACGCTGGGGTGCGAAGGCGCCGAAGTGGGGTGCCAGGGCCATCCGGCGGCTCGCCAGAGCACGGCGGCGCGCACTGCAACCAGCCACGGCCTGGCCGGACATTCGCGGAGGGGGACGGATAGGCTGGGAAGGGAGTGAGGGGTCACAGGGTGCTTACCACAGGGTGGCTGAGGCAAGAGATGGCCGGAGTAGCGCGCCGACGTGTGGCGGCGCTTGCGGTTCACGGCGGTGTTTCTCCAGTGCACGAGCGCTCCCTAGGGTGTGTTGCTTCGTGCCTTGGGCGCCACGGGGTGCTCTGGGCGGCGCCGCGGCGGTCGGAAGGGGGTCTAGAGGTTTGGCAGTGGCGGGACTGCCGGAGCAGTGCGGTGGCGCTCTCGTGCTCGCGGTGGTGGCCGTGGTGGCTGTGCGGTGTAGTGTGGTGAGGGTGAGCTCCATCCGGGGCGCGCACATGGCTATTTATAGCCCGACGGTGCTCCTCGGGGGCTCACCAGGTCGGCGGGGCTACGACGCATGGCACGACGAGCTCGCCGGCGTGCGACGCGTTTTGCCGCGGTGTTCGTGCAGGATGGCCGGGGAGAGAGCGTCGACGCCGCACTTCATGTGCGGTGGCATTGCGTGGTGGTGACACGCGCTCTGCGCGCCGTTGTCGGGGCTATCCTGGCCGGAGGAAGTGGATCGAGCGACGGCGGCGGTGGTATGGGCGCTGCGTGATGGAGGAGGAGGGGGCTCCCGTGCCGGGACGGCCGCTCTGACGTGCGTAGGGGATGTAGGTGGACGCGTGGCGCTGATCCACGGCAGCCACGAGGGCCGGGGACGATGCGGTGGCAGGATGGGTGACGGCGGCGTCGGCGCCGGAGTTATGAGGGAGGAGGGAGGAACCGGAGAAGGGAGAGGGAGGAGTAAGAAGGAGAGGGCAGGGTGAACAGGGCCAGAAGTTGAGGGGCGTGGAATGGACTTCGCGGGGAAAAGCTGAAGGGGAGGTGGGATCCGGGCTGGGCCGCGCGGGAGTGGACCAAGGGAAGAGTTGAGGGGCCTAGGCTAGACTTTAGGAAGTCTGAGCCGCGGCTGGCTGGCCCACCAGCATAGGATTTCTTTTCTTATTTTCCTAAACGGTTTTGAAAGGATTTTTGAATTTGATTTTTGAACCAACTTCTTTTAATTTAAACTTAGGGCTTCCGATGCTATTTCAATCCTTATAGAGCACTCAAGTTATAGAACTTTATTTTATTTTTCTGTTATTATTTTATTCCCTATTAGTCCTATTCTAGCCTATATTAGGCTTAATAAACTTAATAATTAATCTATTCATTAATTAAATAATCCTTATTAATTTTGAGGGTGTCACAGATCTACCCCACTTAAAGAAATCTCGTCCTCGAGATTGGAGGATGGTTATGAGTTACTGGTAGGGTTTTTGGGTGAGTTATTTTGGGGAAAATCACTCCTCATTTTGTTTTGGTATGATGATTCTTTGGAAAACTTTGAGAAGTGTTTCTGTAAGTGGCCAGTGGTTATTTTTCTTTGGACTAAACAGGATAGGGTTTGATATGGGTTTGGGGAGGTATTTTAGTAGGGATGGTCAGAGGTTTTTCTTTTGATCGGTCTTAAGGTTAAACCTACCCCACTTAGAGTGGTTGGCATGGCTTTAGTGGGGAGGGGGGTAGTATAGGGTTTCTCTTTCCTTACCCTTCTCTTTTTTTTCAGTATTTGGGTAAAGGGATATTTCAGGATGGAAGTATGGGTTTGAGGGTTCTAATGTATCTCAAGGGTCAACTTATTTGCATGTGGTTAGTCCTTAGCTCAAGCATCAAACAATTTTTATTGAAGGAAATTTTTACACTTTTAACAATTTCCTTCCACACAGGTCGCTAGTCGACGGTACACAAAACCGGAGTACAACCTTCCCTATACATTATTCTAGCGGCCTTAAGTCCGTACTTCCTATTTACATTTTTACATACTATTTCGTATATTACCCCTTTCTTTTTTTTACCTAGACGGAGTAAAGGATATCCTCATCTGGCAGCTGGTCTTCCTCTTCGGGAGTCTCGGCCCTTTCTCCCAGATACTCCTCCTCGGCGGGGTCACGGTAGATTTCTTGGATGATCCGATCCTTTTCGGTCGAAGTCTGAGATCCCGGAATCATTCGGATGGCGATCGTAGCCACCATTTGTGCTTCCGTTGTTAGAGGAGGTGCGGGGTGAATCTCATCATCACATGCTCCCAAGTCCAAGGTGGTGATAGGAATTTCATAAGTAGTTGGCCTAATCTCTTTCCTGAGCTTCATAGGCACTTGGTAGAGCATTTGTTCTATCTCCTGGAGTCTCCCGGTATCCGACTTTTGCCATCGCATCTTTATTCTTTTTACCTTATCTTGGAGATATATCACCTTTTGGGTCAAGGTGGTAAGATGGATCTGGTTATCTGCCAGATGGCTACGTTGGCGACCTAAGCGATATCTTAGTTCCTTATTTCGCTTGGCTTGGTTCCCGGTGTCGGCTTTGGTTAAGGATTCCACCCTGCTTTGTAGGGCACCAATTTGTTCATGGGAGGAGTTTTGTTGCTGCTTATGTTCTGCTTGCAAGGTCTGTAGTTTTTCCTTTAGATTATTTCATTCGTGTTGAAAGCGACGACATCGCTCTCCGTGATGTTCCAGCATTCTCTCGTAAATTTCAGCTTGTCCTTTTAATACCATTTGCCTGAATTCCCCTTTTCCAATATCCTCTCTTAATTCCTTCAAAACCCGAGCACTAGTCTCGAGTTGCAGGTTATAACCTCTTCGCTGTCCTTCCAGGGCTATGATATGCTTGTGCTGGGCTATGACATATTGTCCTGTGATCCTACGGCATGGATCATCTTCATTGCCGGGAGCTTCCTCCATTTCCTCAGCTATTCGCGTTATATTTTCAGGTCCTTGTCCCTGCAACATCCTTGGCAATAGCCGATATGGGGAATCTGCAAAACAATCAGGGTTCTCCGTGTGTAGTTGACATAGCATTTTCTGAGCGGCTGATTGTACGGCTAAGTCAAGCGAGTTCTCCACTACCATTACATTGGTGGGGTGACGATCTGGGTTTTCAGGCGCAGCCGGCACGATAAAGGGTAATCATAGCAGTTCCTTGTTCATGGTTTAGTCCATACATGCTTCCGTAGAACTGGGTATGCTGCGAATCAAATCTAAGATCCTGAAGACATTGGCGCAGCAGAGCCGGGAATCCTTGGTGGTGGTCACCGCAGAATCGAACCACATTCCAACGGTCCATCTTTCCTGCATTAGATATTCCTTTATTCAAATAGGCTGTATGATTGAAACAACCCTTACTACACAAGCTATTTTACAACTCTTATTCTTTGTACATGAGTGTATTTTCCAACTCGCTTCCCTTTATTTTACGTCCTTAGACTATCCTAAGGATCCATTCGTACATCTTGAGTACTGTTTCGGGGGTCATGGAGAGCACGTCCCCAGGTGGGAAGGGCCCACGTCTTCCTCCGTTAATCAATGTCGGTGAAGAGCCTCTAACATCTTATCTCGTGGTCCCATTACTATATAAGTGTTTCCCAGGTTTGGGCGAGGCTTAGAGGTAACTGCTTGGTCGGGTGTTTCGGGTTCGAGAGATCGGTTATCAGAGTTTTCTCCTGCGGATTCAAAACGTAGTGGGGAATGGGCGGAGGGGATGGTTGAGGTAGAGTCTAAGGCCCTGTTTGTTTCAGCTTCTGACGAGTTTTTCATGAATAGCTTTCCATATATCGAAAAGCCGGAAAGCTCTTAAACTGGAAAGCCAGAAGCCTCTTTCTGTAAGCTTTCTAGCTTTCCAGTTTCGTAGCTTTCCGGCTTTCCGATGTATGGAAAGCTATTCACGGAAAGCTCGCCAGAAGCTGAAACAAACATGCCCTAATCCCGATACTTCCTCTTCCGTAGGTTCCTCCTCAGAGGATTCTTCTTCACTAAGTATTACTACCTCTTCCTCTATCAGGTTCTGCTGGTTCTGAGCATCATGCTGAGCCTGGTTTAGTGCTTCGGTGAGTGCTTCAATCTCCTCCTGTCGCTGAGTTAAGGTCTGGTTAAGGTTATCAATAGTGAGTTGAAGCTCATCTATGGTAGAGGTCATGTTTCTCATTGCAGTTTCGGTTTGATATTCTGATAGGGCGGCTTGGTCTTTGGTTTTCATGAGCCGGAATCAGGCACTTCTTTCCCGATGACGTGCCTCTTCTGCTTCTTGACGATAGGTTTGGGCATCCATCTCTTTCTGGGTGTGGAGATTATACAGGGAGATAGCATACTGGGTTGTAGTGGCTAAGACATGATGGAGCTCCGTGGGTTGGATAAGCTGTAGGTGCTCGGTTCGTTGTAGCCAGCGGTGGTCTGTTTGGTCTAGCACAGGAAGGTATTTGGATGGAGTATTTTCGGTTTCGGTTATATGCCTGGAGATGATCTTGGTGAGGGCTCGAAAGGCTATAATTTGAAGGGGTATCGGAGAATTTGGTTCCCTCAGCCTGTTCTGCCCAGGGTACCCATTTCGGATGTGCTTGTATGTTGGGCATTCGGAGGTACATTTCACAACTTCTCACTCCGTTTCTCTTAGTTTCTTTCCCTGAATATTCTGAGTACTGTCCATATCCCAATCTCTGCAGAGTATCCCACAAGATCCGGGGAAATCCATGCTTCGTGATGTAATGCCCGTGCGTCCAACCTTCTTCATCAACCCAGTTGTCCCAGCTGTCCCAATGTTGATCCTCCGCCATCTACCTGTGGTATAGAAAGGAAGGTTAGAAAGTTTTTCCTTCCTTTACAGAGTAAGGTAGGAGAGAATCATGTTCGGATGAGAAAAAGATTATTTCTACTTGTACGTGTATTCTAGCCCTCAGGATGTTTAAAGTAGGAGTTAAGGATGTATTTTACGTCTTAACGGCTCTGATACCAACCCTATGGGCCCCGCCACCTGGCGGCCCACCTAGCATGAAATAATGTCATTTCCTGGTAAAGGAAAACACTAATTGCATAAGAGTTGGCAACGGCTAACCAGATTTGAAAAGTGAAGATCGGAACTAGGACCTGATCAAGACGACTTGAAGTGCCGATGAAGGGAGGGAGGCCTTTCGACGGAAATGGAGCTGCAAGGTTTCACAAGCAAGTCTGAGTACCACCGCACTCAGCAAGTACTTAACAACCAAAGGTATGAAAATGCATTATTAGTTGACGAGTGATTAAATGAATTGGTGTTGGGTCCTGGAGGGGCAAGAACCTCCCTACCAGTCCCCGGTGATTCTGGCCCTGGATCCTTCTGTCGATCCTGCAATCACCTTCATCTCATTATCATCACTCCTACGGGTTATTCTTGGCTAATCTGTGGGAGCTTTTACCAGACGGGCTCATAACCGAGAGCCACGGCTATCGATAGATTGGGTAACTCTGCAGAGGTTTGTACTCTTGGAACTATACCGTCAGGTGACCCTCCCGTGGCCAACGGCAGGGCCACCCTACGGGACTCGTATCCACTGGCATCCATCTCTGGACAGCTTCCATCTGGGTCTACCCACGGATGCTACTGGGGTCTAAACAGGGATCGCATAAACGTCCACAAAAGGACACCAACCCGGGTATGGATGCATCATATAATTTGGGGCATGCATCACCCATGGGCCCTACCAGCCCTGTCACATGCGACCCGTGCCGACCAGTCCCAGCCCTCTGTCTGGGACTATCTCCAGCATTTCCGTTGCCCACCGTGGCCCCTGGGTAGCTTTACCAGAGGTAGCTGGTGGAGTGTGAGTCGAGGCCTCACATTACAGGGCATTCCCGAAGGCTATGTCCTTTTTGGCCCGTATAGCTGTACATGGCGTTGGAAAGACTTTCCCAAGAACTGGTCCTTATGCGACCAAGGTAGGCCTCTGGACAGTAGCTCCTCCGAGACTATCCACCCTACCTCGCATCTTCTTCCCCCTTGGTGCCTCTCGCAACAAGGGTTTCTGGTGCTGGATAATGTCTTAGTAGTTGGGGGTATTTGAGTGGCTATTCTCAATGCAAACTACAGACATCAAGAGAGGAGTAGAGCATATTAATGCAATTAATTAACATGAGCAAGGGAATTGCTAAGACTTGCCTGATACGATGGTAGTCTTCACCGGAAGCTAGAGTCCTGAAGTTTCCCAGCGAAGCACCTAAACAAGCATGAAAATAAGTCAATCATCACATCGTGTGGATTTAGTTATGAAAGGGCTTATCAGGGCAGGTTCCTAGGTTTAGCATAGTTTTGGAGTGGATTGCCGAGGTTTTCGCGGGGTGTCTCAGGGTCTTTGCGGGGTTTGGAAAACGTCGGTGGAAGGCAATAAATCATTTCTAGGCTTAGGAAAGGTTTCTGGGGAATCTAACCTTATGAAAAACCTTAGAATATATTCTAATAATTTTAGGAATTTATTGGCTATTTATGGGGTTTTATTTTGAATTTGGCATAAATCGGGGTACGCTAATCGGAGGCTTCCTATAGGCTGAAAAAGAATCCTTTTAAATCCTAGCTCCAGAAATGTGTATAACTAATTTGGATGATACTAAATAGTTTATTATTTTCCCTAGTATTTTTGGGTATTTTCTGGGAATTTTTGGGAATTTCTAAGGTAGAGAAATAACTTCTTAGGTGCACTAAGCCGGGTGTACCTAGCATTTTTCTTTTGTCTGTGCAGCTGACGAGTGGGTTCGGCTGACGCCAGCACTGGCGCCAGCCCGCGCTCCACTGTGTTGTGGACCGGAGGCGTGGGCGCGTGGACCACGCGGCCTGTGAGCCTGCGGTCCACTGGACCGAGCGCACGCAAAGCAGAGAGGGGGAGGTGGTGGCTGGCGTGGGCATGCGGGGTGGCTGACAGGCGGACCCCGCGCTGGCGTGGCTGCCACACGGCTACCAACGCAGCTGCCGCACTTCACGGCGGCGCGGAGGGGTTACAGGGGAGGTTCGCCGGTTTGCTCGCCGTCGGCAGCTACAGGGCGGCTCTCGCAGCGGTGAGGGCACCTACGGATTCAGGAGAGCATGGTGGACACGGCGAGGATGATCTCGTCGAGGGTCGAGGGCTGATGCGGCGGTGCGGGCTCGCCGGAGCTCGAGCGGCGGCCGGTGGAAAGTGGGAATCACGGCAGGGGGTTCCTGGGGCTTTGGCTAAGGGTTGTGCGTACCCAGTGGGTTGCGTGGAGCGCGCTGGGGTGCGAAGGCGCCGAAGAGGGGTGCCAGGGCCGTCCGGCGGCTCGCCGGAGCACGGCGGCGCGCACTGCAACCAGTCGCGGCCTGGCCGGACATCGCGGAGGGGGACGGAGAGGCTGGGAAGGGAGTAAGGGGTCACAAGGTGCTTACCACGGGGTGGCTGAGGCACGAGATGGCCGGAGTAGCGCGCCGACGTGCGGCGGCGCTTGCTGTTCACGGCGGTGCTCGGGCGGCGTTCCTCCAGTGCACGAGAGCTCCCTGGGGTACGTTGCTTTTTGCCTTGGGTGCCACGGGGTGCTCTGGGCGGTGCCGCGGCGGTCGGAAGGGGATCCAGAGGCTTGGCGGTGGCGGGACTGCCGGAGCAGTGCGGCGGTGCTCTCGCGCTCGCGGTGGTGGCCGTGGTGGCGGTGCGGTGTAGTGTGGTGAGGGTGAGCTCCATCCGGGGCACGCGCAGGGCTATTTATAGCCCGGCAGTGCTCCCTGGGGGCTCACCAGGGCGGCGGGGCTACGACGCGTGGCACGGCGAGCTCGCCGGCGTGCTACGCGTGCTGCCGCGGGTGTTCGTGTGGATGGCCGGGGAGAGAGCGTCGGCGCCGCACTTCATGTGCGGTGGCCTCGCGTGGTGGTGACACGCGCTCTACACGCCGTTGTCGAGGCTATCCTGGCCGGAGGAAGTGGATCGAGCGACGGCGGTGGTGGTATGGGCGCTGCGTGATGGAGGAGGAGGGGGCTCCCGTGCCGGGACGGCCGCTCTGACGTGCGCAGGGGATGGAGGTGGACGCGTGGCGCTGATCCACAGCTGCCACGAGGGCCGGGGACGATGCGGTGGCAGGATGGGTGACGGCGGCGTCAGCGCCGGAGTTATAAGGGAGGGGGGAGGAACCGGAGAAGGGAGAGGGAGGAGGAAGGAGGGGACGGGGTGAACTGGGCCAGAAGTTGAGGGGCGTGGAATGGACTTCGCGGGGAAAAGCTGAAGGGGAGGTGGGATTCGGGCTGGGCCGCGCGGGAGTGGACCAAGGGAAGAGTTGAGGGGCCTAGGCTAGACTTTAGGAAGTCTGGGCCGCGGCTGGCTGGCCCACCAGCATAGGATTTCTTTTCTTATTTTCCTAAAGGGTTTTGAAAGGGTTTTTGAATTCGATTTTTGAACCAACTTCATTTAATTTAAAGTTAGGGCTTCCGATGCTATTTCAATCCTTATAGAGCAAAGTTATAGAACTTTATTTTATTTTTCTACTATTATTTTATTCCCTATTATTCCTATTCTAGCCTATATTAGGCTTAATAAACTTAATAATTAATCTATTAATTAATTAAATAATTCTTATTAATTTTGAGGGTGTCACACATACCCACGCAAAACGTCACCACCGAGGTCACGCTTGTTGGTTCTTGCCAAAATCTAGCTCCTAAATTGCGTAAATACCTGACCCTCGATTAAAAACACATGACAAAAAAAACAAGATCGAAGGGAACTCTTTATTCAAAGAGAAGTGGCCAACGAACAGCCATATACAACAATCAAGATACAAACCGGCACCAGGCGGCCATAACGGCAGGCGAGCGTGCCCTACACCTTAGTCTAGACATGACAATGCTTGCACTGAGCGTCGCAAGCATTCCTCTAGCACCAGGCCTTAGATGCCCGACCACCTCCACACGGAGGTAAGACTCTATTTTGCTGATTCTCCTCGGTCGCCCCCTTCTAGTGCGCCGAGGTTATCCAGCAAACGCCACAACCCGTCTTCCCCCTCAGTGTCGGCAAGGTCTCCGGCATAACGCCAGGCGGACGAAGGCCTGTCAAATGCAACCAGGGCGCCCGACCTCTAGGCCAGGCCCCCTGACACTTCAGCACGCCTTCGTCCACTTCGCGCACACGCAAGGGCCACAGCTCAAAGTCCATGGACAGTGCCATCCATCGGACCTAGAGCAGGGCCCCTGCATGCTCCGGCTAGAGCAATTGACCAATTGTCTCCTCAAAGGGCACTAGCCACTGAGGAGAGCCGGTCGAAGGCCCCCGGAGTCATGCCAAAGTCCAAACCGAACGCGGCACGGAAGACATGAGGGTCCCGGCTCCGTAGCCTCCTCTCCCTCTGCTCGCAAGCATCCCTCTAGCACCAACCCACAAAGCTGCGATCGAGAAACTTAGGTGGACGGCCCTGCGGTCGACCCTGTCCTACAATCATGGCTAGAAGACCGGCTGTTGATGTGCCCAGCCAAGCACTCAGGCCTCACCTTTTATAACCACACGAGCGGTACACTTACCCCGCCCGGTAACACTACGCGCCCTGTGACCGCCACACAAGAAGCGCAAAAGTCCAAGACCTCATCGACCTGCGAGAAAGGCTCTGACTTTTGACGACTGCGCCATCGTCACGTCCAAGCGACGCGTGCAAGGCACGGCGCGCAGCCCTAATAGTCGGCATGAGAACATGACACCAGTGACCGGTCAAGTCAACACAGCTATCGACAGGAACATAGCCCGAGGCAACCTTCAACTACCCCCCGCCAAGGGCATTTAGTTCGTCCTTATCCTCAAGGAAGAGGCCCCGCGTACGGCGCACTGGATCTTCTGTGTCAGCACAACTCTACCAGATAAGTCTAAACTTACTTCACTTCACCCTGGTTTTTTCCTCTCGCACTTTCAAAGCACGGACCGACCCTTCCAGGGTCGGCCCCCGCTCGGGGCTACCAATATGGCACATACCATGTCCGGCTAAACACTCAACGCTTTTCTTTTCTGACAGTCCGACCCCATGGCATAAGCTAAGGTTTTATCATAATGTTTAACGCTTACCTCGGATAAAGCAAGTATTGGTCGGATTGACGTCCGGGTTTACGCCCCTGCGGCTACTGTGACAATCTAGGTGTTAATTAGCTTGATCACCTGCTAAACCTGGTGTCTTAGCTTAATTAAGTAAACCTTGGCCCCACCTAGATTTTCACTTAAGAAAAGTCCACCCAAAACCCTTTGTATCTCGGTGGACTTTGGACCTTTCTTGGTTGGCATGGCTTGGATTCAAAATTTCACTTAAGGACTTGAAAATCGACCAATACAAAAGTTGTTCAGTTTTTCATGGGACACACTTTTGTCAATTGGCTCATTCCCAGATTTTGAGTGGAAGGCACCTTAAATCTCGGTCAAAGTCAGGCAGACACAGAAGTTCACCACCGGCCGACACCGAAGTTCACCGGTTCTTCTCCTCAGTTTTCCCTCGAATCTATCCACTTTTTCATAGGTCAACCTTTGTGAAAGTTGTAGAGGGTACTCAGGAACACAAGTTTGCTTTTTGGAGATTTTGAAGTTTAGTTCAAATTTTTGAAGAAAATTGGGTTGGAACAGGCGCTCGGTAGGTGCTCGATGAAATGCCGTTCGCGCGCCGGCGCTCGCGTTCCAGCCGACCGCGCCTGCCACCGCGTGGCGCGACCTGTCTGGCAGGGATGTCGAGGCCACAGGCCTTCAATGCGAAGGAGGGGCGTCGTGCCGACCGGCCGCACCTGCCCCCTCGCCTGCGCACGGCCTGCCATGGCCGCCGCCGCCTGTCAGCGCCTCCCTCCCGCCTGCCAGCGCCCCCCCCCCCTCTCGCCGCGCGCTAGCTCCCGCCCTAACAAGGCCCCCAGCCGGCCCTGCGCTGCTCGCCACCTCGCCCATAGGGCCGCCCGACCGGCCGCGGACAGCGCCGCCTGCGCACGCTGCGCCGCGAC
Organism: Urochloa ruziziensis; assembly: GCA_015476505.1. Taxonomy (NCBI): domain Eukaryota; kingdom Viridiplantae; phylum Streptophyta; class Magnoliopsida; order Poales; family Poaceae; genus Urochloa; species Urochloa ruziziensis. Next base: position 34,996,637 of record CM027125.1, on the reverse strand, counting down.
CGGCTCCCGACCGACACCGCCGCCGCCGCAGGGCACGCCTGGCCGCCGCGCCGTCCGAGCCTCCGCGTGGGGCTCCACCCCTCTAAACCCGCTGCCCAGAGCCTCCTTCCAGTCCCCGCCTATAAAAGGCGCAGTCCCCCGCCGTCCGCCGCTCCGCTGCCCGCCATTGCTGCGCCGCCAGGCTGCCGCCGTGGAACTCCCCCGTGCGCACCGCCCCGCCGCCAGCCAACACCCCTAGAGCTCGCCCACACCTCCGCTCGAGCTTCCTCAGGCCTCAGCCGAGCTTCCCCGCCAGCGCTGCCGCCGGCGTCGGGGAAGACAGAGCCGCCGCCGCCCTGCTCCGCCGTCCGCCGTCGTTCCGCCACCTCCGGCCGAGCTCCCTACACGAGATCGACTCGAGGTGAGGCGGTGAGCACTCCTGGCATGGTCTCGTCCAGCCCCGTGGCCCCCACCCCGCCGGATTCTGGCCTTCCCGCCGCCGGCCGTGACCCAAGGGTCACATTGCGAGAGTTCAAAAGTTTCCAGGGGCCTTTGCAAGTTTCCAGGGGCTAAACTGTAAAAAGAAACTTCAGATCTAGGATTCAAATCCTGAAACTTCAAAAATCGATTAAAAACCATAGAAAAATCAGAAAAATGCAAACCCAATTTTGTTGTACTCCTGGTGTTGTGCTCTACCTTTTCTAGAAAGCATGTATAGGTGTTTTCTGAGTAGATTTTAAATTAAGTTCAAATCTGTTTAAACTTAAATTTGTGCACCGTTTGAAATCTACTGCCTTGTTTGTGCTAATTTTTGGATATGATATAGCTGGTGAAGAGTTAAGGCTTCTGTAAAAAGACTGGCATAAAGTTACACAATAGATTTTGAGTTATTAATTGTTTAGCCAGACTGTGCATGTTTAGTTCAACAATTTTAATAATTAATCTGTGTAGCTTCTGAGCTCAATCTTTTTGCAGCAACTCTGTGGTAACTTGATGCATGTCTGGTAATTAGTAGAGCTTAGTTTGATATGGCTAACTTGCACTTTTAATTCATACCAGTTTATATCTAGTAAATTCAAACAGCAAGATCTTTTGATCTTTTGAAGCTACCCTTTGGCATGTGAGCTTGTTGAGGCTAGTTTAGGCTCTGGTAGAAACCTAAGGACAAATTACTGTTAGTGTGATTTATTAGGATTTATTCTTAATGCTAGTGTGATAAGCTTGTGTGATTTTTCCTAGCTGCTGTTTAAATCTTTTTGCTCTAAATTTTGGTCAGTAAATCTAGCAACACACCAATAACCCACTGTAATTTTCTCACATTTAATTGAAGTTCCAAACTGCCAGAATAATTTATGAAAGTTTCATTGCTAAAAAGGAGTTAAATAAGAATAAGTTGTTTTTAATAAATGGTTAAATAAACTGAAAACATCTCACACACACCTTGCTGTTTTATGGTGAAATCAAATATAAATAATGTATGTGTACACAATCACCATCGACAAACCTAAATTCACCCGGGTTCATCATTGAGCAACTGTGATGACTCGACCGAAGATCATGTTCTTAATTGCATGTGCATTCGTGTAGAGCAAGCCCTCGCTGACGGAGACTACGAGCTCGTACCCGTTGGAGGAGAAGGCCAAGCGGAAGGAGAAGTGAACGCTGTCCAGGTCGAGCAAGACCCGAACCCCGCTGCAGAGGAGCCCCAGGATAACAACGTGCCCGAAGGCAAGCCCCGGAGCATGTCCCATGTTTCGAATACATGCAACTATGTTTGTTAAGATTTACTTGTGCATTTACGTTCAGGAGTTGAATTGAAACCTTAGTTGCATGATCCTAGGTACCTATGCTATGCAATACTAGTATGATAGGTCGATAGTGGCTATGCTATAAGGACCCGGTAAAAGTCGAGTGATTTCCTGTCACTCGCGAGATATAGGAATCAACTGCTTTACTTATGTTGGAATCATAAGGATGACGGGCGGGGATTTTTGTCATGTAGGTGCCCCGTCCGTGTAAGCAAAAGTTGGTTAAGGCCGAATGGTGTGGTACCGATGGTTAAGTGTTTGAAAGCACTAAGCACTTGTTTGGGCATGGGACCGGTAAGTTTAGTACCTGTTCGGAACGGGAAGTGGCCTCGCCCTGCTTCCCCTGGGATTCACCTCCCCATGCGGTACACATGTGGCTCAAGACCGAATCCGGCCGGCGTGGCCGCGAAGTATCAACCGGATAGGCTTGTGTCCAAGGGGAGTAGGCTCGGATTAACGAACCGGGATGACATGGGAACGGCCTGGTTAGCGTCGACCTTGGTGGTTGGTGCTTTTCCGTGTGTTTAGTTTCCACCTTGCAAGGTTAAAATCGGTTCGAACTGTCTGTTTCTCGCAGCTAATGAGACTACTTAACCCCGCTACCGCATTGAGTAAGAAAGTGGAACATGACGTTGATGATAAACTTGATGCTTTCATAATTTTCTGCTCAACATGCTTGATTAGAATCAGGTGCTTACCTAGAATGGTGAACTCGAACTAGAACTTGATGCTAAAAGATTGAAAGCAAGGACCCACTCTTAGTCGCTCTTTGGCAAAACAAACCCACCAGCCAAAAGCCTTGCATGTCTAGGAGTCGGTGACGTAGTTCTCACCCGACGGGTAAGTCTTGCTGAGTATTAGTATACTCAGCCTTGCTTTGTTGACTGTTTTCAGGTAGTACTCTTGAGGAGATGGTAGCCGGTCTTACCTGGCCGACCACCCTTCCTCCGGGTTGGACCGTTGTCTGGGACGAGGATGCTTCTGAGTGATGTCACGACGGCTTCACGTGATGTCACTACCTTTCCGAATAATAGTTCTTTCCGCTGCTTTTAAAAACTCTGAATTATCTTTACTTTATGCATGAACTGAATTTGTAATAAAGTACCGAAGTGGGACCTGTTTAAATTATCTGTGGATTGTTGTAATCTCTGGTACTCTCCTTCGAGGGACTAAATGCACGACTCGTTTCGATCTCGGTAACTGTGCGTGGTTGCGTCGGGCTTGACCCGACAGACTGTCACTTTAGTTCGGCTAAGTGGCTAATCGCGTCTAATGCGATGTTTAGCACGCTAAGCCAGATTAATCTGAGCGGTTCTGCCACAGCTACAACTGACACCATCCCCAAGAAAACCGCATTCAGGAAAAAGCTTAGGACATTATGATAAGACCAAAGCTAGCACTCGGAAAAAAGATTGTTCAAACTAAAAGTACACACGTAAAGTGAACTAGCCCACAAGTCAAATAGCACGATGTTTAAACTATCTTATTACAAAAATCTTCCCTAAATGCAACTTTCTATTCTTCATGAGACCCAAGAGAAGCGGATGCAGGCACCGTCGAGGGGACTTCAGGAGGATGAAGCACCGGCTCCAGCATCGCGGCCCACTGAAAATGCATCTAGTCCCTTAAGTGGGTTTTGGTGAATTGAATGATGAAACGATTAAAGAACTAACATGTCTTAGTAAAGTTTATGAGCAGGATTTAATTTGAATAATCATGATACTTGTGTATTCATTGGTTGAATGCATTAATGTTTGGCTCATAAGCAAGAAGTGATGGCTCTTATAGTGATATAACATGATGTACAACAAGTGAGTGTGAAACATGAAAAGAGACTTGGTCTTTAACTTTGTGAAGACTTGTTGAGATCCAAATGAGACATCATGATCAAGGTTGGATAAAAGTGAGAAATGCGAGCTAAGGAATATATGCTAAGAGAAATGGTGGTATGGGACATCATGACTCTATATACTCAATGTATGACTTGCATGAGAAGACATGGATATACTGAATAATATTCTATGGTCAAAGCAAATGGATGGATTTCATGAATGATACAAGTATATGTAGCTATATGTGAAGCATGGAAGAAAGGTTGGATTTTGGGATAGTGTTTCTAAGGACCAAGCATTGTGTGATCAAGTCGCGGCTTGATTCATGGACTCTTTGCTAAGGGTGACGAAACTTTCTACGGATCAACTTGATGAATCATGATCACATGTGGACTTCATATAAGCAAGTGTCAATATTTATAGAAGAAAGTTGACTTGAACTAGAAGTGGATTTCATTCTATGTCAAAGGTTCGAGTCACTAGCTCAAGTTGGTTTTTGCTCAAGCTTAAGCAGTGTGGACGGTCCTCAAAAGAAGAATTGATTATGTGCGGCACAATTGAAGGCATTCAAGCTCAAGCAAATGATTGGGTTTTATATTTATTCTTGAGTATAGGTATGTCGTACTATCAAGAGGGATGTCACATTGAATGATTGACTTAACACCACAATAGTGCTCAATAGCTAACCCAAGTGAGATAGCCTTGAGAGTTGAGAAGAAAATTGAGCAAGTGGGTGCTCACTGACCCAGGGCAGTTTAACCGCCCCTAAGGGGCCGGTTTAATCGCCCCTAACCTCTGACAGCTCCAACGGCTAGTAAATTTGAATTGGCGGTTTAACCGGCCATGGCAGATCTCCAACGACTAGTTTATGTTGGATGGGGTATTTATACCCCTTAGCCCTCTCCTTTGAGGGCTGCTGGTTCTGTGTGATTCCTAAGCCTTCTTGACACATTCTGACAGCAGAGGAGCTTCCCCCCAACAACTCTTTGTGAGTTTGCTTGATTTGGTTGAAATCTTTGAGTTGGGGTTCAGTGAAGCTTTTGGGTGTGAGCTTGAGAGCTTTGTGAGCTCAGAGATCTTGTGAGAGCACTAGAGAGTAAAACCATAGCTTGAGCACTCATGGTTAGTGTCAAAAGTTTATTGTGCATTTGTTACTCTTGGAGCTTGGCTCCTAGACGGCTAGGCGTCGCCGGTGAGCTCCCATTCGTGTGGTGAGCGGCCGAAAGTTTGTAAGGGCTGGTCTTGCCTCCTTCGTGGAAAAGGACCATCTTTAGTGAAGGGCTAAGGTGTGGCGTGTATACACCTTGGTGAGGCAACCTTGCGGGGTTCCTCAAACGGAGACTAGTAACCGCTGAACTTGCTTGGTGCTTGCAGCGGGTCTGAACTTCGGGAAATAAATCCTTGTGTCTCTACTTCACTTTACTTGTTCATTTCTAGCTTTATATTTGCTTTCACTTTGATCTACTTGGGTATACTCTATTTGTGTGTAGGAGTTTGAAGATATTGCTTAGATATACCTGCACAAGAAGTACCCCAAGTGTATTTGGTGCTAGAAGAACAAAAGGGGGTTCGAGCAACTTATTGGGCAGCTCACTGCCTGGGGCGGTTTAACTGCCAGGCAGGGGCGGTTTAACCACCTGGTGGTGACAGCCGGCTGAAAGGTGGATTAAAAGTTTAAATTGGTTGTCTCACCTATTCACCCCCCCCCCCCCCTCCCTCTAGGCGACATCTAGATCCTTACACCCACACCAGAGCCGCCTCTCTCGCCTTGGTCTGGAAAACCTCCAGGTCAGCGGCAGGAGTCTCACATGGGATCCCCTCACTGATGCACAAGACGTCCACATTATAGTGAGATAATGTCACAGTAAAGGTATGGTAGGAACCCTCGAAGCAGCCTCGGGATTCGGCTTCACGCACCGACTGCTTCACGACATCCCCCAGTTGGGCAACGGCAACACAAAGTGGCCCGTGTTCCACGGGAACTTCCCTCCCCAAGCTGTGAAGGGCAACTTCTGAGGCAAGCCGCAAGTTGGAGTGCGCCAGGCCCACAGCATCATGCGACTCCTGCAAGGAGGAGAACTTCTAACTCAGGTCGACCAACTGAAGTTCCAGTTCCTCGCGACGACGCTCCCCTTCCAGAACTTGTCCTGTAAGTCCTGCATTAGACCAAGAATTCAGGGTCCCGACCCTAAGAAGAACGAGGGCCAATAAGGAAAAAGGTGGACGAAACCCACCTTTGACAGACTGCTTGAACACATCAACCTCCATTGAGAGGGCGGCAGCCACACCCTCCACATCTTCCTTCCGCCCACGCTCCTCAAGGAACTCAGCTTCAGCATGCTTTCGAAGTTCACGCTCCTGGGCAAGCTCGGGCTCTGCAGTGGCTTTGGCTTGCTCTTCCTGGAGGACACGCGCCTCAGCGCGTTCCCGAAGTTGGCGCTCCTGAGCAGCCTGCGCCTCAGCTTCAGAGTGAGCCTGGTGCTCCACAGCCAGGCGCGCCTCAACACCTTCTTGGTCCAATCGGGCGCGCTTGGCATGGGCACTTGCCTCCTCGTTGGCCAGCTTTTCAGAAGCTACAAGCCCCTCAGCTTTCTCCCGAAGACTTTTCTCCTCACGGACCCAGACTTGAAGGTCGTCACCGTGCTACTTCTCGTCTTGAAGGTCCATACGCAGGCGAGCGACCTCTGCCACAAGGGCATCCCACTCCGTAGAGAGACGGCGGGCATCTTCCTCCGCCTGGGCCCGCGCTACAACGAGCAGCCGACCCGCCTCCTCACGAGATGCCCTTTCACGAAGCAGAGCGGCATGTGCTTGGCGGCCCGACCGCATCAACGACTGCACAGCAAAGAAGGGAGAATTAAAAAATACTACAAAAACGACGAAAAATAAAGGCACAGGGCTAAAACAAACAAACCTGGTGTTGACGGCCGTTATAACCTAGTTTTGACCGTCAACATTTCGGTAAAATAATGATGATCATACCATGTTCCATACATAAATGTGTTTTTACTAATCAATTCCACAAGTTTTGGATGAGTTATGATTGCAGGATGAAACAAGTGAAACAAGGGCCAAACCTGGCACAGAGCCAGGCCGGCCGGCCTAGCCCAGGCCGACCGGCCTCCCCTGGCCAGGTCTGGCCACGCCATTGATCCACAAGCTACACTAAACATCCAGGATGATCAAGAGACGTGCAATCAATGACGGTTTGATCCAAGGATCCGAAAGGCCTAGAGTGGAATGAACATGGATTGAAGGGCCCACAACCTCAGATTCTTGGACAACCTCAACTGAACGCAACCGTTACCGACCTCAGGAAGCAATCAGGAGCGTTCACGACGAAGGCGGTGACCAGAGGAGCCAAGTGTAGGCCGATCGGCCTACACCAGGCCGCCCGGCCCCCTGCTGCAACCCTACGCGACCATCTTCGGCGTGGAAGCTAAGCAGGTCGTTGGCATGACGGTTAAGCTGGCTACCGACCTTGGGAGGCCATAAAAGGCCACCTCCTCTTCACCCCAAGACACACACCACACTTCTCAAGTCATACTTGAAGGGAGCTCTTGTATCTTTTCCATTTCTTATATTAGGATTAGAGTTGGGAGTAGAGTTGAGTCGAGCTTAGCTCAGATCTTCGGAATCTTCGGAGTTCTGGTAAAGCTCTTGTATCCTTTCCTTCATTTGAAGAGTTTATCAAAACAATTACTTTCTTATTTCAGAGCTTAAGTTTATCTTTTATTTATCTCTTGCTCATCTTTTTAGAGTAAAGATTTTGCTCTTTTTAGAGCAAAGTTTTGTTCCCCTTTAGTCTTAGTGTAGAGTTTAGTTTAGCTCTACCGGGCTTTATCTCGCGGGTTTGCTCGCCTTGACCGGGCTGTAAGACGCCTTAGGGAAGATGGGGATTTCTCTTGATAGGCCTCAAGAGAAATCTTAATCTTCGAGTGCAGACGTGGTGTCTGGCTTGTTAATTAACTAGGAAGTGTGTTGCACCCCACGGAACAACAGTGGTAGGCGGCAGGTGGTGACAGCCCTGTCCGTCCTTCAGAGTCCACCACATTCGGGTGTATTCATAACAGTAGTGCTGAGCCCGGAGAACCCCCTCTCTCACCCCGTTCTGAGGTTCTCCCGTTCTAGCCGTCGAAGCGAGCTCTGTTCCTGGTATCTAAGCTAGAGTCTAGGCTAAGGTTAGAGTGCCTTTTGCTCTGAGTTAGGAAGTTTCTAGGTCCAGTCTCTCCCAGCATCTTTCCTTTTCTTTAGAATTAGGTGCTCCTGTGTGTCACTGGTCTTTCAGACCTTCTATCCGGTCATTTATTTGACCATTATCCCCAAACCCAGAGTTTGTGCCCCTGGGTTTGTGGCTTGATATTTCTGGCAAGATATATCATTTCATTCTTCAATACACTTTAACCATTCTGCTTCCCTGCGGAAATATAAATACGATACCCTAGGATAACTCCCTAGGTGAAGTGGTACAACGAGATATATTCTGTACGCTTGCAGAATCCATTTTGCATACAATGACATATATCTTCGCGCTCTTGAAGCGTTGCTAAAACATGACGCTAAGGAGTGCCAACAAGCATTTCTGGCGCCATTGTCGGGGAATCAATTGGCTAAAGTTATTGTTGAATTATTTGATAATCTTTATAGATTTACCAAACCACTAACCTTAGTGACCTCACCACTGCAACATTCGTCTATTTTTGATGTGTTTGCAGGGTAGTGCATGACTAGTTTCAACCTACCATCAAACATTGATCCTAATCCAGAATGCATTGGAAGAGTAGTGCGAAGGAGATTCGTACTCCTCAAATTTCACTCAGCTCAAGCAACACGTTTGTTGGCACGCCGAACGCGCACCAAGATCCACCGCAAGCGCACGGATCCGTTGTAGCTCTTCCCTCAAGAGAGTACTCCCCCAAGGTTATCAATCCATGGAACAAGTGGGTTATTACGCTTAACTAAGCACTAATCGAGTTGGTAAAGACTTAGATATAAATTGGGTCTAATCTAGTAGGGTTAGAAGATCAATCTAGTCTAGATTAGCAAGAACAGTTAATGATGAGCACAAGATATGAGGAACGGATGTTCATAGGGCCTAGGGTCACTTGTAGATGTATCGTATAACGTGAAGAAACTGATCTAATCTATCACAACGATGAACATGAACCAAGCTCAGCAGTTTTCCCTCCCACAAGCTGTCACCCAAACAGGGGTAATCTGCTACTGAGCTACGAGGATCAAACTCATGGCTAAACAATCTGAGGTAAGCAGAGCAATTGTGCAAACCAAAACAAGGTCTAGCTAGGGCATAAGATAGATGAAGAACATAACCATAAGAACATGATAAATCAATGATGAAAACAAGGATTCAACGATCACATCTCAAGATCACCATACAACCCCATGAATATATGAAGGATTTACCCCATGTAGATTGATGTTGAAGCGCTAATCATGGTGGTAAACTCCTTGTGAAGACGATCTCCTCGCTGTCCTCTAGGGTTCAGCGTCGCCGGCGCCTCCGCTAGGGTTCCTAGCTCTGCTTCCTCCACGTGGATGGCTTCTAGATTGGATCTTGATCAATCCATGGTGGTTGCTTGATGTCTTCGTCTCCTCTGGTGTGGCTCTCTTCGTCTCTGGCAAATGGCGACTCATATATAGGCTAGGGTTGACGAATGCTTAGCCTCGAAGAAATGGGAGCACGATTGGACCCAAGAATGGGCTGGGCCGCGCGGCTAGGGTTCCTTGGGCCGCGCGGCCAGGGCCCTTTCTGGCCCTGATCCACTTCATCTTTCGCATGTTGATCCTTCTCCATGTCATCAGCCTGTGTATGCTTTAAGCCCATCGTCAAATCACCAGAACTAGCCCAAATGTGTCGAGTTTCCTACAAAATCACAATATACTCCAAAATACAAGACACATGTGGAAACGGGGTTATTTCAGTGCCAAGTGGCGGGGTTAGCATTAGAATAAGCATGAAATCGATGTATAAACAACACTAAAAGGGTGTCATTTAACAGCGCCAACAACCCCCCCACGCTTAGCTCTTGCTCGTCCTCGAGCAAGTCAAACTTCTTCAACGGGTTGCAAACGATCTTGAGTTTAATCTTTACACTTGATGCAAGCGAAATCATTCAAGTCCTTTAAACAAAATATCAGTGGAGCAGCAAAGATAATCAAAGCATGGGCGTTCAATCATTTACTCAAGACAAATCATCTCCACAGCTTTTTTCCTTTTGCTAAAGAACTCAAAACTCACCAGCACATCACTTCTTACTTTCCTTGGAGGGTTTTTCTTCTTTTTAATCAAAGCAAATCATCCAGCAACAAGAGTTAGACCAATATTCTTTTCCAAGTACTCACAAGTCTCTCATTTATAAAGTGGCTATCCTATCTTTTTTTCAAATCCTTTCCTCTCAAAAATTCTCTCAATATAGTGGAGCTATAGGAAAGGCTAGCCGAGCTAATGCAAATATTATCAAGCTAAGAAAATCCTCTAATGGTGTTTACCTTCCGAGCCAATGATCATGAGAGTATAACCATAATGTGAGGGGTTCAAGGATAAGAAGATATAGAATGGTGGACATGTGCAAGGGAAAAAAAAATAAATGACTTTGAGGCACTAATGCCGTCCTCATTGTCGGATTGCACATGGTTGGAATTGATGATGCATCTTTAATGAAAGGGCGGTCTTCTCTTGCACTTCAAATGATCTTCACTCTGTAGAACAGTCCCTCCTTTATTTATTATATTTTTCTTATATTTTCTTTCATATTTTTCTTTCTTTTCTTTCCTTTTTTTCTTTTTCTTCTTTCTCTGAATTTACAACTCTTCTCCGAACATCTTCTGAATCCAATCTTTTGCATACGAGATAACAAATATATATAAAAGCTCCACGATTTTTCTGCTACCCAGGGGACCCAGGAACACCCCTGGCCGGCCGGCCAGAGGCCTTCTAGGTGGCGCGGCCGGGCCCTTTTCTGGCCCGGTTGCGTGTCATCTTTTACGTACTACTTCCAAATATCTTCCAGAGCCTGTGTTCCTTCGATCTCGCCCAGAAACTGATGAGACTTGGTCCCAATCTTCACGACGTGAGAGCAATCACCAAGGATAACTAGCTGAAAACACAGCCATGATAACTAGCTGCAAGCAGCTGGGATAGGTAGTGCCACCTGACAGTAAAACTCAAAGCCAACCACCGTCTTTAACCGGCAACCTGAATCGAGGACTGCCCAACAACACTCTCAAGAAACCAGCCCACACAACCTGGAATCAATGGACCAGGAGCACAAACTGGGTGCCGATGAAGCGGCCGCGTATACAACCTCACGAAGAAGATGCAACACAAGGGGTGGATAAGGATCCCTCCATAAACTCACACTCTTTGGTGGAGAAGATACCATGTGGCTATTCTAAAAATTCCCAAATCAACATTGTTTCAAATAGAGGAGTACATGGGGTATTTATACTAGGAACATCCCTCCTAGCTAGGTGTAAAAACAAGCACTAATAATAGTATGTGAAAGGTCATCTTGGTGGAGCATTTGAGGAGTCTTCTGCAGTTCTCGCGCAGCCACCAAACAACCTGTGCAGCTTCCACTAAGGGCCTGTTTGGGAGGGCTGTGGCTTCACTGAAAACGGCTGTGGCTGCGGCTTTACATGTGAAGTGGCTTTTTGGCTTTGGCTTCACCTGTTAGTAAAAACGTTTGGCAAAACGGCTTCTCTTGATAGTTGAAAACGGCTTCTCCTGATGAAATGTCTATAATGCCCTTCTCTCCTTTTTTTCCTCTTTTTTTCTTTTCTTTTTTTCCTATTGTTTTTTCCTATTGCTTTTTCTTTTTTCCTTTTTATTTTTCCCTTCTTATCTTTTCTCCTTCTCCCTTATCTTCTCACCCACCTCCTCCTCCTCCCGCCGAGCTCCCACCCGCCTGCTGCTCCTCCCGTCGTCGCCTGCTGCTCCTCCCGCCGCCGCTTGCTGCTCTCGCCGCCGAGCTCCCATCCTCCCTCCTCCTCCCAGCCGCGGTGTCCGAGGTCCGGCAGCCCTGTTGTTTGCTGCTCCCGCCGCCGGTCCTCGCTCGAGCCGCGACGTCCGAGGTCCGGCGACCCTTCCTTGCTCTCTCCGCCCACCGCCGTTTGCTGCTCCTGCCGCTGGTCCTCACCGGCTCCGCCGCCGCCCTCCTCCCGGCCTTGGTGTCCGAGGTCTAGCGGCCTCCTCCTCCTCCGCCGCCTTCCCCTGGAGGGATCTCTTCCCCACACTCCCCTGGCGGCGCGCAGGCCACGCGGCCGCCGGCTCCTCCCTCTCCCCACCACCGGCTCACTGCTCATTGCCTCGCCGCCTCCTTCCTGCTCCCTGCTGCCTCCTTCCCACCACCCCGAGGATGCATGCGTCAATAGACGCCATGACGTCAGGCGAAGCCGGCAAAGCCACAAATCGTGGCTTCGTCCGCCCAGGCAAAGCCGTTTTGCGGCTTCAGGGGGGCTTCGGGGGTGAAGCCGTTCCCAGAATACCCGTTTGGGAGGGCTTCAGCTGAAGCCGGAGCCGAAGTCGGTTTTGAAGCCCTCCCAAACAGGCACTAAATTGGTCATAACTCCTAGTTCAGAAGTCCAAAAGATGTTCCGTTTGTTGCATATGAAAGTAGACTTCCAGAACATTCCAACCATGTGTACCATGCACAATGATCTGTCACATGTTGGGCCACACATTGTAGAGAAGTTGAAGCATGTAAACCATCACTTTTGAACGTGATCATTATTTATTGGAGTAGCAATTGATGGGCTGCATACTTATACCCATATATCCTCATCAGAAACAGAATATATCCTCGTATATTTAGGTTGTATTCAAGGGATAGATAAAATAAAGAATTTTAGTTCGGGTTTTCGAATTCGGTAGATCATATGATTGTTCTAATGAAGAACTCTCATTACCGAATATTGTCGAGACTAGCATGAAGAGTTGAGAACAAGGACATGATCATTGCTCGAAATTAAAACTCCCAAGAGAGAAAAATCCTAACTTAATGCATCACATAATCTTGGCTTATGGTGGAATGAATAAAAATTGAATTTAAAGCCTTGGTACGATAGGAATTTCTCTCGACTTGGAAAATCATATAGTCGTTCTTTGTGCAAGGTTTTTCTAGAATTTATTAAATAAAATCTCCTCCAATTTAAGCATTAAATGCATGTGCTAAGCAAAAATCTAAGTCCTCACTCAAGATTAAGCATGGGTATAGCGAGAATAAATTTTCTAATAAGAACCGCAACCATGATTTAATATTTCCAGACATTGCTCATGATAAATCATTGTAAGAACAAAAATAAAACACTTGCAACAAGCGTGATCCAAGCAATTATTCAAGACACTTTTATTTGATTTTTAAGACTCACACTAATTTAACATGACTCTCACACGACTAGCACACCGATAGAAAAATAAATCTCACGACTCTCACACACCGACGAAACTGACTCTCACAAAAGACACAACACGAGCTCGCTTTCCCCCCACGCTCAAACCTTACGATGTCCTCGTCGTAGAAAAAATAGAAGAAACACGAGGCTCATGGAACCACTAGTGATGACGCCCGCAGTTGCCCTTCATGTTGCCGCCGCCCTTCTTCTTGTTGACGTCTCTAGTGAAGAACTTCCTCACGTTCCAGTTGAGGAACTTGAAGTCGTCGTCCACCTGCTTCTCCAGCTCCTGTAGCCTATGGTAGAATGCTTTGATTGATGCTATGTAGTCATCAAGTCTAGCAAACAGCTCTTGAATGTTCCTTCTGCATCCGGGACTACAATTGTTATGCGGAGCGAACAGATCAGGCTCACCATTACCTTCATCATCCTCCTAATTCTCATCTTGCTCATCAAAATTGGTCTCTTCTGCAGCCCTTATGTTCTCCCACATGTAGTTATCATTGTCATCCTTCCCGTCTCCCCACGATCCAGGGCTACGATCGTCTTCCCAGTCGTTGTCGCCAGCGAAATCTTGCGGTTCTTCCGAGTAGTCCTTCCTCTTGCCGAGCAGATGCAAGGAACGCCTTGGGGGAACGATCACCGTGTTCTCTTGCACTTCTTGTGGCTCATCGTCGATGATCTTGATGATGGGGTAGCGAGGAGCGAGAGGCTTGGTCGGACAAAGTCCTCCCACGCTCATCCGAGGCTACAGGTGCTGCCTCCTTGCAAAGACAGGCTCAAGATCGCACCAGCGCACCTCCTTCGAAGGAGCTCGACAGCAGCCAGGGGAACAGCCTGTGCCGCGCTGCCTGGAGAGCTCTGGCTGCGCGGCCAAGGCTTCTCCGACGCCGCCTTGCCTCTGGTCTTCAAGCTCGGGCTCCTGCTGCTCGTCATGGCTCGCATGCATGTTTAGGGGGGTTTTCGTGGATGGAAAGAGATGATTTTTCGAGGGAGAAACCGCATCTATTTATGTGCTGAAAGACTTGGACGAGAAGCCCATTCATTCCTGGTTTAAACTTTCCAATCTCCGAGATGCGGTTTAAAGAGTCTACGATGAACAAAACTAGGGCTGACGGAGGTCGAACGGGGCCAAGATCACCCCTTGCAGCGCGGCCAGAGGGGGCCTGGGCCGCGCGGCCTGGGCTCTTCCTGAGCCCAGAGCTGCCCAAAATTTTACGGGGTTCACTTTGTTCAATGAATAGCCTATGGTTCGTCGGGTTTACGCAGAAACAAAATAGAGACTAAAATAAAAATAAAACTCAAACAATATACAAACGTACCTTGCTTAACATCATTAGGCTTGACGTCCGGCGTCATCTTCAAATGAATAGATGTCAATGTAATGAAGGGGGATGATATGCGGCTCCAAATAAACCTTCAACCGCTGTTCATTCACCACATATTGATCTCCTTTAATATCCATAATCGTTACTGCTCCAGTCGGTGACACCGAATGCACGACGTACGGTCCATCCCACTTGCTTTGCAATTTTCCTTTGCCAAACAATTTAAATCTCGAATTGAAAAGCAGGACCTTGTCTCCCTCTTTGAATTCTTTTCTTTGTATACGCTTATCATACCATCATTTCATTCTTTCTTTATAGATGCTTGCGCTATGATAAGCCTTCAATCTTGTCTCTTCGAGCTCGCTTATCTGAATTCTTCTCTTCACTCTTGCAGCATCCATATCAAGATTCATCTCTTTTATAGCCCAATATGCTTTGTGTTCTAATTCAACGGGCAAATGACATGTTTTTCCATAGACGAATTGATATGGGGTCATACCTATGGGTGTTTTATGCGCTGTTCTGTATGCCCATAGTGCTCCGTCTAGCTTCTTCGCCCAATCTTTTTCACCTTTGAATACTGTCTTCTTGAGAATATCCTTTATTTGTTTATTTGAGGTTTCTGCTTGGCCATTTGTCTGAGGATGATAAGCAGTAGAGATTCTATGTTCGATCCCCAACCTTGCCAAAGTCCTTGCCAGTGAAATGAGATCCTCCATTGTTATCAAGACTTTCGGTACTCCATATCGAGGGAATATAACCGTCTTTATCATATTGATTGACTCCTCGGTTGATGCTTTCCTACATGGGAGTGCTTCCACCCACTTTGACACATAATCCACCATCACTAGGATGTGTTCGAAGCCATGTGAATTGACGAAAGGTCCCATGGAGTCTATGCCCCAAACATCGAATAAATCAATTTGAAAATTATAATTCAGCGGCATTGCATTCCTTTGTGATATATTTCCCGTTCTCTGGCATTCAGGACAAGTTGCAACATACCTCTTTGCATCCTCGTGCATCTCTGGCCAATAAAATCTGCTAGCCCATACCTTCGCCTGTGTTCTGAAGTGCCCATAGTGTCCACCATACTCAGATGCGTGACACTTTCTCAATATTTCCTCTCTTTCTTCTTTTGGTACACATCTTCTCAGCACTCCATCTTCCCCATATCTGTATACGTATGGTGCATCCCAATAGTACTTTTTCTTTTCCGCATACACTCGTCTTTTAGAGTTTTTGTCCAAATGATCTAATGGAATTCCTTTTAATGCACGTATAATGTCTCCCATCCAATTGCTTCTATCGAAGACTCTATATAGATGATCATCTCTCATTTTATCTTCAATAGGTTCTAGTTTGCCATCATCTCGATTCATTCTTGACAGGTGATCAGCCACAACATTTTCCGTGCCTTTCTTATCTCTGATCTCCACATCAAACTCTTGCAGCAAGAGAATCCAGCGAATCAATCTTGGTTTAGTGTCTTTCTTTGTTAGAAGGTACTTGATTGCAGCATGATCAGTGTAGACAATCACTTTTGAATTAACAATGTACAATCTGAAGAAAGCAAATACTACAACGAGCAACTCTTTTTCAGTAGTAGCATAATTAACTTGAGCTTCATTGAGTGTCTTGCTCACATAATAAATTGCATATACTTTCCCTTCTTATTTCTGCCCAAGAACAGCTCCAACGGCATAGTCGCTTGCATCACACATAATCTCGAATGTGAGGTTCCAATCTGGAGGTTGGATGATGGGTGCACTTATAAGTGACTCTTTCAAAGTTCTAAATGCTTTAAGGCATTCATCATTGAAATCAAAGGTCACATCCTTCTACAGAAGTTGTATCAATGGCTTGGTGATCTTGGAAAAGTCTCTAATGAATCTTCTGTAAAATCTAGCATGTCCGAGAAAGCTTCTCAATGATTTAATATCAGTTGGAGGTGGTAGTCTTTCAACTGTCTTAATCTTTGATTTATCCACCTCTATCCCTCTCTCAGAAATCCCATGTCCCAAGACTATGCCTTGTCTCACCATAAAGTGACACTTTTCCCAATTAAGAACAAGATCAACCTCTCCGCATCTCTTTAGAGCTTTGTCCAAATTTTCTAAGCAATCTTCAAAGCTTGTGCCGTGCACTGAGAAGTCATCCATGAATACCTCCATAATTTCTTCAATAAAATCAGAAAATATAGCCATCATGCATCTCTGGAATGAAGCCGGTGCATTGCATAAACCAAAAGGCATTCTTCTATAAGCGAAGGTACCATACGGGCATGTGAACGTGGTCTTATGCTGATCATCTGGGTGTATGGGTTTTTGAAAGAACCCAGAGAACCATCTAGATAGCAAAAATGTGAATGTTTAGCTAATCTTTCAAGCATCTCATCGATGAACGGCAACGGGAAGTGATCCTTCTTCGTGGCTTTATTCAATTTCCTGTTGTTGACACACATACGCCATCCCGTTAGAGTTCATTGCGGAATTAATTCATTCTTCTCATTCTTCACCACTGTCAGTCCTCCTTTCTTTGGTACACAATGTACAGGGCTCACCCATTCGCTATTAGGTACTGGATAGATGGTTCCAGTGTTCAACAGCTTAATCACCTCCTTCTTTATAACCTCTTGCATATCGTGGCTCAATCTTCTCTGATGCTCAACCACTAGCTTATTTTCATCCTCTAATTGTATACAGTGTGTGCAAAATGCTGGACTAATGCCTTTCAAGTCCTTGATTGTGTAACCGATCACTTTCTTATGTTTTCTTAATAAATTCAGCAACTTCTCCATTTCTTCTGAGCTCAAATCTTCACTTACGATCACTGGATATGTCTTCTCATTCCCAAAGAACGCATATTTCAATCCCTTAGGAAGTGGCTTCAGCTCAACATCAGGCGCCTCCTCTTGTTCTTGGAATAGATTCCCGATCTCCTTAAAACTTGTTTTCACAACTTCCATCTTGTGGTTCTAATGCTTCCTTTGCCTCTTCTAGCTCTTCATCTAGCTCGTTGTCGAATGACTCACCCTCGATCACTCGTTGAAGTGGGTCTCTAAAGTTTTCAGCAAAGCCAATACTCCCCAGCTCTTCGTTGTCAAGAGGGAGAGGCGAAGGAATACGGGAAGCGGGTAGAAAGTTGTATATGTATTTAGTTCCATCAAGATTAATGGTTACTTTACCCTTCCCAGCATCAAGAACAACATCAACCAACTTTAGAAAAGGTCTACCAATAATTATATCATCATGTTCTTTGTTATAAACATCGATCACGAAAAAGTCGGTTGGAATTGATTTACCAGAGATAGTAACATCTAAATCTTTAAGCATACCCAAAGGTTTTATTGTTCTACCATCCCCCATAATCAATCTTGTAGAAATTGGAGCTAAGTCTAAGGTCTTGTTGTAAAGCTCATCGTAAATTTTAGAGGGCATAACACTTACTTGTGCTCCGATGTTGCATAAAGCATTGCAGAATAATTCTCCATTGATCATGCAGCTGATGTGTGGCATAGGTAGTGGTCTTCCCTCCGTGTATTCTTCTTCTATTGCATAAATCTTGGCCAAGCGTGCAAAGGGAGAAGACTCTGGTTTTGCTCCCATTATCCTCTTCACTTCTGCAACATAATCAGGATCCACCTCTCCTTCTTCTTTGAATAATTTTTGAATGATTTCTCCTGCTGATTCCTTGTCCAAGACGTATCCCGTGTGTTTATCTGGCGGGAAATCCACTTCTACAGCTCGCACTGAACCTTTTTGGTTTGGAAACGGTCTTCTTTTGTTGAATAATTCTCCAAAGTCTATAGGAATACAATCCATTTGCTCAAACTCTCGCAATGATTTTGCATTTGCTAAGCTTCTAGCCTCCGATGTCTCCGGTTTGTCACTTTTATCACTTCGGAATGACCCTTCTTTATCACATAAAGGTTCTTTCATCTTCTCCACTGTTAATTCCTTGATTGGTTCCTCTTTCTTCACTTCCAGGGCCATGTTTCTAAAAATTCCAGCAAGTACTCCTCCTCGAGTTCCTTGTTCTACGTTGCCCGAAAGCCTCGATTCCCAGTCTCTTTGTGTTGCTGCTCCTTTACTAATTCTCTGAAGGATTTGAGCAGCTTCCGTGAGTGTTTTGTCCATGAGATCTCCACCTGAACACATACGAACAAATTGCATGCACTCGAGGGTTAGGGAAAAATAAAAAGTATGCAATAATATGTCACCGGTGAATTCAAGCTTTGGTCCTTGCTCAATCAATCCGTTGAAACGATCCCAGGCTTGATCAATTCCCTCATCTTCTCCTTGCTTGAAATTAATCACTTGCTTCCTCAAGTCTTGCACCTTGCTCATGGGAAAGAACTTCCCGCAAAACTTTTGCATCAATAGATCAAAATTTCCTCTTGCTTCAAAGGATGCGAGCGCACCATCTCTTTGCTTCATCTGCAAGTGAGTAAGGGAAAAGATTCCACCTGAACCAAGCTAATGGAACACCTTCTTGTTGTATTGAATTGCATAGCATCATGAAACACGCAACGTGTCCATATGGGTTATCCGTCTCCACCCCTTTGAATGGATTTGCAGCCGCCATCCTGATGATCTCCATACTAATCTCATATCTGGTTGCTTCGAGCGCC
This sequence comes from Urochloa ruziziensis, assembly GCA_015476505.1. NCBI lineage: Eukaryota > Viridiplantae > Streptophyta > Magnoliopsida > Poales > Poaceae > Urochloa > Urochloa ruziziensis. Next base: position 34,977,643 of record CM027125.1, on the reverse strand, counting down.
GAATCTGATTTTTCTATGTTGAAATCCTCTATTCGCGGGCTTGCATAATCTCTCAATGATTTCTCCGGTTCTCCAACGGGCTGGATGATAGATCCCATCTAGACAACGAAAAAAAATAAAACAAAAACAAAAGATTTCTATAGAAAAAGTTAGATGTTAGTAGCCAACAAAATTAGTACAAAGCTAAACATAAATAACTAGCTTGTTCTCCGGCAACGGTGCCAGGAAAGCTTGTTGGCACGCCGAACGCGCACCAAGATCCACCGCAAGCGCACGGATCAGTTGTAGCTCTTCCCTCAAGAGAGTACTCCCCCAAGGTTATCAATCCACGGAACAAGTGGGTTATTACGCTTAACTAAGCACTAATCGAGTTGGTAAAGACTTAGATATAAATTGGGTCTAATCTAGTAGGGTTAGAAGATCAATCTAGTCTAGATTAGCAAGAACAGTTAATGATGAGCACAAGATATGAGGAACGGATGTTCATAGGGCCTAGGGTCACTTGTAGATGTATCATATAACGTGAAGAAACTGATCTAATCTATCACAACGATGAACATGAACCAAGCTCAGCAGTTTCCCCTCCCACAAGCTGTCACCCAAACAGGGGTAATCTGCTACTGAGCTACGAGGATCAAACTCATGGCTAAACGATCTGAGGTAAGCAGAGCAATTGTGCAAACCAAAACAAGGCCTAGCTAGGGCATAAGATAGATGAAGAACATAGCCATAAGAACATGATAAATCAATGATCAAAACAAGGATTCAACGATTACATCTCAAGATCACCATACAACCCCATGAACATACAAAGGATTTTCCCCATATAGATTGATGTTGAAGCGCTAATCATGGTGGTAAACTCCTTGTGAAGACGATCTCCTCGCTGTCCTCTAGGGTTCAGCGTCGCCGGCGCCTCCGCTAGGGTTCCCGGCTCCGCTTCCTTCACGTGGATGGCTTCTAGATTGGATCTTGATCAATCCCTGGTGGTTGCTTGATGTCTTCGTCTCCTCTGGTGCAGCTCTCTTCGTCTCTGGCGAATGGCGACTCATATATAGGCTAGGGTTGACGAATGCTTAGCCTCGAAGAAATGGGAGCACGATCGGACCCAAGAATGGGCTGGGCCGCGCGACCGGGGCCCTTTCTGGCCCTGATGCACTTCATCTTTCGCGTGTTGATCCTTCTCCACGTCATCAGCCTGTGTATGCTTTAAGCCCATCATCAAATCACCTGAACTAGCCCAAATGTGTCGAGTTTCCTACAAAATCACAATATACTCTAAAATACAAGACACATGTGGAAACGGGGTTATTTCAGTGCCAAGTGGCGGGGTTAGCATTAGAATAAGCATGAAATCGATGTATAAACAACACTAAAAGGGTGTCATTTAACAGCGCCAACAATGTTCGAGTTGTCATCTGACTCAGAGTCCAAACCAGATTCAGGTTCATCGTATTCTTCGGCCCCAGAATCACCAGAGATGGCTCAGCCGAAGAAGACACTCCGTGAGTTCTCAGCCCCGTCAAGCAACAACTTCCCGGGACTGTCGAATGCACAGGAAGGGGCATTTGAGCTGAGATCTGGCCTTGTCAACATGGTTCAGGCCAGCCCTTTCTGCGGAAAGGCGATTGAGGATGCCAACGCTCACCTTTGGAATTTCCTGGAGGTGTTCAGCACTATTAACCCCAATGGCACACCGATCAACAGCATCCGCCTACAACTCTTTCCATTCTCTTTGCTTGGGAAAGCCAAGGAATGGTTCTATGCCAACAAAGCATCCTTGGAAGGACGCTGGCAGATGTGCGCCGACGCATTTCTGACCAAGTACTTTTCAGTGGGCAAGACCAACGCCCTCCGAGGAAAAATTACTAGCTTTCAGCAGCTAGACGGAGAGTCAGTCCCAAAAGCTTGGGAGCGACTGCAAGAGTACATTGCAGCCTGCCCCCACCATGGTGTGGAAGATTGGTTGATCACTCAAAACTTCTTCCACAGCCTGAGTCGCCGATCGCAAGAGCTCTTGGATGCAGCTGCGGGAGGAGCATTCCTCTTGCTAGATGTAGACGCAGCGAAGGCACTGATCGAGAAAATATCCTCTCACCAAAGTTGGGTGGGAGAGAGACAAGCTCCCCGCACTAAGGGAGTACACCAGATTGATTCCATCGATATGCTGGCAGCTAAGATGGACCTCCTTTTGAAGAAGATAGGATCTCCTGGTAAGGAGATGAACCAGATTATGGAGGACCGAATCACATGTGAAACATGTGGAGAAGCAGGACACTTGGGTAACAGTTGCCCGATGGCACAAGAGGAAGCCTATTTTATGGAAAACAACAACAATTCATGTTTGCGTCCACAACAAGGTTGGAATTCCAAGCCCAACCTCCCCTTCGGCCAACAGCAAGGTAATAGCTCTAACAACGGTTTTCAGCCGTCGTTAAAAGATATCTGGTACGGCCAAAAACAAATTAACGATAGCAATGATAAAGTTATGGAGTCAATGGCCTCCCAGATTGAAGCTTTCAATTCTATTGTTAAGAACCAGCTGAGCTTCAACAAAATGATTGAAACTCAAGTAGCTCAGCTGGCCGTATCTTGTCCTAACCCCAATGCGGGAAAGTTACCCGGGCAACCGGAGGTTCCTTTCAAGGAAAATGTTAGTGCGGTGACCACACGGGCTAGTAAGTCCACGCGAGATCCACACAATCCTCAAGATGCAGGTACCCAACAGAAGGAAGCTAGTGACACCAAGCCAGCAGCCGAAGAGGAAGACGACGAGGAACCCATTCCTGTCTCGAAGGAGGGGAATGAGGAACCAAAAGCCGCTAGCGACAGCCGTGATCCCACTTTCCTCCCGTTCCCCGAATGGAGGAGAAGACCAGTGGCCGACGAGCAATTTGACAAGTTCGTTGAGGTAATCAAGAAGGTATACATCAATATGCCACTTCTTGATGCTCTGCAGGTCCCGACATATGCCCAGTACATCAAGGATATACTTAGCAATAAGAGGACTCTACCCACGAGGGAAATGGTACAACTAACCGAGGAATGCAGTTCCGCCATACTTGGGCCCCGCCTTAAGAAGAAGAAAGATCTTGGCTGCCCCATAATTTCATGCTCAATTGGAAGCCATGATTTCGACAACGCCCTATGTGACTTGGGGGCGAGCGTCAGCGTAATGCCTAAGGTAGTTTTCGACCATCTTAAACATATTTCGCTTGTCTCTACACCCATGTGTTTGCAGCTAGCGGATCAATCGGTCCGCTACCCACACGGAGTCGTAGAAAATGTTCCGGTCAAGATCAGGGATTTCTTTGTCCCTGTGGATTTCATCGTTCTTGACATGGAAGCTGAAGCCAAGAACTCTCTCATCCTTGGGAGACCATTCTTGAGTATCGCGAATGCAAACATCGACGTGGGGAAGGGGACCATTCAACTCAGGATTAACGGAGAAACCGAGAATTTCTCCTTCCATCCTAAGGAGACCCCTCAACAAGTCAATATGGTCAGAGAAATCATACCCAGAAATCCCAGGATGCCAACCATAGAATCACTCATGAAGATGGTGGAAGCCTTCGCCGCTAAAGAAAAGAAAAGGCATGACCGTTATCATGCACGGCGAAGGATATCGAGAACCAAAGAGCTGGAAGAGCATGCAAAGCGCGATAAGGAGGTTGAATCCAAGCCCCGTCCAATCCGAAAGGAATGGCGGGTGAAAGCAACCCCGAACGAAGAATCGGAGAGTTCCGCTCAGGACGTAAAACTCGAGCCCTTGCCATAAGGTATATGGTACGTATCCATGCATTGCATATAGAATAGGTTTTCTCATTTCTTACAATTCAATTCTTTCTTTCAACATAGCATGTTTAATTTTCAAAACTCGCATCCATATTTTATTTGTGCATTGTTTAGCATATAAAAAAAAGAAAATTTTTCGGCCAAATGCCAGGCCAGTCGGCCCCACCTAGGCCGGCCGGCCCCACCTGTCATCCATTTTGGCCAGAGCACCGCAGCAAGGAGCAAGCAATCATGCATGGGCATGACATGAGGGAGATGGAGAAAATTGGGCAGCAACCCAGGCCGTTCGGCTCCACCCAGGCCGGCCGGCCTCCCTCCACCGTTGTTATCCCGTCGTCACCTACCAGCAGCACAAACAACAGCAGGGTGACCACCGACAGGAGGATGGGCACGACCAGCACCATGTGCAGGCCGATCGGCCCTGCACATGCCGGCCGGCCTCCCCCTGCTCGCCTCTATAAAAGACGGTGTCCAGCATGCTGAGAAACTCGCCCCAAGTGCAGGTATGCAAGCTTCCACAGCGCTGCACTCTTCCTTTGCTCTAAATCTCGAAAATCTCAAAGCAAGATTAGAGTGCAACCATAAGAAAATTCTGCTAAAATTGATCTTTGAATTCTTGTGAGAACAAACCTTGTCCGGCTGAACGAGAACGTTTGTGGTGGTTCTTACCCCACAAGAACGACTAACCGAGTTGTGGCGATTAATCTCCCACAAGAACGCCTAACCGCTGATTTCCTAACCCTTGATTTCCTTTGGGTATTGTAGAACTAATCTTTTGCAGGAATCATGTGGACTAAGGCGAAATCGAAGGCACGTGGAGTGGTGACCAAGTTCAGCTCCTCAAGTTCCCGACGATCTGAAGAATCATCCGCCTCCCGGCAGAATATGTCCGTTGATTCAGCTCAACAGGACACGATTTCCCAGGAGAGCGAGAGGCAGGAGGTGCCCCGGAGCAGGCTCCGTATCCGGATCATGACCCGGGTGGAGCACATCATCGCCAGGACCGAAGAAGAAAGGGCGGTGCTTGACAAGCTCCAGAACCGTGTCTTCAGCCACGCTAAGTACTTCGACGCCATGCTGCTAATCAAGACTGGTCTCGGGGGAGAGATGGAACGGGCATTCAACAATGCCGGATGGAAAAACTTCCACCCCATCTCCGAAACAGGTTCACATTTTCTCACTATAGAATTTTTGATGAGTTTAAAAGTTGAGGTGTTGCCCAACGAGATGAACATTCGTTTTCGATTTTTCAATGAGGATTTTGTCTTAAGCCCAAAACAGCTCAGTGAGGCTCTTGGTTTCCACAAGAGATGCATCATTGACGCTAACCTTTTGGTGCCTAACCACCGGTACAATCGTGCCCAATGGTGGGATAGCATCACAAGTGAGCCTCTCTCTGGGAAGAACAGCATCACTTCCATCCATAATCCTACTATTCGCTTTTTGGCAAAGTGGATCGCCATGGTGGTTCGCCCGCGCACTGATTTGTGTCTTTGCCTTTTGCCTGACTTGGAGTGCCTTTATGCCACGGTAAAGAAAATTCGCTTCTCGCCTGTCATGAGCATGCTCGATGACTGGCAGAGGTTAGTCACTGGCCGAGCCACAATTGACATAACCTCGCTGGTCACTCGCATTGCCACCCATGTTGGTGCTTTGCGGGGCGCTCAAGTTTCCTTCCTGCCCACTTCACAAGAGTATCAGTCTTGCATCGGTTTAGACCATTTCACCTAGGGTCATCTGATTCGTGAAGGCCCTGGCCATACTCTCTTTATGTGTTGCCCCGGTTTCATCGACGAAGTCGAGCTTCCATGCCCGGCTCTCTCGTTGAGATCGGTGAAGAGTCTAACCTTGCAGCTCATGAGAAGGGAACCCGCTCGCCATAGTGTCGCAGGACCCATGACACGTGGCAGGCGTGCCAGGCACGATAGCGAAGCCGAAACGACTACCGCACCTCAGCCTGAGTACCAGCAGCAACACGAGTACCACCAGTAGCAGCAGCACGAGTACTACCAGCCGCAGCGGACCGGACCTACCGCCCACATGAACTTCGACGAGACTTTCGACTACTACCAGGAGACAGGACGTGGACCGCAAGTCAGACCATCTGCGTCCGCCAGGTATGACTACGAGAACCCGGTCGCCCGGGAAATCTCTGAGATCAATGCCAGGTTGGACACGGTGAGTTTACAGCAGCAGCAGATCAACGACAACCTCGCGCACAACACCGACCTCACCCAGCAGAACTGGGGGATGACCACAACCCTCTAGACCGACCTCAGCTTCTACAACTACATGCACTACGACCCTGACCAGTACTACCAGTAAGCTTCGTTGAAGCTTGGGGGAGTCCCTGGTAAGTCCGAAAGTACTCCCGTTACCTTGCCTTGCCTTGCCTTGCCTTGCCTTGCCTTGATGATGATAATAATAATAAAAAACAACAAAAATAATAATCATAAAAATAAATGTTGAATAAAAAGCTTCTTATGTATAGAAGTATGTATGGTTGAACCGTGGGAATGATGAATGGTTGCTCTATTTATGCCCTCTAAGTGCCTCATGCTTAATCTTTTACTTTTCAAGTATTTGAGTTCGTTGGCATTTAAGGATCCATCATGATTAACTGTGGGAGTAGAGCACATGTTCATTGTCTAAGTTGTTGTGAGTTTAGATATGGTTTGCTTCGAAGTATAACTGTATGCTTAGTAAGGAACCTCTCGGAAGTTTTTATAAAAGTTTTTACATGGTGAATCTTCCCCGAAGGTTTAAATTATCCTATCCAGAGCCTAAACATTTATATCTTTCGAGCTACCATATGCTATCTTGAGCTACTTTGAGTCTTGTCGAATGGTGAAGTCCACTTGCAGAAGACACTTGTCATCTACCAGTCTTTCCCATCATACATCCACCTCATCGATAACCTCAAATGTCCGACTAATCAATTTCCCGCTCCGGGGTTGATGTCCACCGTCGTTGAGACACACTCGCAACACCCACATTACCAAGCTCGTCCCAAAGGTCCTCAACTGCTCCATACAAAGTTGAAATCCTCTCTGTTACCAAAGGAGAAAAGAGATGCATTAGAAAAAAAAAGTTGGAGACAAAAGCTCCATCCAAAAAAAAGAGAAGCATCTCAAAAATCAAGAGAGAAAGAAACCAAGGAGTTCAAAGACCTTTTGAGCATAAACACCTTCACCATTTCCACTTGAAAACCCATTAATTCCAAAGACCAGAATTTGATGAGTGTCATCGCTCGCGAACCACTTTTCGACTCGACAACAGAAGTAACCAAGGTATGCCACTCTTACCCTACCTATAACTCTACTTCAGCCTTAGAGTAGGGAAAGTTGGTCACACTTGACCAAAAGTGAGGGTTAAACACCTTGAGTGACTCGAGAGTACCATCGGAGAATGATTTAAACCATCTTTTGCAAAATTCATATCTCCGAGATGGAACCTAAAAAGCTACAGGAATACTTTGAGAAATACCGTTCAGGCTCTCAACAGCCCAAGACGTGAACCGTGCAGCCCCACGTTGAACCATGGTATGAGTTCTCTGTTATGCCAACTTATTCAAATGATTTGTTGAAGTTTTGGCTTAAGCACAAGGTACCTAAAGGGTATACACATTGAAGCAACTCCTGACCCGCCGAACCTAGAGTTTAGCCTTGCTCGAGGACGAGCAAGAGTCTAAGCTTGGGGGCGTGTTGATGGCCATTATAACCGAGTTTTGACTGTCAACATTTCGGTAAAATAAGGATGATCATACCATGTTCCATACATAAATGTGTTTTTACTAATCAATTCCATAAGTTTTGGATGAGTTACGATTGCAGGATGAAACCGGTGAAACAAGGGCCAAACCTGGCATAGAGCCAGGCCGGCTGGCCTAGCCCAGGCCAACCGGCCTCCCCTGGCCAGGTCTGGCCATGCCACTGATCCACAAGCTACACTAAACATCCAGGATGATCAAGAGACATGCAATCAATGACGGTTTGATCCAAGGACCTGAAAGGCCTAGAGTGGAATGAACATGGATTGAAGGGCCCACAACCTCGGATTCTTGGACAGCCTCAACTGAATGCAACTATTACCGACCTCAGGAAGCAATCAGGAGCGTCCACGACGAAGGTGGTGGCCAGAGGAGCCAGGTGTAGGCCGATCGGCCTACACCAGGCCGGCCGGCCCCCTGCTGCAACCCTACGTGACCATCTTCGGCGTGGAAGTTAAGTAGGTCGTTGGCGTGACGGTTAAGCTGGCTACAGACCTTGGGAGGCTATAAAAGGCCACCTCCTCTTCACCCCAAGACACACACCACAGTTCTCAAGTCATACTTGAAGGGAGCTCTTGTATCTTTTCCATTTCTTAGATTAGGATTAGAGTTGGGAGTAGAGTCGAGTCGAGCTTAGCTCAGATCTTCAGAATCTTCGGAGTTCTGGTAAGCTCTTGTATCCTTTCCTTCATTTGAAGAGTTTATCAAAACAATTACTTTCTTTTATTTATCTCTTGCTCTTCATTTTAGAGTAAAGATCTTGCTCTTTTTAGAGTAAAGTTTTGTTCCCCTTTAGACTTAGTGTAAAGTTTAGTTTAGCTCTGCCGGGCTTTATCTCGCGAGTTTGCTCGCCTTGACTGGGCCATAAGACGCCTTAGGGAAGACGAGGATTTCTCTTGACAGGCCTCAAGAGAAATCTTAATCTTCGAGTATAGACGTGGTGTCTGGCTTGTTGATTAACTAGGAAGTGTGTTGCACCCCACAGAACAGCAGTGGTAGGCAGCAGGTGGTGACAGCCCTGTCCATCCTTCGGAGTCCACCACGTTCGGGTGTATTCATAACAGTAGTGCTGAGCCCGGAGAACCCCCTCTCTCACCCCGTTCTGAGGTTCTCCCGTTCTAGCCGTCGAAGCGAGCTCTGTTCCCGGTATCTAAGCTAGAGTCTAGGCTAAGGATAGAGTGCATTTTGCTCTGAGTTAGGAAGTGTCTAGGTCCGGTCTCTCCCAGCATCTTTCCTTTTCTTTAGAATTAGGTGCTCCTGTGTGTCGCTGGTCTTTCAGACCTTCTATCTGGTCATTTATTTGACCATTATCCCCAAACCTAGAGTTTGTGCCCCTAGGTTTGTGGCTTGATATTTCTGGCAAGATATATCATTTCATTCTTCAATACACTTTAACCATTCTGCTTCCCTGCGGAAATATAAATACGATACCCTGGGATAACTCCTTAGGTGAAGTACTACAACGAGATATATTCTGTGCGCTTGCAAAATCTATTTTGCATACAACGACATATATCTTCGCGCTCTTGAAGCGTTGCTAAAACATGATGCTATGGAGTGCCAACACCTGGCCTCCAGGAACGAACACGTCCCGAAATAGGGCCTCGACTGCCCGTGCCGACCCAGCCAAGGAAGCCAGAGACCGCATCATCTCGCTGGCCTCCGCCTCCATCCAACGCCAGCCTTCTTCAAGCTCAACCTCTTGGAAAGGGCCCCGTGGACCCAACTCACCAGACCCAAGGGAGGCATACGCTGAAGTCGGCGATGGTCGAGGAAGGGAGGTGGAAGCCTCAGCCTCTGCCGCCGTAACCGTCATGGGAGGAGCCTCTGGGCAAAGACTGACGAAGGAACGCCTTGCGTCACCCACACAGGTAGAGAGGAGGCCGGCAGAGATCTCCGCCGACACGATCGTCGAACGCCCGTCGACTGAAGCAGGCTCCACCTCAGCCACAGTGAACATTGGGGCACCCTCTCCACTAGGGCGGGTGTCTGCCGTCCCCTCAGCACTGATCAGGGCTTGAATCTCTAAGCCCGCCGCCACGACGTTTGGTTCCGGCCTGGCCACATCAGCATCTGCAAGGTCGCTTCTTGATTCATCAAGGGAATTCACCACCCCCTCGTCCTCCACGACCGTGCGCGTCTCCGTTTCTGGACAGGGAGGAGTCGACGCTCTGGATGGTGATGGTACCGCCCGATGTGACGTCTCTGGACTACTTTCGATCACGATCGGAGAAGGCGGCTCTTCCCCACCACTTGACGGTGGCGGACCCTCGCGCAGGCCGTCGTCCTAGGCAACCATGGAAGCATCTCCCCCCTCTACAGCTGGGGGGGGGGGGAGGGACGACGCGGAGGCAACAGTGATAGCAACTGCCCCGGAACGAGGCAGAAGAGGGGTCAGACACAACTTCTTGTGAGGTTGTAGCTCTGGCATATCCCGCACAAAACTCCAAAAAACAAGTGGGTCCTTGAACAAAAGAAAAACAGAAAACAAAAAAATATAAAGAGACAGAAAAGCTAACAGGAGCTCACCTCTTTGCCCTCGGGAGACCGGGCGTCGAAGATGGCATTCCAATGTTGGCCGAGGACATCCCAGTACGAAGACCGCTCATGGCGCCCCCCGAGCCAGAGGAAGCGACGGCGGAAAGTAGCGCCTGACCTACCGCTTATCCCGGTTTCTTTGGAACAGGGATGTCGCGAGATGGGAACAGGGGGGAATGGGGGTAGCCGGGTAGGGACCGTAACCATAGGGTGGTGGTGCCCTGACCTACCGCCGCTATCGGCTCCATCCATCCCACCGTCGTGCAGTCCTTTCTTGAAATTAAACCGTCGTGCAGTTCAACGAGTGGGACGGCTCGTCTCGTCGTCTATCGTTCATCTTTACCGAGAGGACCGCCCCAACAATGCGACGAGCTGGCCCTTAAGCAGACAACCACCTCTGATAAAAAAAAAAAAAAAAAAAGCAGACAACCACCTCGATGCACAACCCTTGGATAAAAAAAAATCCATTTTTCAATTGCAAGCAGGCGTGAATATCCGTTGCCATAGTTTACTTTTACTTATTTTCACAATTTATTTTCAACAGATCAATTAAAATTATTTTCATGGAAATTGTTCGTTATAGGAAAAACATTTGCTCCTCACTGAGTGCATTGTGCTAGCACCTTGGGCAAAGACCAACATCAGCAGATGAGCAAACTGAAGAAGTACAAAAGATAGAGCATGGTATGCACATATGACAACTAAGATGATTGTTAAAATGTGCTTAATATGAATCTTGAACACAAGCAGGGAAAGGGGGACCAGTACAAAGCGTGTACAGTAAAAAATTGTGCCGCAATACTCTACACGAAGGTTCAATACAATGGCGAACCCTTTTTATAACCCACTGGATGACTTCCTATAAAGGTTCTATTTATCTGCAATTGTAGGAACTTTGCCATTTTTGAATTAAATAATATCACTTTAATATCAATATTTAATTTTGCAGTATTATTATTTTATTATGCGGTCTATTTGTACTACAAAAGTTTTGTTGTCCCGTAGCAACGCATGCGCATATACCTAGTGTAATCATACATTCATAATCACTCAAATTTCATCCCTCGTTATCTCTGGTGCATTTGTGTTGTTTCTACTTTTTTTCTTCTTTGCTTTCTTTGTGACGTGTTTTTATTTTATTGGACTAAAAATGACTGATAATTAAATGGGAAATCAAAAAGAAAAGAAAATGAAGTGAAGAAGAAAAAAAAGAAGAGAAAGGAAGAAGGAAAGCTTATCAATGGGCCGAAACTCCAATATCCTGTGCGTTGGAGCGATGGGCCACAACTACAACCCTGCAGCCCGCGTGCACCTCCTCGTCAAAATGGGCCGAAAATAGTTAATGGGTGAATTAAGCAAATCCACCCCGCTCGGGGGGCGCGACACATAGCAGCCTTTTTGCGCCATTTCGCCTCCGCAATCCGCATCGCCGCCGGCGCCCGCTAGGTCAGACGCTTCCTCTACCCCCGCTCCGACCATGCCGCCTCCCCCCGTCCCCCTCCCGGCGGCAGGAAGCTCCCACGCGGTCCCCTCCGTAGAGTCCATCCCTCCCTCCACGAGCGACCTCAGCCTTACCTTCAGGATCCACCCTGCAGTCGTCGGGAACATCGTTGCCCACTACACCCGCGTCAACGACCAGGATGCGGATTGCGGGGACAACTCCTCTTCCGGGGCAACAGCGGCACAACCACAGAGGATTTTCGGGTGCGTGATTGGGTTGCAGCACCGGAAGAAGGTAGAGATCTACAACAGCTTCGAGCTCGTGGTCGACCCCGCCTCCGGAGCCCTCGACCGTGCCTTATTCGAGAAGAAGAAGAAGAGATGTAAGCTGATCCGTATTCACGTCAAGTCATTTCCAGGGTTTGATGAACCCTAGAACCCTAGCTAGGGTTTTCCATGTGGTCTGATGAGTGCTTGTTGCGATGCTGGTTGTGCAGATAAGAACTTGTTCCCCAACTTGAACGTGAAGGGGTGGTACTCCACTGGGAGCCATGTGCAGGGCACCGACATGGGAATCCACAGGAAGGTGAATATCCCTTATTCAAAAGCTTAATATGTGAGACTGACATGGTGATAGGGCTTTAGTGTTTTCTAAGTTATAAAAAAATGTCGGACTTGGGTGTAATTTACTGTTAGTGTACTTGGCGCTAGTGATGGTAGGTGAGACTGGCACACAAAGATACTTTTAAGTGATTGGACATGGTTGCCACTGTTTTCAGTTCACACCATTGTATTTCAGATGTTTATACTTATAAAATAAGAGAAAGCATATCTTTTAGTGCTCATGGACGATCTGGGATTCTCCTATTGTAGTATTGCAATCAGTGCTGGAGAAGACAATAGGTAATCATTTAGGAAATTGGAAGATTGTATCAGCAGTAGTTTGAGGTATTGAGACTTTGGTTGAGTAACATTTGGTTTCAAACTTGTATGTGAAATTATGTATGTACTTACACTGGGATGTACACTGTTCTCAATCTCTATGTAGAGCTTTAACCTAATCAGTATAGCTGGATAAAATGGTGGAAATTTGTTTTTGTCTTGAGATAGTTGCATTGACAAAGTACTAATCAGAACTGATGCCTGTTTGATCTTAATTTCAATCCCTGAATAACTTCAACTATTTTTATCCAGTTGCTGGATGTTGACGACAGTCCTGTTTTTCTTCTGTTGAGTCCTACAATCAACCCCTCCCAGATGGATCTCCCTATAACTATTTATGAGAGCGGTAAGTGAAGTTTGGAATCATTGAATGTGCCACAATTGACTTCCCTTTTACCCTTGGTTATACCCTGAATCTGTTTATGATATTACAAGGATTTTTGGTCCTACATTGAGCCATTAACTGTCAGGGTTTGATTTTGGGTATTCGTCACTCATGCATGCAATTTTTGTGAATCTGAGCTGTTGTATAAACTACCAAGTTACATTTTTAACATCTTATTGAACTGCTTTGGGTACACATCTGGTATGTATGCATGATATTTGTTTAGTGAGCTGAAGCTGCAATCTTGAAGTGATGGTATTTCTCAGTTCATGTACACTGCCTTTTCTATAAAAGTTCATTTGTCTATTTGCTAAGTTCCTCCCTTGATGCCATTATTTAGCCACATTCAGTTCTAGTCTGATATGGATACCCTTAACTTCTCTCCTCACAAGATGCTTGAACCAGTTTGTAGTGTTTTTTCATTGTGCTAATGTCGTTTTGTCATTCCCTTTTGTGTATTTGTGCTCCTAGTTCCTTATTTATCTTTTGTAATTCCAAGATCGGCGTTTCATCAATGAGAGACCTCGTCTCATCTTTGTACGACCAAAGCATACAATTGAGTTTGTGAAAAAGGCAATGTCCACTGAGGCGCAGTCCCCTAATCATCTGCATGTCGAAGAAACCGCCTCCACTATAATCGCAACAATGCCTCCTGAGGAAGGGTGAGTACATTCTTTCCTTCCTCTGAGATATGAACAGCTTTATAGGTAAATCTGTGATATACAAAATCACAAACAAAAGGGGGTAAATATAGCAGTCATATCAACCACAACGGAAGTCTTATAAGCTTATTCACATCACAGAGTAAATATATCATATTTACTGAACCCAAACCAAACAGAGCAATACTGGTTGCTTAAACCTTGTGATATCTGGGACCTGTTGCAAGAGGAATAATGATGGGTGGCACTTCCAATGTTAGTACAGGGATAGGGTGGCAGGAACAGCTGGGAGGTATTCTAAGGCTTTGTTCGTTGGCAATGCCATTTGAATTACTTTAATCTTACTTGTGCTTGCAGAGAAGATGCAAATTGTAAGCGTTGCACATTTAGGAGGATGCTGTTTGAAACACCATCAGGTTTTGCTATGTTCGGTATTGATGACAAAGTTTTCAGACATCCTGAGGTGCTGTACTTATCCTCTACCCTAGCATGACATATGACCCGAGTTCCTTCATATATTTTTGGTCCCTGCACTTTTATCTCTCACCATCAGTTTTTTTACCTTATTTTTGCAGGATATCTGGGCATGTTTTACGAATTTATGTGATGCAAAAGATGTACAGTGCTCCTAAATTTACTTCTTTCGATACTTTCTGTTTTTTATGTTCTATCTCTTAATTTTTAGGTATTTTATTCTAGTTTCTGCCCTGTTGGGCCTTTACTACTTTTGTGCTCATTTACTATATAATGTTGCATTTTTAAGCCTTCAGTAATTTAGACTCTTTGCCTGTTAGTATACGACTCGTGTGGGTCAGTACTGTTAGTGAGTTGAGCATTTTGATTCAGTCAGAGTCTATGTTAGTGGTGTTGGTTTCAGCCCAAGGTTAGTTACTTGAACTCACTCCACACACACTTTTCGCGAGAGGTAGAAGAAGCCTAGCACCACCCACACAACACAGTCAAATTGGTGCTGCTGAACTTAAATGGCTGCAGCAGGTTTCTCTTCTTCACATTAGTGTTTGTACATACAAAGGTCAACAGCTAGTGAGTTTGTTCAACTACTACTGAGACTAGTATTCAGCCATACACCTGATTGCTACTGCTTGCTGCTTCAGCCATATGTTGATTGCTACTGCCAGCTGAGTACGGCCAAAACAACATGGAGCACTACCTGCTTGCTGCTTCAGGATGTGAAGCAGGAGTCAAGCTAAATTATCCATCAAGTGGTCAGAGTAGCAGGCTGTTGCTCACCACTATGGCCACATCTAGCTAGCCACTAGTGGCATTATCTATTCAGTCTTTTTCTATTTATATTAATCAATAAACCAGAAAATACTGCAGTGTTTAGCAGTACCAAAATTCTCTTTTGGCCATATGTGTTTTTGTGTGCAATTCCGCTCACCTTGCTTAGATTCCATTCAGTGTTGCCTTTCTTAATTTACTTCGTTAATTGATAATCTGTTCATTTGTTTTCTCAATCTAAGTTTTTGGTAGGGCCTTCACTGTTTCGTGATTTTACTGTACATATTGCATTTGTTAGACCTATAATATTCTGATGCGTTGCCTACCATCATATATGCAGGTTATCTTTAAGATTGGATCTATTAAATTTGAAAACAAACCTATTGTCTGGAATGTTAATGCCGGACCTGGTGAGGACCTAGGAAATTTTATCCTACAATTCTGCAATAGAAAGGGATTAATTGTTCAAGACTTACAGCTTCAGCAAGTTATTGAGACAAAACTTGTGAGTTTTCTTTTGGCTTTATTTGTGTGGAATGATAGTTAATTCAGTCTATTTTATTGGTATTATTTGTTTAATTCTTTACTTATATGCAATGATTAATGTCTTTAGCCTAATCTATTCTCTTCTTGTATTATTTTTTAGCGGATTGAATGCTGGTTCAATGAACAAATTGTTCCTGAGCTGACTTGGGGACTAAATTTTGTTCTGCATGAATTTGTATCTGAAGAGAAAGAGCAATATCATCTTCCACTTAGCAAGGAGTTGGAAAAGAAGATAAAAACATATGGATTCAATGTCTCAGAACGAATGGTAAATTTTGTCCCTTTGCTACTGTACTGTTGTTGTGTATTCTTTACTTTACAATTCATATCTGCATCATAATCTATTGACTACAAACTAAGCTGCTCTAGATAAATCAATGACCCTTCAATTTTGTACCTATAGGTAGTGAATGTTCTATAACTGACAAATTTAATAATAAGTACACATGTGTTGTAATATAGAATGCTGGCACATCTGAAATGACAGCTAAGTGGTTACTATCTTTTTAGAGCAAACTAACGCTTTTCTGAAATGATGAGAATGGACTTATTATGCAGTAATATAACTTGTGATTCTCCTTTTATCGAACATGCCATTGAGTAATATAACTTGTGATTCTCCTTATTGAACATTTCAGATTAATAGAGATTTCATCAAAATGGTTGGCCGCTTGAAATATTTAGAAGACACTTCAGATGATCTTTTCAAGTTCCTTCATTATAAATTCGATCATTGCTTTTCTGGGGTTGGCATGTCTAAGACTGAGTATGTAACAGGCATTAGTAATCTTCTCAAAGAGGTTTGTAGATCTTTTATAAATAGAATAAATTGATCATGTCATAATTTGAGTGATCTTTGACAAATAAAATCTATTTTGTCTTTGGTTTTTACAGCCATCAGGGGTAATGCAATATGAAATGGCTGTGAAACAAGACATATTTAGAGCCATTGATAGTTTTTGGGCAGCTTACACGCAGATACACAATGTAAGGTCATGTCTCAGGAGTATGGAGGCGGCAGCTCATCTACAAAAGAACGGTGTCATGGGCTTTGTGAAGCGGCTTCCATGGCCAGCAGCGTTTACCTTCGGTTGTCTTATTGCCATGGGAGTGGTTCAGAGAAAAAGGTGAAGCCATTGGATGAAGTTTGTAGCAAAATACGATGTCTAGTCCAGCTCTAATCGCGGCACATTTTCTGATCTCTTTGGTTTCTTTTTTCAATTTGTTGCTAAGTGACTGTTCTAACTGAACTATTGTGTCCCTAATTTATGGGCCGTTTGAGCCTCTGTAGTATATTCATCCTCCATTACTATTGTGTCTCTAGTTTATGGGCTGTGTTAGTATATTCACGCTTCATTGTATATTACTATTGTGTCTAGTATATTCACGTCGACGCTGCCTACAGTGAACAGAAGGTTGTCTGCCTATGGTAAACTGAGCGTTTCGTAGTGTTTTGTGGTGGCATTTTTTTTTTAATTTCCTTTGTTTGCTTTATTTATTGTGTCTAAATTTGCCATGCCAAGTAGGCGTAGATAGAAGGTAAGGCTGCTGCTAACTTGCATGAAATTTTGTTAGGAATTGAATTTGATCAAACTAGAGGTTTATATCGGTCCATTGTGCAGAACTTGTACGAACATCACTTTCGCGGCGGTGAGATATAGAAAATCATTGTGCTGGATTTTCTTCGAATCTAAGCTGGGCACGGTCTCGGGCGTTTTTCCAATCCTTATTGAGCCACGTCATCAGCGAATCTCGTACGTTCATTACCGTGGTTGGTTCAACCGGCCCGTCCGTCCGTCCACAGAGGCCTCCTCGATTCCTACCCGCCTTCCAGCCGTCCACGCTCCACCAGGCTCCAACCTCCATCATGAGTCATCACTGCTGCTGCCGCTTCCACCACGCGCTGACCTCATCTTTCACACGAAACGGAGCCGTCGTTCGTCTGGAGCTCCGGCGCGCCGAACGCCAAGGACACGCTCCGGCTAAACGTCATCGAGGTCACCAACGCATAAGAACCTTTATGCAATAGAGAAGGGTCATTCCGAAGTGATAAAAGTGACAAACCGGAGACATCGGAGGCCAGAAGCTTAGCAAATGCAAAATCATTACGAGAGTTTGAGCAAATGGATTGGATTCCTATAGACTTTGGAGAAATATTCAACAAAAGGAGACCGTTTCCAAATAAAAAGGGTCAGTGCAAGCTGTAGAAATGGATTTTCCACCAGATAAACACACGTGATACGTCTTGGACAAGGAATCAGCAGGAGAAATCATTCAGAAACTATTCAAAGAAGAAGGAGAGGTGGACCCTGATTATGTTGCAGAAGTGAAGAGGATAATGAGAGCGAACCCGGAATCTTCTTCCTTTGCACGCTTGGCCAAGATTTATGCAATAAAAGAAGAACACACGGAGGGAAGACCACTACCTACGCCACACATCAGCTGCATGATCAATGGAGAATTATTCTGCAATGCTTTATGCGACTATCGGAGCACAAGTAAGTGTTATGTCTTCTAAAATTTACGATGAGCTTTACAACAAGACCTTAGACTTAGCTCCAACTTCTACAAGATTGATTATGGGGATTGGTAGAACAATAAAACCTTTGGGTATGCTTAAAGATTTAGATGTTACTATCTCTGGTAAATCAATTCCAACCGACTTTTTCGTGATCGATGTTTACGACGAAGAACATGATGATATAATTTTTGGTAGACCTTTTCTAAAGTTGGTTGATGCTGTTCTTGATGCTGGGAAAGGTAAAGTAACCATTAATCTTGATGGAACTAAATACACATACTACTTTCTACCCGCTTCCCGTATTCCTTCGCCTCTCCCTCTTGACAACGAAGGGGTGGAGAGTATTTGCTTTGCTAAAAACCTTAGAGACCCGCTTCAACGAGCGATCGAGAGTGAGTCATTCGACAACGAGCATGACGAAGAACTAGAAGAGACAAAGGAAGCATTAGAACCACAAGATGGAAGTTGTGAAAACAAGTTTGAGGAGATCGGGATTTGTTTCAAGAACAAGAGGAGGCGCCTGATGTTGAGCTAAAGCCACTTCCTAAGGGATTGAAATACGCATTCTTGGGGAATGAGAAGATATATCCAGTGATCGTAAGCGAAGATTTGAGCTCAGAAGAAACGGAGAAGTTGCTGAATTTATTAAGAAAACATAAGAAAGTGATTGGTTACACAATCAAGGACTTGAAAGGCATTAGTCCAGCATTTTGCATACACCGTATACAATTAGAGGATGAATATAAGTTAGTTGTTGAGCATCAGAGAAGATTGAGCCACGATATGCGTGAGGTGGTAAAGAAGAAGGTGATTAAGCTATTGAACGCCGGAATCATCTATCCAGTACCTAATAGCGAATGGGTGAGCCCTGTACATTGTGTACCAAAGAAAGGAGGATTGACAGTAGTGAAGAATAAGAATAATGAATTAATTCCGCAATGAACTGTCACGGGATGGCGTATGTGTGTCGACTACAGGAAATTGAATAAAGCAACGAAGAAGGATCACTTCCTGTTGCCATTCATTGATGAGATGCTTGAAAGATTAGCTAAACATTCATATTTTTGCTATCTAGATGGATTCTCTGGGTTCTTTCAAATCCCCATACACCCAGATGATCAGCATAAGACCACATTCATGTGCCCGTATGGAACCTTCGCCTATAGAAGAATGCCTTTTGGTTTATGCAATGCACCGGCTTCGTTCCAGAGATGCATGATGGCTATATTTTCTAATTTTATTGAAGAAATTATGGAGGTATTCATGGATGACTTCTCAGTGCATGGCACAAGCTTTGAAAATTGTTTAGAAAATTTGGACAAAGTTCTAAAGAGATGCGGAGAGGTTGATCTTGTTCTTAATTGGGAAAAGTGTCACTTTATGGTGAAGCAAGGTATAGTCTTGGGTCATGTGATCTCTGAGAGAGGGATAGAGGTGGACAAAGCAAAGATTGTGACAGTTGAAGGACTACCACCTCCAACTGATATTAAATCGTTGAGAAGCTTTCTCGGACACGCGGGATTTTACAGAAGGTTCATTAGAGACTTTTTCAAGATCACCAAGCCATTGACACAACTTCTGCAGAAGGATGTGAACTTCAACTTCAATGATGAATGCCTAAAAGCATTTAGAACTTTAAAAGAGTCGCTCATAAGTGCCCCCATCATCAAACCTCCAGATTGGAACCTCCCGTTTGAAATTATGTGTGATGCAAGCGACTATGCCGTTGGAGATGTTCTTGGGCAGAGAAAAGAAGGGAAAGTATATGCAATTTATTATGCGAGCAAGATGCTCAATGAGGCCCAAGTTAATTATGCTACTACTGAAAAAGAATTGCTCGCTGTGGTATTTGCTTTCAAAAAATTCAGATCATACATTGTTAATTCAAAAGTAATTGTCTACACTGATCATGCTGCAATCAAGTACCTTCTGACGAAGAAAGATGCTAAACCAAGGCTAATTCGCTGGATTCTTTTGCTACAAGAGTTTGATGTGGAGATTACAGACAAGAAAGGCACGGAAAATGTTGTGGCTGATCATCTGTCAAGAATGAACCAAGAGGATGACAAACTAGAGCCTATTGAAGATAAAATGAGAGATGATCATCTATACAGAGTCTTTGATAGAAGCAACTGGATGGGAGACATTATACGTGCATTAAAATGAATTCCCTTAGATCATTTGGACAGAAAATCTAAAAGAAGAGTGCATGCGGAAAAGAAAAAGTACTATTGGGATGCACCATACCTATACAGATATGGAGAAGATGGAGTGCTGAGAAGATGTGTACCAAAAGAAGAAAGAGAGGAAATATTGAGGAAGTGTCACGCATCGGAGTATGGTGGACACTATGGGCACTTCAGAACACAGGCAAAGGTATGGGCTAGCAGATTTTATTGGCCAGAGATGCACGAGGATGCAAAGAGGTATGTTGCAACTTGTCCTGAATGCCAGAGAACGGGAAATATATCACAGAGGAATGCAATGCCACTGAATTATAATTTGCAAATTGATTTATTCGATGTTTGGGGGCATAGACTTCATGGGACCTTTCGTCAATTCACATGGCTTCGAACACATCCTAGTGATGGTGGATTATCTGTCAAAATGGGTGGAAACACTCCCATGTAGAAAAGCATCAACCGAGGAGTCAATTAATATGATAAAGATAGTTATATTCCCTCGATATGGAGTACCAATAATCTTGATAAGCGATGGAGGATCTCATTTCACTGGCAAGGACTTCGGCAAATGTTTATTAAAGTTAGGGATTGAACATAGAGTCTCTACTGCTTATCATCCTCAGACAAATGGCCAAGCAGAAACCTCGAATAAACAAATAAAGGACATTCTCAAGAAGACAGTGTTCAAAGGTGGAAAAGATTGGGCAAAGAAGCTAGACGGAGCATTATGGGCATACAAAACAGCACATGAAACACCCATAGGAATGACCCCATATCAATTCGTCTATGGAAAAACATGTCATTTGCCCGTTGAATTAGATCACAAGGCATATTGGGCTATAAAAGAGATGAATCTTGATGTGGATGCTGCAAGAGTAAAGAGAAGAATTCAAATAAGCGAGCTTGAAGAGACAAGGTTGAAGGCTTATCATAGCGCAAGCATCTACAAAGAAAGAATGAAACGTTGGTACGACAAGCGTATACAAAAGAAAGAATTCAAAGAGGGAGACAAGGTCCTTCTTTTCAACTCGAGATTTAAATTGTTTGGCAAAGGAAAATTGCAAAGCAAATGGGATGGACCATACGTCGTACATTCGGTGTCACCTACTGGAGCTGTAACAATTATGGATATTAAAGGAGATCAATATGTGGTGAATGGACAGCGGTTGAAGGTTTATTTGGAGCCGGATATCGTCCCCCTTCATTACATTGACATCTATTCATTCGAAGATCACGCCGGACGTCAAGCCTAATGACGTTAAGCAAGGTACGTTTGTATATAGTTTTGAGTTTTATTTTTGTTTTAGTCTCTGTTTTGTTTCTGCGTAAACCCAATGAATTTTTAACCAAAGGCTATTCATTGAACTTAGTGGACCCTGTAAAAATTTGGGCTGCTTTGGGCTCAGGAAGAGCCCAGGCCGCGCGGCCCAGGCCCCCTCTAGCCGCGCGACAGGGGGTGTTCCTGCCCCCTTTTGACCTCCGTCAGCCCTAGTTTTGTTCATCGCAGACTCTTTAAACCGCGTCTTGAAGATTGGAAAGTTCAAACCAGGAAAGAATGGGCTTCTCGTCCAAGTCGAGAGAAATTCCTATCCAACCAAGGATTTAAATTCAATATTATTCGTTCCACCATAAGCCAAGATAATGTGATGCATTAAGTTAGGATTTTTCTCTCTTGGGAGTTTTGAATTTTGAGCAATGATCATGTCCTTGTTCTCAACTCTTCATGCTAGCCTCGACAATGTTCGGTAATGAGAGTTCTTCATTGGAACAATCATACGATCTACCAGATTCCAAAACCCGAACCAAAATTCTTTATTTTATATCTATCCCTTGAACACAACCTAAATATACGAGGATATATTCTGTTTCTAGGCATGATCGAAGGAACACAGACTCTGGAGAATATTTGGAAGATGTACTTAAAAGATGAGACGCAACCGGGCCAAAAAAGGGCCTGGCCGCGCCGCCCAGAGGGCCTCTGGCCGGCCGGCCAGGGGTGTTCCTAGGTCCCCTGGGCTGCAGAAAAATCGTGGAGTTATTGTATATATTTGTTATCTCGTATGCAAAAGATTGGGTTCAGAAGTTGTTCGGAAAAGAGTTGTAAATTTAGAGAAAGAAGAAAAAGAAAAAGAGAAAAAGAAAAGAAAGAAAATATGAAAGAAAATATTAAAAATATGTAATAAATAAAGGAGAGACTGTTCTACAGATTGAAGATCTTTTGAAGTACAAGAGAAGACCACCCTTTCATCAAAGATATATTCTCAATTCCAACCATGTGCAATCCGACGAGGAGGACGGCATTAGTGCCTCAAAGTCATTTATTTTATTTGCTCTTGCACATGTCCACCATTCTATATCTTCTCATCCTTGAAACCCTAACATTATGGTTATACTCTCATGATCATTGGCTCGGAAGGTAAGCACCCATTAGAGGATTTTCTTAGCTCGATAATATTTGCATTAGCTTGGCTAGCCTTTCCTATAGCTCCACTATATTGAGAGAGAATTTTGAGAGGAAAGGATTTGCAAAAACAAGATAGGATATCCACTTTATAAATAAGAGACTTTGTGAGGACTTGGAAAAGAATATTGGTCTAACTCTTGTTGCAGGATGATTTGTTTTGATTAAAAAGAAGAAAAACCCTCCGAGGAAAGTAAGAAAGTGATGTGCTGGTGAGTTTCGAGTTCCTTAGCGATAGGAAAAAGCTTTGGAGATGATTTGGCTTGAGTAAATGATTGAACGCCCATGCTTTGATTATCTTTGCTGCTCCGCTGATATTTTGTTTAAAGGACTTGAATGATTTCGCTTGCATCAAGTGTAAAGATTAACTCAAGATCGTTTGTAACCCCGTTGAAGAAGTTTGACTTGCTCGAGGACGAGCAAGAGCTAAGTGTGGGGGGATTGTTGGCGCTGTTAAATGACACACTTTCGGTGGTTTTTATATATCACTTTCATGCTTATTCTGATGCTAACCCCGCCACTTGGCACTGAAATAACCCCGTTTCCACATGTGTCTTGTATTTTGGAGTATATTGTGATTTTGTAGGAAACTCGACACATTTGGGCTAGTTCTGATGATTTGACGATGGGTTTAAAGCATACATAGGTTGATGACATGGAGAAGGATCAACACGCGAAAGATGAAGTGGATCAGGGCCAGAAAAGGCCCTGGCCGCGCGGCCCAGCCCATTTCTGGGCCCAATCATGCTCCCATTTCTTCGAGGCAAAGCTTTCGTCAACCCTAGCCTATATATGAGCCGCCATTCGCCAGAGACGAAGAGAGCCGCACCAGAGGAGACGAAGACATCAAGCAACCACCAGGGATTGATCAAGATCCAATCTAGAAGCCATCCATGTGGAGGAAGTGTTGGGGGAATAACCCAGCCCATGTACTAGATGGGCCACATGTAAGGGCCCAAAGGCTTATTTGTAAATATTGTACCCACCAAGGGCTTGGGGGAAAATTGCCACCCCCTTCCTCCTCTATATAAAGGACCCAAGGGGTCAAGAGGAGGGGACTCACTTGAGCACTCCTCACTTGCTCTCTTATTGTAATTTCTTCCTCTGCTTCATTTTTACCTTCGGAATCCTCACTATCTCTCTCTTCTCTGTCTGGCGGAATCGTATTCCCAACAGTTGGCGCCCACCGCGTGTTTGGCTCGTGAAAAAGATTTGGAAGAGAAAGAACATGAGAACGAAGCACCCTTCGAAGGGAGAAAGAACACATAAAAATGATGTTTCATCAGTTTTTCTCACGTTTCCGTCGGATTTTGTGACCTTCAGAATTTTTTCCGTCGGAATTTTCTTGGTGACCTTTGGAATTTTTTCCGTCGGATTCTATGACCTCCTTCAGAATCCTTTCCATCGGATTTTATGACCTTTGGAATTTTTTTCGTCAGATTTTATGACCTTCGAAATTTTCTTGGTGACCTTCGGAATTTTCTTGGTGACTTTCGGATTTTTTCCATCGGAATTTTCTTGGTGACCTTCGGAATTTTTTCCGTTGGATTCTATGACCTTCGGAATCCTTTCCGTCAGATTTTGTGCCCTTTGGAATTTTTTCGCTCAGGTTTTATGAGCTTCGAATTTTCTCGCTCAGGTTGAGCTTCGGAATTTTCTCGATCAGGTCTTATGGCCTTCGGAATTTTTTCGCTCGGGTTTTATGAGCTTCGGAATTTGCTTGCTCTGGTTGAGCTTCGGAATTTTCTCGCTCTGGTTGAGCTTCGGAATTTCTCGCTCGGGTTTTATGACCTTCGGAATTTTCTCGCTCAGGTTGACCTTCGGAATTTTCTCGATCAGGTCTTATGGCCTTCAGGAATTTTCCCGCTCGGGTTTTATGAGCTTCGGAATTTGCTTGCTCTGGTTGAGCTTCGGAATTTGCTTGCTCTGGTTGAGCTTCGGAATTTCTCGCTCGGGTTTTATGACCTTCGGAATTTTCTCGCTCAGGTTGAGCTTCGGAATTTTCTCGATCAGGTCTTATGGCCTTCGGAATTTTTTTGCTCAGGTTTTATGAGCTTCGGAATTTGCTCGCTCTGGTTGAGCTTCGGAATTTCTCGCTCAGGTTGAGCTTCGGAATTTTCTCGATCAAGTCTTATGGCCATTCGGAAATCTTCTCGCTCAGGTTTTATGAGCTTCGAAATTTACTCGCTCTGGTTGAGCTTCGAAATTTTCTCGATCGGGTCTTATGGCCTTCGGAATTTTTTCGCTCAGGTTTTATGAGCTTCGGAATTTGCTCGCTCTGGTTGAGCTTCGGAATTTTCTCGGTCAGGTCTTATGACCTTCGGAATTTTCTCGGTCAGGTGTTATGACACTCGGAATTTTCATCAAGGAGTTTTTTCCCTTCGGAGCGAGAACATAATTCAGGTTGAGTTTCAGAATTTTCTCAGTCAAGTTTCATGACCCTCGGAATTTTCTCGGTCAGGTTCTATAACCCTCGGAATTTTCTCAGTCAGGTTTCATGACCCTCGAAATTTTTTCGGTCAGGTTTTATGACCCTCGAAATTTTCTCGGTCAAGTTTTATGACCTTCGGAATTTTCTCGGTCAGGTTTTATGACCTTCGGAATTTTATCGGTTAAGTGGATCACCTCGGAATTAATTTATCTGTACCACCTCGGAATTCGTTTATCTGCAATGTCGGAATTCATTTAAGTGGATCACCTCGGAATTAATTTACTTGTACCACCTCGGAATTCATTTATCTGCAACCTCAGAATTCATTTAAGTGGATCACCTTGAAATTAATTTATCTGTACCACCTCGAAATTCATTTGTCTCCAGCAGTCGACGAATTGAGCTTTGACGACGTCCTAAGGGTATCTCTCGGTTCACCTCGAGATAAGTCGACAGCTGGCTACAGCCGATGGGTCCCTCTCTCTTCCATCGAGATAAGTCGGAAGCCATCCATTCATTCTCTAAATTAAAAAAGTATATATATATATATATATATATATATATATATATAGAGTGCGACTATTGGGAGCCCAGGGCTTCCTATGCTTATTGGAAGCCCCAGCCAACCAACCCACTACTGGTCTAACCCAACCAGCTAGCCCCCCACCCACGTGCTCCCAACTCCCACCTCTCTACGCGCGTCACCTGGTCCCCACGTCACTGATCCGCACATCATACAAACCTAATGTCACGGGCATATAAAGTTTATGCCATACAAACTGTTCTGTAAGGTCATACAAAAACATTGTCGGGGTCATATGATCCTAGTGAACAGAGCTGACACATGCGACCTGACACACCTCCCACCTGACGCATGCATGCAAGCCCATCATTTTTTCTTCCTTTTTTCGCGATAATTCTCCACTCAAACATTCAACTGAGAAATGGTTTTCACCACTAGATTCGTGACATTTTTACGGAAAATTTGAGATCCATTGTGAATATATTTTTTGAAATCTTTCAAATTTCAGCACCGACCACGATCATACATATCAATCAAATATAGCATACAAACTGTCATGTCATATCAACCTCGACAAAGAGTCATACAAACATGTTCAACGTACCACCAACCCCGGCCAGCCAACCATCCACTATCTGGTCAAACCCAACCACCAACTTTTGCCACGTGACGCCCTCCACTCAATTGATGTTGGCTGGCATATAAACTTGTTGCTGGTGTCATATTAACACATTGTCAGGGTCATACGGTCCTCCTGACCAGAGCTGACACATGCCACCTGACACATCTGTCACCTGACGCACCTGCCACCTGACGCACGCATGCATGCATGCATGCATGCAAGCCCATCATTTTTACTTTTTTCCTTTTGCGATAATTCTTCACTCAAAGATCCAACTTACAAATGGTTTTCACCACTAGATTCGTGATACTTTTATGCGCAATTTGAGATCCATTGTGAATATACTTTTTGAAATTTTTCAAATTTCAATTTTTTTAAAATTTTAGCACCGTCCACGATCATACATATCAGTCAAACATAGCATACAAACGTCCATGTCATATCAACCTCCACCAAGAATCATACAAACCGGAGACATACATTAATAATGTATCCCAACTGGGTTGATAAACAACCCATACCAAAACGAGGCAACACGCTGCATACCAATCTACAAAACGAGGCGTACTAACTAGTCAAGCGAGTGGCCGCGCATGTGTCCGCTAGACTCAATCTGTACAACATACTAACCTATCAAACGAAGCATATAAATCAAGTTTGCTCATGACTTTTCTAAAAAAATTGTATAATTTTTAATGAGGTTTATATACATCTAAACTAATGTTTAACCGGGGTCAACTAGGTTGATAAACATTCCATACCAAAATAGAGGGGGGATATCATGGGGTAGACTACGCGCCCGCGGGCACCCCGCACAACACGGTGCATACCAACCTACAAAACGAGGCATACCACCATACAAAACGTGGGAAAAAATCACCGGAAGCTTTTTACTTCGAAAAAAAAATCACCAGAAGCATAACCTCACACGCATAAATGAAAAAAAATCACTGGAAGCATACATATGAGCATATCAACCAATAAATATGAGCATACAACCGAGGTCAGCTGGGTTGATGAACAGTCCGTACCCAAATAGAGGGACATATCATGGGTGCACTGTGCGCCCCGCGGGGCTCCTCACGCAACACGGTGCATACCAACCTACAAAACGAGTCATAGCACCTTACAAAACGGTGCATACCAACCTACAAAATGGTGCATACCAACCTAAAAAAAGAGGCATACCACCCTACAAAACGAGGCATACCACCCTACAAAACGAGGCCCGCGCAGTGGATGGACATACAATCTTATGCCGCCGTCCACGAGAACTACCACGGGATCTGGGTGTCGTGGAGGGGGAGAGTGGCAACAACCGACAGGAAGAGAGCCCGGTATGAAGAAGGTGGACGCACCAACGACCGTCGTGCAGGAGCTCCGTGGCGCAACTACGCCAGGGGAAAGCGGCGTTGCCGCCGAATCCGAGCTGTGCCGATGGCTACGTAGGGAGGAAAGGAGAGGAGAGGAATGAACATATCAACCAATAAATATGAACATACATAATTCGAAGACATACAAATTTCATTGCAATATCATATATTCTTGCTCTTGGCAACACATAAATGTGTGACAATTCCAAAGGTGGGTCTGCGCTCTCTCCAGTCTCACGAGATGCAAACGAGCACAGCAACAATGCACATTTTTTGTATGCAACAACCTCACATCACAATTGATAGAATCGTAAGCCATGGAATGGAACGTGAGGATCATAGGACCAATATGGAAAAAAGCAACACATAAACCACAATTTTTGAATTAGTATTCCCCATGCCTGCTTCACATCACAGCTCACCATGGCAGAAAAACCATGTCACTTTAGTATATAAAATCTACCCTTACAAATCATTCAAGTATACAAGTCCTTTTTATGACTTCTCAAGGCACTACCTATGCTCAACACATGAGGAGTTCCTGAATCGCATAAGAAACATAGAAAAAATGCATAGACGTTCAAGATTAGTAGCCTGAGCATGCAGCGGCTCCTCTGTCCTCTGTGTCTGCAAAGAAAGTATACTTTTTGTCAACCACTAACACAATCACAGAAAGTATTTAATCTTCTGAGACATTTGATCGAACAGATTACCTGCATGTACATGGCAGCGTGGAGAGCGGCAACACACCTAGCCTGGAGATCATACCAACTCGATCTGCAAGGAAAAACAGCAGTGGCAGTTGCTTGGCACCAGGCTCCTCAATCCTCAAGATCTGCACGAGCAAGGAATAAATCAATTTCACACAAAGAGATTGGTTCATTGGTCGGCAGATTTTCACACACAAAAAAAAGAAAACATTGCAAGCATGCAAGGGGACACAAATTTGAAGCCAAAATAGACGGCTAGTTAATAGAGTAATCATCACTCCAACGGAGGATTAAAGCATCAACTATAAAGATTAAGCACCATCCTGAGAGCATCTGTGTACAATAGTGCCACATCAATGAAAAAATGTGATATCTATGAACAGAAAAATAGATAAAAGGAGGCACCATCGCCATAGGAGGCACAAATGGAAGCAGGAACTAATCTATTTACACCTGCATGATTAATCTACCCAGCATCTTCCCCCAAAAGAGTAATTGGATCAGTTACCTGCTGAGCTTGGCCTCTGACTGCTGCCTGGCACGCTGCTGAGCTTGGACTCTGGCATACAAACCCCACGCCATGGCTATTCTTTTACACATTTATGCAAAGCAATCATGGGCATATCATCGAACAGGTTACCTGTGCATAGAAAATAACAAGGAGAAGCATACAAGGTCTAACCACTGTAATCCCAATTATCAGACACAAAACTCAGAGGCATATAGACAAGAAAGGGAAATTAGAAACATAAACCAGAGGCATCACTAGTCAATTCATCTTCTGGGGAATTTTAACAAACAGCTTACCTGAACATATATCGCTATCAGAAACAATGTGCAAATCTGCATCAAGAAACAAGACTCGTAATGAGGAACAATCTCTTCTGTGCATTTCATCGAACATGTTACCTGCACGAGCATGTTAGCTCTATGACATCCCATCAGCTCCTACCGTATCACCGAAAACATGCTCGCAGCACTAATTCATGCGCGCAGCACTAATTCATGAAGGAGAGTCCACTAATTAGACTCTGCAAACAGAAAAAAACATTTTTTTATCGTTATGCATAAGATTTGGGGACCTGGACAGGGCAAGAGTGAAGGACCAACCTGTCGTAGGATAGGGAGGCGCTAACTCCAGCACGCGCCGAGGCCAGGAAGTCCAGTGCATCGATGAACACCTTCAAATCAGAAAAAAAGAGAGCGCAAAACAATTCTTGGGTGTTGACGGTCGTTGGGAAGGAAGGTGAGCGCGGGGAGGTGGAGCCGGAGCCGCCGTCGCCATGGCCTCACCCGGTGACGGTCGTGGATGGATCTCCGGCCACCAGGATGACGAATCCACTCTCGCACAACCAAAAAAAAGTCAAAGATCCAATTTTTCTACACAAAAACAACCTGAACCATGCACTGACCTGGTAGTAGTTCTGGATCTCGACCGGGAGAAGCTTGGGCTGCTCCCTAGCCTGGCTCTGCCCCCGTCCCATCACTCGTGGCCATCGCCAGGGGAAGAAAGCCCCGCCAGAGGTGGCCTTGCCGGAGCTACGCCGGGGGAGGAGGGGCAAGCCCGGTCGCTAGGGAGTGGATCCGCCGTCGGGGCATGAGGGGGAGGGCCGGCTCGCGCTTGTCGTTGCTGCCGTCGGGCCATTGGAGAGTTGCCGCGTCTGCACAACGCCGCTGTGCACCTCCTCTCCACGCGGTGCTTGCCGGGGCATGGGAGCACCACCTGCTCGTGGAGGAAGCCCACCGACTGGAAGGGGGCCTCGCCGGTGCCGCCATGGCCGGATCACCGCCGTGGGGAAGGGATCTCTGCCTGGCCGGATCTCCGCCGAGAGCCACGAGAGGAGGATGCCCACCGTGGGGGAGGAGCGCGACGCCTTGTTGGAGTTGGGGACCGCCACCTTGGAGACCGGGAAACCACCGCGCCGCCGCTGCCGCTTGCTATTGCGCCGCCGGCGAGGGGAGCGAGTGGAAGAGGAGAGAGAACGAATTATTCAAAATGACTGGGATCCTGGAAGGGGAGGACCGACGGTAGCAGATATTTTGTGGCCTGTGGCGGGCACACACTGCGTGTGGGCAGGTGGGGTGGCCATGGCGCGCATGGACGGGCCGGGTGTGGCGCCGGGAGGTGGGAAGCTGGCTTGGTTGCACCAGGTGGCTGTTGGGTTAGCCGGGGCTTCCATTTCTTACAGGAAGCCCTAGGCTTCCAATATATATACTCTATATATATATATATATATATATATATATATATATAGAGTATATATATTGGAAGCCTAGGGCTTCCTGTAAGAAATGGAAGCCCCGGCTAACCCAACAGCCACCTGGTGCAACCAAGCCAGCTTCCCACCTCCCGGCGCCACACCCGGCCCGTCCATGCGCGCCATGGCCCACCCCACCTGCCCACACGCAGTGTGTGCCCGCCACAGGCCACAAAATATCTGCTACCGTCGGTCCTCCCCTTCCAGGATCCCAGTCATTTTGAATAATTCGTTCTCTCTCCTCTTCCACTCGCTCCCCTCGCCGGCGGCGCAATAGCAAGTGGCAGCGGCGGCGCGGTGGTTTCCCGGTCTCCAAGGTGGCGGTCCCCAACTCCAACAAGGCGTCGCGCTCCTCCCCCACGGTGGGCATCCTCCTCTCGTGGCTCTCGGCGGAGATCCGGCCAGGCAGAGATCCCTTCCCCACGGCGGTGATCCGGCCATGGCGGCACCGGCGAGGCCCCCTTCCAGTCGGTGGGCTTCCTCCACGAGCAGGTGGTGCTCCCATGCCCCGGCAAGCACCGCGTGGAGAGGAGGTGCACAGCGGCGTTGTGCAGACGCGGCAACTCTCCAATGGCCCGACGGCAGCAACGACAAGCGCGAGCCGGCCCTCCCCCTCATGCCCCGACGGCGGATCCACTCCCTAGCGACCGGGCTTGCCCCTCCTCCCCCGGCGTAGCTCCGGCAAGGCCACCTCTGGCGGGGCTTTCTTCCCCTGGCGATGGCCACGAGTGATGGGACGGGGGCAGAGCCAGGCTAGGGAGCAGCCCAAGCTTCTCCCGGTCGAGATCCAGAACTACTACCAGGTCAGTGCATGGTTCAGGTTGTTTTTGTGTAGAAAAATTGGATCTTTGACTTTTTTTTGGTTGTGCGAGAGTGGATTCGTCATCCTGGTGGCCGGAGATCCATCCACGACCGTCACCGGGTGAGGCCATGGCGACGGCGGCTCCGGCTCCACCTCCCCGCGCTCACCTTCCTTCCCAACGACCGTCAACACCCAAGAATTGTTTTGCGCTCTCTTTTTTTCTGATTTGAAGGTGTTCATCGATGCACTGGACTTCCTGGCCTCGGCGCGTGCTGGAGTTAGCGCCTCCCTATCCTACGACAGGTTGGTCCTTCACTCTTGCCCTGTCCAGGTCCCCAAATCTTATGCATAACGATAAAAAAATGTTTTTTTCTGTTTGCAGAGTCTAATTAGTGGACTCTCCTTCATGAATTAGTGCTGCGCGCATGAATTAGTGCTGCGAGCATGTTTTCGGTGATACGGTAGGAGCTGATGGGATGTCATAGAGCTAACATGCTCGTGCAGGTAACATGTTCGATGAAATGCACAGAAGAGATTGTTCCTCATTACGAGTCTTGTTTCTTGATGCAGATTTGCACATTGTTTCTGATAGCGATATATGTTCAGGTAAGCTGTTTGTTAAAATTCCCCAGAAGATGAATTGACTAGTGATGCCTCTGGTTTATGTTTCTAATTTCCCTTTCTTGTCTATATGCCTCTGAGTTTTGTGTCTGATAATTGGGATTACAGTGGTTAGACCTTGTATGCTTCTCCTTGTTATTTTCTATGCACAGGTAACCTGTTCGATGATATGCCCATGATTGCTTTGCATAAATGTGTAAAAGAATAGCCATGGCGTGGGGTTTGTATGCCAGAGTCCAAGCTCAGCAGCGTGCCAGGCAGCAGTCAGAGGCCAAGCTCAGCAGGTAACTGATCCAATTACTCTTTTGGGGGAAGATGCTGGGTAGATTAATCATGCAGGTGTAAATAGATTAGTTCCTGCTTCCATTTGTGCCTCCTATGGCGATGGTGCCTCCTTTTATCTATTTTTCTGTTCATAGATATCACATTTTTTCATTGATGTGGCACTATTGTACACAGATGCTCTCAGGATGGTGCTTAATCTTTATAGTTGATGCTTTAATCCTCCGTTGGAGTGATGATTACTCTATTAACTAGCCGTCTATTTTGGCTTCAAATTTGTGTCCCCTTGCATGCTTGCAATGTTTTCTTTTTTTTGTGTGTGAAAATCTGCCGACCAATGAACCAATCTCTTTGTGTGAAATTGATTTATTCCTTGCTCGTGCAGATCTTGAGGATTGAGGAGCCTGGTGCCAAGCAACTGCCACTGCTGTTTTTCCTTGCAGATCGAGTTGGTATGATCTCCAGGCTAGGTGTGTTGCCGCTCTCCACGCTGCCATGTACATGCAGGTAATCTGTTCGATCAAATGTCTCAGAAGATTAAATACTTTCTGTGATTGTGTTAGTGGTTGACAAAAAGTATACTTTCTTTGCAGACACAGAGGACAGAGGAGCCGCTGCATGCTCAGGCTACTAATCTTGAACGTCTATGCATTTTTTCTATGTTTCTTATGCGATTCAGGAACTCCTCATGTGTTGAGCATAGGTAGTGCCTTGAGAAGTCATAAAAGGACTTGTATACTTGAATGATTTGTAAGGGTAGATTTTATATACTAAAGTGACATGGTTTTTCTGCCATGGTGAGCTGTGATGTGAAGCAGGCATGGGGAATACTAATTCAAAAATTGTGGTTTATGTGTTGCTTTTTTCCATATTGGTCCTATGATCCTCACGTTCCATTCCATGGCTTACGATTCTATCAATTGTGATGTGAGGTTGTTGCATACAAAAAATGTGCATTGTTGCTGTGCTCGTTTGCATCTCGTGAGACTGGAGAGAGCGCAGACCCACCTTTGGAATTGTCACACATTTATGTGTTGCCAAGAGCAAGAATATATGATATTGCAATGAAATTTGTATGTCTTCGAATTATGTATGTTCATATTTATTGGTTGATATGTTCATTCCTCTCCTCTCCTTTCCTCCCTACGTAGCCATCGGCACAGCTCGGATTCGGCGGCAACGCCGCTTTCCCCTGGCGTAGTTGCGCCACGGAGCTCCTGCACGACGGTCGTTGGTACGTCCACCTTCTTCATACCGGGCTCTCTTCCTGTCGGTTGTTGCCACTCTCCCCCTCCACGACACCCAGATCCCGTGGTAGTTCTCGTGGACGGCGGCATAAGATTGTATGTCCATCCACTGCGCGGGCCTCGTTTTGTAGGGTGGTATGCCTCGTTTGTAGGGTGGTATGCCTCTTTTTTTAGGTTGGTATGCACCATTTTGTAGGTTGGTATGCACCGTTTTGTAAGGTGCTATGACTCGTTTTGTAGGTTGGTATGCACCGTGTTGCGTGAGGAGCCCCGCGGGGCGCACAGTGCACCCATGATATGTCCCTCTATTTGGGTACGGACTGTTCATCAACCCAGCTGACCTCGGTTGTATGCTCATATTTATTGGTTGATATGCTCATATGTATGCTTCCAGTGATTTTTTTTCATTTATGCGTGTGAGGTTATGCTTCTGGTGATTTTTTTTCGAAGTAAAAAGCTTCCGGTGATTTTTTCCCACGTTTTGTATGGTGGTATGCCTCGTTTTGTAGGTTGGTATGCACCGTGTTGTGCGGGGTGCCCGCGGGCGCGTAGTCTACCCCATGATATCCCCCCTCTATTTTGGTATGGAATGTTTATCAACCTAGTTGACCCCGGTTAAACATTAGTTTAGATGTATATAAACCTCATTAAAAATTATACAATTTTTTTAGAAAAGTCATGAGCAAACTTGATTTATATGCTTCGTTTGATAGGTTAGTATGTTGTACAGATTGAGTCTAGCGGACACATGCGCGGCCACTCGCTTGACTAGTTAGTACGCCTCGTTTTGTAGATTGGTATGCAGCGTGTTGCCTCGTTTTGGTATGGGTTGTTTATCAACCCAGTTGGGATACATTATTAATGTATGTCTCCGGTTTGTATGATTCTTGGTGGAGGTTGATATGACATGGACGTTGTATGCTATGTTTGACTGATATGTATGATCGTGGACGGTGCTAAAATTTTAAAAAAATTGAAATTTGAAAAATTTCAAAAAGTATATTCACAATGGATCTCAAATTGCGCATAAAAGTATCACGAATCTAGTGGTGAAAACCATTTGTAAGTTGGATCTTTGAGTGAAGAATTATCGCAAAAGGAAAAAAGTAAAAATGATGGGCTTGCATGCATGCATGCATGCATGCGTGCGTCAGGTGGCAGGTGCGTCAGGTGACAGATGTGTCAGGTGGCATGTGTCAGCTCTGGTCAGGAGGACCGTATGACCCTGACAATGTGTTAATATGACACCAGCAACAAGTTTATATGCCAGCCAACATCAATTGAGTGGAGGGCGTCACGTGGCAAAAGTTGGTGGTTGGGTTTGACCAGATAGTGGATGGTTGGCTGGCCGGGGTTGGTGGTACGTTGAACATGTTTGTATGACTCTTTGTCGAGGTTGATATGACATGACAGTTTGTATGCTATATTTGATTGATATGTATGATCGTGGTCGGTGCTGAAATTTGAAAGATTTCAAAAAATATATTCACAATGGATCTCAAATTTTCCGTAAAAATGTCACGAATCTAGTGGTGAAAACCATTTCTCAGTTGAATGTTTGAGTGGAGAATTATCGCGAAAAAAGGAAGAAAAAATGATGGGCTTGCATGCATGCGTCAGGTGGGAGGTGTGTCAGGTCGCATGTGTCAGCTCTGTTCACTAGGATCATATGACCCCGACAATGTTTTTGTATGACCTTACAGAACAGTTTGTATGGCATAAACTTTATATGCCCGTGACATTAGGTTTGTATGATGTGCGGATCAGTGACGTGGGGACCAGGTGACGCGCGTAGAGAGGTGGGAGTTGGGAGCACGTGGGTGGGGGGCTAGCTGGTTGGGTTAGACCAGTAGTGGGTTGGTTGGCTGGGGCTTCCAATAAGCATAGGAAGCCCTGGGCTCCCAATAGTCGCACTCTATATATATATATATATATATATATATATTACATGCCATTAGCTATGGTTCTCGTGGCTTGAACAGCACACCTTTGGCGCGTCATGGTTTTATAAAAATATTAATTTATTCAGATAGTGTTGCTCCGAGGTACCCTTCGTTTCTGATCATGTTAATTTACCGATGGGGCTTTGGCAATACGTTACCCTCAGAGTAGAAAATTAGTATATCATGCCTTTTATATTCTGCAAAAAAAACAACTAGACCCTCGGACAGCTCACGTTTGTCCTTTTCGTGCATAAAAGCTCAGTTCTTTTGTTCAATCATACCGGTGAGGCCTAGGTACGACATCACGCCCCCTTGCACGTTTTCGAGGCTGCAATGCCACAAACCCTTCGGCCTGCTCGACCTTAGGACAGAGGCCTCGGAGGGATGGATAGACCGAAGCCAGTATTTTTATATTTCAGAGCAGCCTTGGCGCGACAATACGTTGGGGTCTCGGTGAAGCCAAGATCTCTATCTGTGATTGCTTCCGAGGGCAATTTACATGTTACGATTGTTTTATTAAGTCTCGGCTTTAGTTTTTTGGCCACATTCTGTGCAGTTGACGTCTTTATCCGGACATTAATTTGTTTAGTGTATGCTGCAACTACCTTCGTGCGCCTGCATGCTACATTCTTTCATATGCATCGATTTAGTAAACAGAAGAGCAAACTCATATATTGGTATTGGATCGCATTATTCCTAATTGTCCAGTTAATATACCTCAAAGATTTTTTACCATTTCGGATAGTTTGTCTTTAGGTCATTTCACGGGTGGTTTTGACTTAGCTTATACATCAATAAATTACCCCTCGAACAGTTGTTGCAAAAGAACCTGTTTTCAGAAATCTATGGTGGCAAAATCAACCCTCGTTTCCCTCTGCCGAAGCAATCTACGCTCTTCTATACAAAGGCTACTTGCGTCGACATTGAGGGCCGATTATGGCCCAACTAAGTGCAAGCCACACGTTTTTTCCTTCGATGTCAAAAACTACGACTTACTACTTAGGTGAGTCTCTCGTAACAAACTTGAAGGACCGATTAGGCGACCAGAGAGGGGGGGGGGGGGGGGGCGTGAATGGGAGCCGATAAAATTTCTTTCCCAAATCCGGCTTCTCCCAAATCAACTCCAAGCCAACCGAACGATCTAGTCAAGATCACGTAGCTACTGAGGAGCTACTGACCCTAGGAACTAGATTAAAGCAGCGGAAAAAGAATCGAACAAATCGAGCACAAGACGTGGCCTCAAACAAGAGTTCAGTGAAATTTACACAGGTCGTTTGATCCGACCGTACATGAAAAGTCGGTCGGATTTATCGCATATGTTCCGACCGCTACCGTGAGAAAACAACAGATCGAATCAGCGAAAAATACACGGGTCGATTGATCCGACCGCACATGAAAAGGATCGGTCGGATTGATCGCCTATGCTCCGACCGTCGTTGAGAGAAAACAACAGGTCGATTGATCCGACCAGTACAAGTGCCACCGATCGGATCAATAGGTCAACAGTCGAGTCACTGATCTAACTTTTCTCTCAGAGCGATCGGATCATCCGACCGAGGGTCGATTGGAGCATTCAATCGAAATATCGACCTTCTACCAGAAAGTTTGCGAGGCTGGGAGGTGGTAGCGGTCGATTGATCCGACCAAGCCAAGTAAAACCGATCGGATCGATAGACCGACACAGCGAAAACAGTCAACTCGAGAATGGATCTCCCAAACGACTTGGAGTCTTGAGACAAGATTTTGGGTAGATGATATACACCTCAAGGAGAGGCTATGCCCCAAAGATCTCGGTCTCAAACCTCCTAGAACTCCAGGAATCTCAAATCTAGCAAAGAACACACCCTCCTCGAGTTCATCCCAAAATCTTCAAATCTAGGACGAATCTCGGTGTTTGGGGGCAAGAGATCACCAAGAAAAGAGGCACAAAGCACTCATGTGTGATTGCCCCAAAGAAATCCGAGAGGAAACGGCCTAGAAATTGAAGAACGAAAATCCCCCAAAAATAGCTCCGAAAATAGCTCTGAAAATAGAAAAAAGAAAAGGAGCTCGTGGATTCAAATCATGGCACAAAGATGAGCAGCACAAACTTAATCAACGAACCATGAATTCACCTATACAAACTAGGAAAGATTCGAAGTAGTTCTAGGTGGAAGGGATGAAAGGAAAACTACAAGTCCAAAGGAAAACCAAAGAGATAACTATAGAGATTGCAGCCACCAACCCCTAGGGGGTCTATTATATAGTCCAAGTGGTGGTGCTCGAAAGACTAAACTACCCCTAAGTGATACATACCCCTCAGGGGCAAATTTGACATTTTGACTCGTAGATTTTTCTGGCTGGGACACCTTTTACCGCAAGCTAGCTTCCCTCCAACGCAAGCCTTGCGGTCACGCCGCGTGTCCTCCAGTCCAGGCTCCTTGACGCCCACGGCTCCTCCTGATGGGCCGCACCACGCCAAGTCCTCGGGCTTGGTTTTGAGGCCCAAACCAAGAAACCGTCCTCCTGATGATTTTGTGGCCAAATCACCAAACCCCGCGTACAAGCTTCGGTTGTTAGCCGCTAC
This sequence comes from Urochloa ruziziensis, assembly GCA_015476505.1. Taxonomy (NCBI): domain Eukaryota; kingdom Viridiplantae; phylum Streptophyta; class Magnoliopsida; order Poales; family Poaceae; genus Urochloa; species Urochloa ruziziensis. The sequence continues at coordinate 34,939,781 of CM027125.1, read as the reverse complement.
CTTGCACCGGCTTCACGTCCGCGTACGAGCTTCGGTTCGGAGCCGCTACCTCGCACCGGATCCACGCCGCCTTGCTCGTTCTTGCCACCATGTGAACCGCACTTGATCCATCTGGCCACCGGGTCCCTCGAACCAAGCCTACTTGTCTCTCCACTCCCTGGAGGCCGCCATGGCTAAGACCTTTCGCGCCTGTTCTTCACCTGCACCAATGTAATCAAGCCGCATTCTACACCTGCAATACTTAAGCCAAGGCAAACGTCAGTCCACACCACGTTGTTAATCACTCATCACACCAGGAAGCGACCATCCACCGGTCCTCGGATACACCGGGTCCTCAATCTCCCCCTTGATGAGTGCATTGACAACACACACATAGTAACCAATGATAATAAAAGAAAAAGAAAAGAAATAAAAAACCAATCGCTCAAGCAAGTGACCAAAAGCAAGAATAGGCCAAATCAAAGTCACTCACAAGAGAAAAACTCAGAAAACGCCGACCCTTCCATAGGAAGCGAAAAGGGCTCAACACCATCGGCAAAAGAGCAAAAGCACAAAGCACAAATCTCAAATCTCAAAATCTCCAATTCACTTTTCAGAACACTCATAGCACTTCCCCTGCAAAGATGCAACTCCCCCTGAACAAGTGAACTTGTGCGTGCGAGAAACACTCGAAAAAGCTCAAATTCTCACAAAACTTTCAAAATCTTTTCCAGAAATTCTTCAGAAATTCTCCCCCTTTCCAAATGCTCCAGAAATTCTCCCCCTTGTTGACAATGCACAAATCAAGGCAAAAATGTACAAATTGCAACTACAAGCTTCTCAAATATACAATGAGCAATACAAAGTGCTACAAGTTAGAGAAGAAGCAAACTAGATAGTTCATCATGTCACACGGGCATTGCCATCAAGAAGGTAAAGACATATAGCCAATTGACAAAGCCATGATCAAGGTGTTCAAATTTATCAAAAATGTCACCACATGAGCAAAGTCCTAAACATGGATCATTCAAGCACAAATGAACTTCATCTCACCAAGATTATGAAAGGACAAGCATTCTTGACAAAAGATCATTACAAACGCCCAAATTCTATCTCATGTCATGTCAAAGCACGGAGCCATGTGTTTACTTCTCAAGGGAGACTTCTCCGGCAAACAACATGCAACCGCTTAGCACCCATGTGTGCAAGTGTGTGCAATGGTGAAAGCATAGAGACATGACCACATATTTCTTCAAATATATCTTTTTCTTATCTTTCTTCTTTCATGCATAAACATCTCATTCTTCAAGTTTTTCAAGTTAAACATGGTACATGAAATGTCTTTGCAACAAAAAAAGGCTTATGCTCCTCCACAAGATAGAGCATGGGCTAAACATTCACAATGATAAAGGTCTTTGACCCAATTGAAAAGAACAACACATCCTAGCATGATCTTAAGCAAGATATAGCCATTTCGGCTCAAACAAGAAATGCAAAGGCATTTACTCATGGGTGAAAAGAGTGTAAGTTCAGTTTGTCATTTTAATTCAAAAGTTGACTATCTCAAAGGAATATATATCAAAACCATCAAGAGCATAGCCAATCATACATCCAATCCCTAGCAATCCTGCCTAAACTCTAAAATGTAGCAAGTTGTAGCAATCACTGCCTATAAGAGAAGCTTATCCTAAGATATAATACAAATGCAGCATGATATACCACAAGAAGCAAAGATGAACACTATACAACAAAATACAAAATCAAAAAGTGTACATCAACATACAAAGATGGTACAAAAGTATACATATGCTACAAGAGAAGCCTCTAAAACTCAGCTCAGAAAAACGCACACACACCAAGTTCCCCTTGCAAGTGGGTGAAGGTAGCTTGGTCAAGTGGCTTAGTGAAAATGTCTGCGAGCTGGTTTTGGGTAGAAACATGGGCAAGCTCGATATCTCCTTTCTCCACATGATCTCTCAGGAAAGTGGTATCTCACTTCGATGTGTTTGGTTTTAGAATGGAGCACGGGATTTTTGGCTACGCTTATGGCACTGGTGCTATCACAAAGAAGTGGAACATGGGACATGTCTAAGCCAAAGTCTCTCAAGTGTAGGTGATCCAAAGCAGCTGAGACCAACAAGCTAGCAGCAGCAACATACTCGGCTTCTGTGGTGGATTGGGCTACACTGGACTGCTTGCGAGAAGACCAAGACACAAGAGACAATCCAAGAAACTGACATTGACCAAAAGTAGACTTGCGATCAACACGACATCCAGCAAAATCCGCATCAGAAAAACCATGGAGTGCAAGTGTGGAATCAGCAGAATACCAAAGACCCAGCTCAGGAGTGTACTTGAGATACCTGAAAATCCGCTTGACGGCCTGCCGATGTGAAGTCCTCGGTGAAGCCTGAAAGCGAGCGCACAGACACACGCTGAACTGTATGTCCGGCCTCGTCGCCGTCAAGTAGAGGAGGGAGCCGATCATGCTCCGGTACTCCTTCTGGTCCACTGGTTCTCCGTCCTCATCCGCATCCAAAGCTGTAGTCGTACTCATCGGTGTAGTCATCGGCTTGTAGTCGCTCATGTCGAACTTCTTGAGAATGTCCTTGGTGTACTTGCTTTGGTGCACAAACGTCCCATCCTTGGTTTGCTTGATCTGTAGCCCGAGAAAGAACTGCAACTCTCCCATCATCGACATCTCAAATTCCCTGCTCATATCCTCTGCAAACTTGGCAACAATACTGTGAGAAGAGCCACCAAAAATGATATCATCCACGTAAATCTGAACGATTAAGAGATCATTGCCATTTCTCAACCTGCCATACCACGCTCTGGGTGCTTGCTTCAGGCCATATAAAGCTCGGTGAAGTTTGTACACTCGGTGTGGGTATCTCTCACTCGCAAAACCTGGGGGCTGCCTCACATACACTTCTTCCTCAATCACCCCATTCAGAAAGGCACTCTTTACGTCCATTGGTACAATTTGAATCCTTTAGCAACAGAGAATGCTAGAAGAATTCGAATTGCCTCCAAACGGGCAACAGGAGCAAAGGTCTCCTCATAATCTATCCCCTCCTGCTGCGAAAACCCCTGAGCAACCAACCTCGCTTTGTTTCTCACTATCTCACCACCCTCATCCCTCTTGTTTTTGAACACCCACTTGGTTCCTATAGGATGGCAATTTGGAGGTGGTTCTACTAACTCCCACACCTGGTTTCTCTCAAAATTTTCAAGCTCTTCATGCATGTCATTGACCCAATCAGAATCAGATAAAGCGTGTCCAACATTTTTGGGCTCAAAAGACGCAACAAAAGCAGAATGAGCGAAATGAGATATGTTCTGTGACCTCGACCGTGTAGTGCGTTCATCCAATTTCCGATGATCTTCGAAGGTGGATGATCCCTCTGTACCAGCCGTGGAGCTTCTCGCCTCGAGATTGCCTCCCCCTCAACATCAGCTTCCACTTGAACTCGATCATGTGCGCGACTCGACGAAGGTGTAGCAGAAGGGCCGTCGTCGAACGTCGTTGTAGTAGTGGAAGTAGAAGGTACAAGCTCTCCACACGGTGCATGATTCTCCTCATCATCTTCAAAGATGGACTGTCCCAACTCATCATCACCTGCACACTCAAAAGCAGAAGAGCTACACGGAATGGTCTCGTCGAAAGTGACTTCGCAAGTCTCCATGATTTGGTTAGTCTCAAGATTGAGCACATGATATGCTCGAGAGTGAATAGCATAACGAAGAAAGATTCCATCCATCGAACGAGACTCAAACTTGTCCAAATTTCCTTTCTTCAAAATGAAACACTTGCAACCAAAAACCCGAAAGTGACTCACACGTGGGGAACGACCATGGAAAAGCTCATAGCAAGTTTTCTTCTTGAAAGCACGAAAGAAAATCCGATTTGAAACATGACAAGCTGTGCTCACTAGCTCGGCCCAATATTTCCTAGGAGTCCTATGCTCATCGAGCATCGTCCTTGCCATTTCACAAAGCGTCTGATTCTTCCTTTCAACAACTCCATTTTGGCAAGCAACATAAGGCGAAGAATATTGATGTTCAAGACCAAGATCACGACAGAAGGCATCAAAACGAGTGTTCTTAAATTCCGTACCATTGTCACTGCGTATAGCTCTCATGGCACCACCATTACTCTCGTTTTTCAACCTCAAAATCAGATCTCGAACAAAATCAAATGTTTCATCCTTACTCGCCAAGAAAAACACCCAAGCATACCGAGAAAAGTCATCCACCACGACAAGAACATACAATTTCCCACCAACTGAGCGAACGCGAGTGGGACCAACCAAGTCCATATGCAAAAGCTCCCCTGGACGTTCAGTCATCACATCTGTCAAAGGTGGATGAGAAGCAGCAACCATCTTACCATGTCTACACGGAGCACATACCAAATCTTTCTCAAACTTGAGCTTGGGCAATCCTCGGATAAGGTCAAGAGCACTCAAGCGTGAGAGTAAATCAAAGCTCACATGACCCAATCTCCTATGCCACTTCCAAAGCTCAGGAGAAGTACCAGCCAACAAACACCGAGAAGGACCAAAAGATCCAGAAAAATCAGCACAAAAAATCTGTCCCTCGGGAATGATCATACACATAAGGTCACCTCGAGAATCAAGAATCTGAGAATCACCACTCTTGAACCGAACCTCATAACCCTCATCAAGAAGCTGAGAAACTGAAAGCAAATTGAAACCAAGATTCTTGACAAGAGCAACCCGCTTCAGCATAAAACCATCGCTCACTTGAATCTCACCCTCAGACAACACTCTACCTCTACCCTTGTCCCCAAAAGTGATGTACTGCCTGGACACCACCGGGGTGAGGCTGGAGAACCACTTCCTATTACCTGTCATATGTCTCGAACAGCCAGAATCCATCAACCAAAAGTTCTCCAAGCCTCCCACCTGCACAATCAATAGCGAGAACGAGAATGAGAGAATGACTCGACACTGGGGTTAGCACAGAAAGAGTTAAACCAGTGTCGGGCCATCTGCTCAAAAGAGGGGTTAGCAAAATCAGCACTACCACGTGAAACCCTCTCGTCTCTCACCATCGGACCTCTAGCACCACGTGGGGAAAAACGTGGCCTAGACTCTCTCCTAGCCTCAAAGCTACGATCAAATCTCCCTGAACCAAACTGACCATGAGCAGGAGGCCGCCTAGCAAACTCACCACGAGCTGGAACACCACGACTGCCAAACGAAGGAACTGTACGCACAAAAGCCTCTCCTCTAGGCAAGGGTGAACGAGACACAGGCACACTACGGGAAGAGTGGTACCTGTCCCTGTTCCCCATCTCCTTCTCTCGTCTCACCTCCCTCTTCTTCCTCCAGTAAAACTCCTCTAGGTGACCATCCCTTCCACAATGCTCACAATGGAAGCAGACTGGCTTTGGCTTTGGGGTTTCTCTCGGCTGTGGCCTCTCTCTCGGCTGGTAAACCCCACTCCTCACAAAGGTCACTCTCCTCTGGAAGTTGTTTGTCTTAGGTGGAAACTTGGGAGGATCTGGAGTGGTGTCAAGCTTGTTCAACAGGTGGTTGAGCTTAGGTGCAAAGCTGTTCTTTGGTGGAGTTTTCTCTGGTGGTGTTAGGATGTTTGAGGTGGAACTGGCTTGCTCTCTCTCTTTCTCACAACCACTCTCATCAACCTTCTCAGAACCCAAACCACGACCATCAGCTCTCTTAAACTGAGCAATCAACATCTTAAGCTGTGGCTCGTGACCAGACAACCAACCCAAGCACTGATGCAACTCATCATTCTCATCCTGCAATCGATCAACAGATTGTGCCAGCTCAACATTCTTCAAAGCAACCACATCACAAGCAGAACAGGCATTTGCAATGGGAGATTTCAATTCAGCTTCAAGCGAACTAATCATAGCACGAGATTCAAGCAACTGAGCATGCAAAGTAGGGCAAGAAGTACAAGCACCTAGCAAAGACGGTCCAGACTTCAACTCAGCAAGTTCATCCCTAGCATTTTCTAGATCATCCAAGCATGTCATGTGTTTTTCCTTAAGAGCTACCAAATCAGCTAGATGCACATCACAGAAAGAGCATTCAATTTTATCCGACACAACAGGAGCATCCTTCAACACAGCAAACTCAGACTCAAGCTTAGCCACTCTCTCCCTAGACTCGCAAAGCAAAGACTCAAAATCCATCGCCTTCTTTCCAGTCTTAGAAAGTAAGGCCTCAAGCTCAGCTACTCTCTCCTTCGACTCACCTAGCAATGACCTAAACTCTCTCTTCTCCTTGTTTGTCTTCCTAAGCACATCATCACGGTTATCGACCAACTCCTCTAGTCCAGCAATCTCCTTACGCAAAGAGGTGGGATCGGTCAATACCTCATCCTCGGAGTCGGAGTCGGAGTCGTCCTTGCTCTTCACTGAGTCGTGAGCCATGGTGCAGTAGTCGATGGCAGCGAAGGAGATGACGTTGAAGTTGCGGTTCATGTTCTTCTTCTCCTTGCGGTGGCCACGGTCTTCATCTTCGCTGTTTGAGCTTGACGACGTGTTGGTGGAGCTCGTGTCGATGTCACTCGCATCAGCCACCATCGCTCGAGGCTTCTTCTTCTTGTGCCCACCGTGCTTGTTCTTCGGCCTTCTCTCTTCCTTGTTCTTGTGCTTGGAGCGGTACTCGTCCTTGGAGTGGTGCTTGAGGTCATCTCGCGAGCGGTGCTTGCGGTTGTTGTCGTTCTTGGTCTCCTCGGGGCACTCGGCGATGAAGTGGCCCATCTTCCCGCATCTGTAGCACGTACTCCCGGCACGTCTCGAACCCTTGCGGTTCTGGTACATTCTCTCGAAACTCCTGGTCAGCAACGCGAGATCCTCCTCGCTCAGCACCTCATACTCCTCATCTGGAAGAGACACAAGAGAAGACAAAGCAAAGTGTCTGGAGGTGTTAGCCTGTCCATAACCAGAGCCACCGACTAGAGCCAGACTATGGGGATCAGTCGGACTCTTCGCCTTGGCAAGCAGCTGTCTATCAACCTCAGAGGACTTCAACTTGGAGAAAAGCTCATCAACCGACAAAGTTTCATAGTTAGCCGACTCCATGATCGCCTCAACCTTGGCACCCCACACGGATCTATCAAGTGCTTGCAAGAGCTTGATAGCTCTGTCATGATCTGAATATGGTAGCTGGGTGATGTTGGCTTTCATGTTGTTGACTATGGCAGTAAAGCGCTGAAAAAAAGCATCAACAGACTCTCCAGGCAAATGAGCAAAATTCTCAAACTCTCTGCGATACATCGAGGAAAGCCTAGCCTTCACATGGCTATCAGCACCGTGGGCTACCTTGAGCTTCTGTGTCACACCCGGTTTTCCATAGAAACCCAAATGCTGCCATATGTGTGCCCAGGAAGTCCACACAACACATATAGCTTACAAATATGGTATTACAGAGAACACAATGCTCGAATAAAACAATTTATATTAGAGTTTACAGAGATTACACAGCGGAAGACTAACTTATTAACTATCATCTGGTAGAGCCTCAAGTCCACAGGGACACCGACTGGTTGACCACAGCTCAGATGTACGGAAGGTCTTCTGGAAAATCTTCAGCCACTGCCTCACAAGCTGCTCCTTCTGATTACCCGTCCGGGATTTTGTTGATTGAATGCAAGTGTAAGTATCTCAACATACTTAGCAAGTATAACACAGAGGTATGAAAGGCTTAAAGAGGCTTGACATGGCTGAACTGCATTTAGCATTTTTAGTTGGTTCATTTTAACATTAACCAAATTACTACAAGTGTAAGAGCTCCCAGTTGTAACCCCAATTAATTGAGTATAAGTATAGTTAGAACCATAGAGCATCATCAACATCATCATCTTCTAATCAAAAAGGATCCAGGTCGCTCGTGATCGAGAGCATGGCTATCATGATAGATTTACACTCTACAAAGGTTTCACCCTTTAACCACCGGTCGCGTAAAAGCTCAAAGGAGCTTTGCACCCAACCACGCACCACCACACTTCCGAGGTGTAAGAGCATAGGGACGCTACGAGGTTTTTCCCAAGACACCCTAACAAGCACAATAGCCGTTTTGGTCCAACTAGCAGCGCATGACCCCAAGGCATCGAGATTGATTTAGGCCCAAGGATATTACGCACCAAGGGGGAATCAATGACGTCCAGAGCGCAACATCCAACAAGCGCAACGTGCGGAGCTCCCATACCTCAGGGGCTCCCGACACGGGACTGTGCCTAACGAGACATAGCCAACGGATTCTCAGAGCGCAGGTGAGACCGTCCTCGATGGATAAAAGGCCATACTTGAACTGTAGCTCCCCACGTACGCCTTTCGGTAACCACTGGCGAGCTAGAGACGTACAAGATACTTGACCAAGACCAGAGCCATAATAGTCCCGATGGTGGCGACAGGTTCCTGGGTTGCCGCTTTAAGAACCGGACCTTACGGAGAGACACTAGAGCAAAGCTCGAAGCAGACGCTCTAGCTCCCTAAACCAAGTTGCTAAAAAGCAAGTTTTACCATCATGTTGAAGTGAGCCATTAAATCAAGATTAACAATTAAATAAAGGTGACAGTAGCTGCGCTTAGCAAAGACTACCCATAAATGCGTAAACCCGGTGTAACAAGGAGAAAGGTATAAAGACTAGGTACAACCTTAAGGAAATCAAAATTAGACACATGCAAGTATGAATGAATGATTAAAGGTGAATAGGTTGCAAGGATTATTCCGTGTTACACTTGCCTTAATTCCAGTATAACAGCTGCATGCTCAGAATGTCTTCAATTCTTGTTCTTCGAGATCCTTGAATGGAGTTCCTTCTCCTACTCGTAGCAATCATCCGAAGCAATCACTCTAAAGCAAACATACAGGCAACAAATGGAGACAACTAGGAACAGTACATCAATCAAAAGAAAAGCTTTAAAAGAACGTTCTAAACGATAGGGCTCGCAAACGCATAAGAAACGCTGAAGACGGAACTACGGTTAAAGGGAAACCACTATCGAATGATTTCTGATTACAAGGCAAAAGACTATATGCTGGATATATTTTAATTCAGTAAAATCATGTGAATAGGTTATTCCAGAGAAATACCCTATTTGTAATTAACACAAATATATTTGCATTTCAAAACACGAGTTATACTTAGCCAATTTTATTTATCAACATTAAAGTATAAATTAAACCAATTAAACAATTAACTTTAGAAAACAAAAGGCATATGGAACATTTAATCGAATAACTTTGTCCTTCGTGTTCAACTAATCAAATTATTATTAGAAAGCAGTGATAGTAGTATTAATCATATTAACTTTATTCATAAAAGCGAGGTATGACCTATTTAGATTTTATTTAGAAAACCAAATGAAATATATATTAATCAAGTTAACACTTAATTTAGAAAGACCGAAGTGTAGCTCTAATTGGCTTTTATTTATGAAACACAGTCGAATAGTATTAATCAATTTAATATTAGTTATGAAAACCGACATGTAAACCTACATTGCTTTTATTAGAAAAGACATTGACATAGTATTTTAATCAAATTAATTAGGAAATAATTTATAAAAGCACAAGTTGGGGAAACATCACCATTAACGTATTGTTTACGTCGATACGAAACTAACGCGACAAGAACAGGTTAAAACGAAGGTAAAACGTAGATTCTGCGGGCGTTCGAAGGCTGCAAGGACCTATTCGCGATTAACTATAGCCAACAGGGGCTAGCAGAGAAGTTTTGCAAGACTCAGTGAATAGTCACTGAATATACAGAAACTTGAGGGTTAGATCTGCAAAAGTGCAGACCTCGGGCTGGGTTGAGAGGATCTATTGTTTTTAGGGGGTTTTCTGTGAAACGTGCAAGACACAAAGAAGAGTGTAAAGGTTTCATGATTCTCCGGGTGCCTAACCACAAAAACGCCATCTTCTTTCTGGGGGTGGCCATGGCGGACCGACGGTATGGGCGTCGGCCTCGCCGGCGCTACATGCGGCGCGGGGTTCCTTCGAGTTGGGGGAAACGGGGAGGAGGTCGAGGGAGTCCCGGAGATGTGCTCACCATCGGCGTTGGAGGACTGTGCCGGTCGGAATCGGAGGAGAACGGCGGACGGCGGTGGCGGCTCGGGCTCCCTGGGCAGCGGCGCTCCGGCGATGAGGAGGCGACGGGAACCGGCGTGGGGGGTGCGGCTCGGCCTCGCGAAGCTCGTGGTGGCGTTGGCGTCGCCCGGCGGCCATCACGCGCGGCGAATCGGGCGACGGCCGGTGGCGGCGCTCGGCGGAGCGGCGGCTCTGTGCGGCAGCGGCGCTGCGAAGGGGCGCGGGTGGCGGCGGGGTCAACAGAGGGCGCACGGGGCTCGGGAGGCCGCCCTTTATAGGCGCGGCGCGGCCACGAGGTTGGCCGGGCGCGGAAGCCGAGCCAGGCCGACGGCGGCGGCGGCCTGCTGGGCCAAAACGGGCCGGGCCGGGGTTAGAGGGTCGGGTCGGGTTTAGCTGGATCCGGCCCGATCCGCTAAGGGTTAGGGTTTTCCTTTTTTTTTGGAAAGATATTTTCAATGAAAAAACAAATCCAGAAAATTCTAGGAAATGTTTTTTAAAGCACGAAAAATACTCAGAAAATCCCAAAAATCTTAGGAAAAATCCTAGAGGTTGATTGGGACACGACGAACCCAAATAAAATACCTGGAGCTCGTGAAAAGAAATATAGAGACTTCTAATAAATAGAAAGAGCTCTAAGAAAAGGAGAATTAAATTCTGGAAAAGTCTAGAAAATTCTCAGAAGAACCTAAACGTCGCATAAACGCATTTTAAAACCTGAGCACTCATGAAACACCAAAATGCATCGGCATGAATGCAACACACATAACAAACTTGTTTAATTTCAAAAGAACAAACAATTCTTTTTCCTACACTAAATTCCCTGTAAAGTAAATAAATGTTGGAAAAGTTTTAAAATTATGAGAAATCATTGTTTAATTTTTTCTTTTTAATCACATCCTGAAATCCAACAATTTCAGGGTGTGACAGAACTACCCCCCTTAACATGAATCTCGTCCCGAGATTCAGGAGAAAGGCTAGCAAGAAAAAGAAAGGTTTATGGGTTTCACTGCTTCACATATTCTGGTCTTGCTCTTTGTAATTCCATATGACGCGTGTTGGTGGTTCTTGAATCCCTTGTTGTTAATCCATCGTTGGGTAATCCATTGAGCCATTCTTGAACGTATCACCATATGATGATCCCTGTAGAGAACCTTAGTATAAGTTTGTTGAAGTTTCTCAATATCGTCTCCTTGCACTTCCATGCTCCAGCCTTTCTTCTTTCTTCATGGGCTTATTCGTGTGGTTCTCAGGATGTTCACAAACTTCCTTCTTTAAAGTGATTTGAGTAGAGCTGGATTGATTATCCCATTACTCTCTTAGGCTTTACTGGCTTGTCTGATGGTGATCCTTTCTTCAGCAGTCATTTTCTCCTCGCTTTACCTCCTTATCCACATCGGAACTACCCCTCTTAACATGTTCTTTCCAAGTTTCAAATTGAGCCTGGTAAGGGTGAGCTCCTCTGGTGACTTCATCATGGTTAGGATGGAGATGAAACAATGGAGGAGAAAGAAGCAAGGATGTCAAAGATTTATAGTAGCAAGGAGGGGAAACAAAGGGGTCAAAAGATGGGAGATCAATAGCATTAAGATGTCAACAAATTTTAGGGTGTTACAGAACTACCCCTCTTAACAGGAATCTCATCCTGAGATTCAGAAAAAGGGGAGAAGCAAGGAGGAGAAACAAAACATGATTATTGTTGCAAGGTAGGTTGATGTTCATCCTCTTGTAGAGCGGCGTAGAATCTTCAATCTTCATAATTCTCGTTATTGGGGTTGTCTTCGGTGTGGAGTAGTGGGAGAATAGCAAGCAGTAAGGTGGCAAAGAAACATGAGTAGATCCCTCTTTACTTCGACTTGTGTTTGATGGTTGTAGATGCTTGTTGTTGATGTTGGTGTTGGCTTCATCTTCCTCCTCCGAGATGCTCCCTTTGATTAGAGAGAAAGAAAGGAAGATGACAAGGAGATGGGAGGTACAAAAGAAGAACCCAGCTAGGCAACTGATGTCATTGTAGGTAGAAGACCAATAATACATCAACAATCATCACAAAGAAACAAATCCCACATGTTCATAAATCCAAACATCATCACGCAAACACATAACTCCAACAGTCAACAAACTATCAACGATGCTATGTGTTGTTGGTAAGGCTTGAAAGGGGTATTTCTATCTCTTAAGCAGGGCTCTAACGTGATGCTCGGACCAGCATTAGAATAGGTGGTGTGGATCACCTGAGATGAGTGTAGAAAAGAAGCTTTGGAATCCAAGAGACTCAAGGATAGACTCCAAAGAGAATCGATGAGAGGCAAACAAGAGAAAATGAAGACTCTCAAAGCAAAGTCAAGGAACAGATATATAGACATGGAGAGCAAATGGACGTAGCAATATTGAAGGAGAATCTGAATAAACAAGGATACAAGGAAATGAAATAAAATCTTCAAGGAGACAATGAATTATCAAGGTCAAGAAATCAACGGAAAAGGATTTCATAAACAAGGGTTGGAAGTTTGCAACATCACCAATAAATCAAGTGGGTGAGATGCATAAAAAGGCAGTAGAACCAAAACAAGGTGCAGAGCCCAAGGTAAGATATAGGCAGTCAAGGTGTAGATAAGTGGTCATGCAGCAAGAAGAGTTAACTGAGGGAGCAAGGATAATATAGAGAAAGTCTCTATATCAAAGTGAACCTTAGGAATCGACCATTTCTATCTAGGCTGTGATCCTACAGTCAGCACGGCTCTGATACCAATCTGTCACACCCGGTTTTCCACAAAAACCCGAATGCTGCCATATGTGTGCCCAGGAAGTCCACACAACACATATAGCTTACAAATATGGTATTACAGAGAACACAATGCTCGAATAAAACAATTTATATTAGAGTTTACAGAGATTACACAGCGGAAGACTAACTTATTAACTATCATCTGGTAGAGCCTCAAGTCCACAGGGACACCGACTGGTTGACCACAGCTCAGATGTACGGAAGGTCTTCTGGAAAATCTTCAGCCACTGCCTCACAAGCTGCTCCTTCTGATTACCCGTCCGGGATTTTGTTGATTGAATGCAAGTGTAAGTATCTCAACATACTTAGCAAGTATAACACAGAGGTATGAAAGGCTTAAAGAGGCTTGACATGGCTGAACTGCATTTAGCATTTTTAGTTGGTTCATTTTAACATTAACCAAATTACTACAAGTGTAAGAGCTCCCAGTTGTAACCCCAATTAATTGAGTATAAGTATAGTTAGAACCATAGAGCATCATCAACATCATCATCTTCTAATAAAAAGGATCCAGGCCGCTCGTGATCGAGAGCACGGCTATCATGATAGATTTACACTCTACAAAGGTTTCACCCTTTAATCCACCGGTCGCGTAAAAGCTCAAAGGAGCTTTGCACCCAACCACGCACCACCACACTTCCGAGGTGTAAGAGCATAGGGACTCTACTGAGGTTTTTCCCAAGACACCCTAACAAGCACAGTAGCCGTTTTGGTCCAACTAGCAGCGCATGACCCCAAGGCATCGAGATTGATTTAGGCCCAAATATATTACGCACCAAGGGGGAATCAATGACGTCCAGAGCGCAACATCCAACAAGCGCAACATGCGGAGCTCCCATACCTCAGGGGCTCCCGACATGGGACTGTGCCTAACAAGACATAGCCAACGGATTCTCAGAGCACAGGTGAGACCGTCCTCGATGGATAAAAGGCCATACTTGAACTGCAGCTCCCCACGTACACCTTTCGGTAACCACTGGCGAGCTAGAGACATACAAGATACTTGACCAAGACCAGAGCCATAATAGTCCCGATGGTGGCGACAGGTTCCTAGGTTGCCGCTTTAAGAACTGGACCTTACGGAGAGACACTAGAGCAAAGCTCGAGGCAGACGCTCTAGCTCCCTAAACCAAGTTGCTAAAAAGCAAGTTTTACCATCATGTTGAAGTGAGCCATTAAATCAAGATTAACAATTAAATAAAGGTGACAGTAGCTGTGCTTAGCAAAGACTACCCATAAATGCATAAACCCGGTGTAACAAGGAGAAAGGTATAAAAACTAGGTACAACCTTAGGGCAATCAAAATTAGACACATGCAAGTATGAATGAATGATTAAAGGTGAATAGGTTGCAAGGATTATTCTGTGTTACACTTGCCTTAATTCCAGTATAACAGCTGCATGCTCAGAATGTCTTCAATTCTTGTTCTTCGAGATCCTTGAATGGAGTTCCTTCTCCTACTCGTAGCAATCATCTGAAGCAATCACTCTAAAGCAAACATACAAGCAACAAATGGAGACAACTAGGAACAGTACATCAATCAAAAGAAAAGCTTTAAAAGAACGTTCTAAACGACAGGGCTCGCAAACGCACAAGAAACGCTGAAGACGGAACTACGGTTAAAGGGAAACCACTATCGAATGATTTCTGATAACAAGGCAAAAGACTATATGCTGGATATATTTTAATTTAGTAAAATCATGTGAATAGGTTATTCCAGAGAAATACCCTATTTGTAATTAACACAAATATATTTGCATTTCAAAACACGAGTTATACTTAGCCAATTTTATTTATCAACATTAAAGTATAAATTAAACCAATTAAACAATTAACTTTAGAAAACAAAAGGCATATGGAACATTTAATCGAATAACTTTGTCCTTCATGTTCAACTAATCAAATTATTATTAGAAAGCAGTGATAGTAGTATTAATCATATTAACTTTATTCATAAAAGCGAGGTATGACCTATTTAGATTTTATTTAGAAAACCAAATGAAATATATATTAATCAAGTTAACACTTAATTTAGAAAGACCGAGGTGTAGCTCTAATTGGCTTTTATTTATGAAACACAATTGAATAGTATTAATCAATTTAATATTAGTTATGAAAACCGACATGTAAACCTACATTGCTTTTATTAGAAAAGACATTGACATAGTAATTTAATCAAATTAATTTGGAAATAATTTATAAAAGCACAAGTTGGGGAAACATCACCACTAACGTATTGTTTACGTCGATACGAAACTAACGTGACAAGAACGGGTTAAAACGAAGGTAAAACGTAGATTCTGCGGGCGTTCGAAGGCTGCAAGGACCTATTCGCGATTAACTATAGCCAACAGGGGCTAGCAGAGAAGTTTTGCAAGACTCAATGAATAGTCACTGAATATACAGAAACTTGAGGGTTAGATCTGCAAAGTGCAGACCTCGGGCTGGGTTGAGAGGATCTATTGTTTTTAGGGGGTTTTCTGTGAAACGTGCAAGACACAAAGAAGAGTGTAAAGGTTTCATGATTCTCCGGGGGCCTAACCACAAAAACGCAATCTTCTTCCTGGGGGTGGCCATGGCGGACCGGCGGTCTGGGCGTCGGCCTCGCCGGTGCTACAGGCGGCGCGGGGTTCCTTCGAGTTGGGGGAAACGGGGAGGAGGTCGAGGGAGTCCCGGAGATGTGCTCACCATCGGTGTTGGAGGACTGTGCCGGCCGGAATCGGAGGAGAACGGCGGACGGCGGTGGCGGCTCGGGCTCCTTGGGCAGCGGCGCTCTGGTGACGAGGAGGCGACGGGAACCGGCGTGGTAGGTGCGGCTCGGCCTCGCGAAGCTCGTGGTGGCGTTGGCGTCGCCCGGCGGCCAGTCACGCGCGGCGAATCGGGCGACGGCCGGTGGCGGCGCTCGGCGGGGCGGCGGCTCTGTGCGGCGGCGGCGCTGCGAAGGGGCGCGGGTGGTGGCGGGGTCAACAGAGGGCGCACGGGGCCCGGGAGGCCACCCTTTATAGGCGCGGCGCGGCCACGAGGTTGGCCGGGCGCGGAAGCCGAGCCAGGCCGGCGGCGACGGCGGCCTGCTGGGCCAAAACGGGCCGGGGCGGGGTTAGAGGGTCGGGTCGGGTTCAGCTGGATCCGGCCCGATCCGCTAAGGGTTAGGGTTTTCCTTTTTATTTTTTTGGAAAGATATTTTCAATGAAAAAACAAATCCAGAAAATTCTAGAAAATGTTTTTTAAAGCACGAAAAATACTCAGAAAATCCCAAAAATCTTAGGAAAAATCCTAGAGGTTGATTGGGACACGACGAACCCAAATAAAATACCTGGAGCTCGTGAAACGAATTATAGAGCCTTCTAATAAATAGAAAGAGCTCTAAGAAAAGGAGAATTAAATTCTAGAAAAGTCTAGAAAATTCTCAGAAGAACCTAAACGTCGCATAAACGCATTTTAAAACCTGAGCACTCATGAAACACCAAAATGCATCGGCATGAATGCAACACACATAACAAACTTGTTTAATTTCAAAAGAACAAACAATTCTTTTTCCTACACTAAATTCCCTGTAAAGTAAATAAATGTTGGAAAAGTTTTAAAATTATGAAAAATCATTGTTTAATTTTTTTCTTTTTAATCACATCCTAAAATCCAACAATTTCAGGGTGTGACAGACTGCCAGATCTGGCTAGCTAGGTCCTCGCCCAAAACACGCTCAAACTCCTCAGTGGACAAAGCACGGGACAAGTAATCGACAGCCCTAGCGTTGGCCTCGAACTTATCTCTTGCATCCTGGGCATCTAAGTTGGTGGGATTGACATAGTGTTCATCTTTGGTCACATCCCACAACAACTTTCCTTTGCCTCGCAAGAAAGCGCCCATACGCGCGACCCAATTCGGATAGTTCGTCCCATCGAAGTGCGGAGGCCCGGAACCCCGATCTTGGTATGCCATCTTTGGATCTTAGACTGGTTGGAGTCGCAAAGACCCGTAACCGGCTCTGATACCACTTGAAGGACCGATTAGGCGACCAGAGAGGGGGGGAGGGGGGAGTGAATGGGAGCCGATAAAACTTCTTTTCCAAATCCGGCTTCTCCCAAATCAACTCCAAGCCAACCGAACGATCTAGTCAATATCACGTAGCTACTGAGGAGCTACTGACCCTAGGAACTAGATCAAAGCAGCGGAAAAAGAATCGAACAAATCGAGCACAAGACGTGGCCTCAAACAAGAGTTCAGTGAAATTTACACAGGTCGTTTGATCCGACCGTACATGAAAAGTCGGTCGGATTTATCGCATATGCTCCGACCGCTACCGTGAGAAAACAACAGATCGAATCAGCGAAAAATACACGGGTCGATTGATCCGACCGCACATGAAAAGGATCGGTCGGATTGATCGCCTATGCTCCGACCGTTGTTGAAAGAAAACAACAGGTCGATTGATCCGACCAGTACAAGTGCCACCGATCGGATCAATAGGTCAACAGTCGAGTCACTGATTTCACTTTTCTCTCAGAGCGATCAGATCATCCGATCGAGGGTCGATCGGAGCATTCAATCAAAATATAGACCTTCTACCAGAGAGTTTGCGAGGCTGGGAGGTGGTAGCGGTCGATTGATCCGACCAAGCCAAGGAAAACCGATTGGATCGATAGACCGACACAGCGAAAACGGTCAACTCGAGAATGGATCTCCCAAATGACTTGGAGTCTTGAGACAAGATTTTGGGTAGATGATATACACCTCAAGGAGAGCCTATGCCCCAAAGATCTCGGTCTCAAACCTCCTAGAACTCCAGGAATCTCAAATCTAGCGAAGAACACACCCTCCTCGAGTTCACCCCAAAATCTTCAAATCTAGGATGAATCTCGGTGTTTGGGGGCAAGAGATCACCAAGAAAAGAGGCACAAAGCACTCATGTGTGATTCCCCCAAAGAAATCCGAGAGGAAACGGCCTAGAAATTGAAGAACGAAAATCCCCCAAAAATAGCTCCGAAAATAGGAAAAAGAAAAGGAGCTTATGGATTCAAATCATGGCACAAAGATGAGCAGCACAAACTCAATCAACCAACCATGAATTCACCTATACAAACTAGGAAAGATTCGAAGTAGTTCTAGGTGGAAGGGATGAAAGGAAAACTACAAGTCCAAAGGAAAACCAAAGAGATAACTAGAGAGATTGCAGCCACCAACCCCTAGGGGGTCTATTATATAGTCCAAGTGGTGGTGCTCGAAAGACTAAACTACCCCTAAGTGATACATACCCCTCAGGGGCAAATTTGACATTTGACTCGTAGATTTTTCCGGCTCGGACACATTTCACCGCAAGCTAGCTTCCCTCCGATGCAAGCCTTGCGGTCACGCTGCGTGTCCTCCGGTCCAGGCTCCTTGACACCCACGGCTCCTCCTGATGGGCCGCGCCATGCCAAGTCCTCGGGCTTGGTTTTGAGGCCCAAACCAAGAAACCGTCCTCCTGATGATTTTGTGGCCAAATCACCAAACCCCGCGTACAAGCTTCGGTTGTTAGCCGCTACCTTGCACCGGCTTCACGTCCGCGTACGAGCTTCGGTTGTGAGCTGCTACCTCGCACCGGATCCATGCCGCCTTGCTCGTTCTTGCCACCATGTGAACCGCGCTTGATCCATCTGGCCACCGGGTCCCTCGAACCAAGCCTATTTGTCTCTCCACTCCCTGGAGGCCGCCATGGCTAAGACCTTTCGCGCCTGTTCTTCACCTGCACCAATGCAATTAAGCCGCATTCTACACCTGCAATACTTAAGCCAAGGCAAACGTCAGTCCACACCACGTTGTCAATCACTCATCACACCAGGAAGCGACCATCCACCGGTCCTCGGACACACCGGGTCCTCAAAACTCAATGATTATGAATGCTCTATTGAACTGTGTTCATGCATCAAGCTGGTAACCCTTCGGGAATCATAAATATTTCTTTTGCTCATTAGCTAAGGCTCCAAAAATGCACGTCATATGCAAGAAACCACCATTGGGTGCCGAGGGCACCTGGTGTCAGTTGTATTTTATACGCACCATTCTTTTTTACACTTTGAGTATTGACAAAGAGGTGGTTTTATATTTTTTTGGCTTTTTCTCGCTAACATGCAGGTTCAATCGATCCCTATAAGTATCTCGTTACCTTCGTAAGCTAACCCCTCGCATATCGTTTTTGAAAATGCAGGTTCAACTAAGGTATGTATCTTTACACCCTTATAAATTACCCTTCGGTCGTAACCTTATTTCTTTTGATCAACTTCCACTTTTACCCTTCGTAGGGCATTACATGATCCCATTCTTATACTAACCCTTCATAAGAAACTCTAGCTTGCTTACACTCAGCTTTTAGTTGTTTATACCTTGTCACGTTTTGCATCTTATTCACATCAATTGAACTATCATGCATTGTATGTGTACTCCATCATGTTTTAGCAGGATCTTACCCTCGGGTTATTGATTTTCTACCCGAAGCTAAGTCCTATATGGAACCTCGGTTATCTCAGTCTGTTATTGACTCAGAAATGAATATTCCATAACAATTGGTGTTCTTTGTCTATTGGACTTCATCACTTGGTCTTCTGGAATTCTATTTGGACTTCGGTACCGCTTGATTCCATCTAGCCCGAGGGGCTTTCGTCAACTATGAAAGTGGAGCTCAACCGAAGGGGGTGTTGCTTTCTAACCCCTCATTTTTACTCTCATTTGCAAGAGCATTCATCCATTCATTCATCACATACATGCAATTGTTGCATCACAATGCATTGCATTACGTTGCAAAGTGTGCATTGCATCACCCCTTGTAGCGCAAAGCGCTCGGGCAAAATCCTTTGTATAACCAAACGCTGAATCGACGAAGGCAGCGAAATCGTCATCTCAAAGGGGAAATACGCCCCAAGAGAACGAAGGGGAAACACGCCCCATGGGCCCATCAAAATAAACCGATACAAAAATTGAGAACAACACGGTGTCACAAAGCATTTCAGTGGCGGGCTAAAGCACGTCTATCTAACTTGTAAACTCGGATGAAATCGCCCGAGGGGCTTGTATTGGAATCAAACTTATTGTGCAGGTTATGCTCTGTAATGGTACCTCGAGGCGTGTACCTTTCTCAACCCCTTCGGTCGGAAGAAGGCTTGCGGGCGAATTCGAAGTCTACTTCGACGTCAACCACAACGACCCCACCCTCATCAACAACACTCGGCTCGGGGGGCTAGCCATCAACCTCGACACCAACTACCACTCGCCTCGTCCCTCAGTCTTGTCTCGAGGGATAGGGTGTTGACCTTTGGTAACATGTAATTGCTATAAGTTATCGCACTAATGTGAGCTGATAAGGCGGCGCAAAGGCCTGCCCTATTCCTATTTTGACTTCGCAGGATTTTTTGCATTCTTTCATGAAAGAAAAGAACCTTCATCACGAACACCAGCCAAGAGGGGCTACTGTGGGACCAGGATTGGGCCAAGTCCTCCAAAGATGAAGTCTTGTCTGGCGTTTGTGACTCAAGGCCCGAGGACACGGGGCTCGACGTCTACTTCGGCGTCGACTACTTCACCTTCGTCCTCGTCGACAGCGTTCGGCTCGAGGGGCTCGGCAACAGCTACTGCGGTTTCATCCACGTGTCATCTGCCTCGACTACGTACGAATTATCTTTGTCTCCCTCGCTACGAACCCCGGACAAGAGGGGCTATGGTGGGGCCATGGTGGACTAGCACCACTGGCGGACAAGTATTGCCCGGTGTTCGTGAGCGGAGATCCGAAGGCGTTGCTGGCTTCAGCAAGACCAAGACATCGTCCTTTCTTCTTCCTCTACTACGACTACGCTACTCCCTCTACTTCGACTACATCGACTACACTGCTTCCTCTACTTCGTCTACGTCGAGTACGCTGAAGAGGGGTTGGTCCGAGGTGATAACGAGGCTCATCCGGCTTGGGTATCAAGGCTTTGAAGCTAAAGACGAAGGGAGATGCAAAAAGACCCGCTTCATCATCGAGACCGAAGTTAACTACAAGTTGGGTCATCATTATCATGTATGTATAGGTCCGCTAGGTGTGCGTGATCTTTTCTCCATCTGTTTTGTCCCACTGGGTTTTCGGATGGAGTTTTTAGTGAGGCGTACGAGCGGTTGGTCATGAGGGTGTTCTTCATGACCAAAGCCTTAGGCAGGTCTGGGTCGCTTCCTTTGTATTCATCTACTTCACTTTGTTGTACCACCAAACCAAAGTAGCTGAGGGGCTACTGTTGGGGAAATGACCCAACCCATGTAGTAGATGGGTCACATGTAAGGGCCCAAAGGCTTATTTGTAAATATTGTACCCACCAAGGGCTTGGGGGCAAATTGCCACCCCCTTCCTCCTCTATATAAAGGACCCAAGGGGTCAAGAGGAGGGGACTCACTTGAGCACTCCTCACTTGCTCTCTTATTGTAATTTCTTCCTCTCCTTCATTTTTACCTTCGGAATCCTCACTGTCTCTCTCTTCTCTGTCTGGCGGAATCGTATTCCCAACAGGAAGCGGAGCCGGGAACCCTAGCGGAGGCACCGGCGGCGCTGAACCCTAGAGGACAGCAAGGACATCGTCTTCACAAGGAGTTTACCACCATGATTAGCGCTTCAACATCAATCTACATGGGATAAATCCTTCATATGTTCATGGGGTTGTATGGTGATCTTGAGATGTAATCGTTGGATCCATGTTTTGATCGTCGATCTATCATGTTCTTATGGCTTTGCTTCATCTATATCATGCCCTAGCTAGGCTTGATTTGGTTTGCGTCGATCGCTCCGCTCTCCTTAGATCTTTAGCCATGAGTATGATCCTTGTAGCTCAATAGCAGATTACCCCTGTTTGGTGACAGCTTGTGGGAGGGAAAACTGCTGAGCTTGGTTCATGTTCACCTTTGTGATAGATTAGATCGGTTTCTTCACGTTATGCGATGCATCTACAGGTGATCCTAGACCCTATGAGCATCCGTTCCTCATAACTTGTGCTCATCATCAACTGTTCTTGCTAATCTAGAATAGATTGATCTACTAACCATATTAGATTAGATCCATGTTGATGACCATTATAACCTTGTAGTGACCGTCAACATTTCGGTAAAATGAGGATGATCATACCATGCTCCATACATAAATATGTTTTTATTGACAAATTCCACATGTTTTGGATGAGTTGTGCTTGTAGGACAAATCAGGAGAAATCAGGGCCAAACCTGGCACAGAGCCAGGCCGGCTGGCCTATCCTAGGCCGACCGGCCTCCCTTGGCCACCCCTGGCCACGTCCTTGATCCACAAGCTGAGCCAAGTATCCTAGATGATCAAGAGACGTGCATTTGATGTCGTTTTGATCCAAGGACCCGAAAGGCCTAGAGCGGGAGACACATGGATTGAAGGGCCCACAACCTAGGATTCTTGGACAGCCTCAATTGAACGCAACCGTTACCGACCTCTGGAGAGCATCAGGACCGTCCCTGCGAAAGGCGGTGCCACTTGGCACCAAAGCCGGGCCGGCCGGCCTGAGGGAGGCCGATGGGCCTCCCCCTGTGGCCGCCATGTGCCCCCCTCTGCGCGAAGTTTAAGCAAGTGCTTAGCTTGCTAATGACGCCAAGCTTCGCCCCTGAAGACTATAAAAGGAGAGCTCATCCACCTTGGGAAACACACACCACACTTCTCAAGTTTATACTTGAAGGGAGCTCTTGTATCTTTTTAATTTCTTAGATTAGGATTAGAGTTGGGAGTAGAGTCGAGTCGAGTCGAGTTTAGCTCGGATATTCAGAGTCTTCAGAGTTCTGGTAAAGCTCTTGTATCCTTTCCTTCATTTGAAGAGTTTATCAAAACAATTACTTTCTATATTTCAGAGCTTAAGTTTATCTTTTATCTTTCTGTCTTGCTCTTCTTTTAGAGTAAAGATCTTACTCTCTTTAGAGTAAAGTTTTATCCCCCTTTAGTCTTAGTGTAGAATTTAGTTTAGCTCTACCGGGTTTTATCTCGCGGGTTTGCTCGCCTTGACCAGGCCGTAAGACGCCTTAGGGAAGACGGGGATTTCTCTTGACAGGCCTCAAGAGAAATCTAAATCATCAGGTGCAGACGTGGTGTTTGGCTTGTTGATTAACTAGGAAGTGTGTTGCACCCCATGAAACTGCAGTGGTAGGCGGCAGGTGGTGACAGCCCTGTCCGTCCTTCGTAGTCCACCACTTTCGGATGTATAACAGTAGTGCTGAGCCCGAAGAACCCCTCTCTCATCCACTTTCTGTAGTAGTGCAAGGGGCTAGGGCACCGGTTTGGGTAGACGGCCAGCGGGCCAGGGTTCCTCGGCGTCCGGGCTGGGGACGCGTGGACGGCATCGGCGAGGTGGCGTGGGGTGTACGCGGTGGGTGCGGCGTCGAGCTGGGCGAGCGCGTGGTCAAGGCTGAAGCGGTGCGAGGCGCAGGGCTTGGTGCCTTGGCGGCCGCGGCAAGTGCTGCGCGCGTGAGCACGGCTGTGGGTTCCAGCAAGGCGTGGGGCGTACGCGGCGCTGGCGGTCAAAGGGGCAGCGGCGGCAGCGTTGCTTCTACGCGAAGCGTTGGGCGAGCGGCGCGCTGCTGGTTCACGGTCGCGAGCGTACGCGGGGAAAGCAAGGCGGGACCCGGCTGCAGGGGCAGAGCACGAGGGAGGCGCTGGCGCATGCTGCCTGCCTGTTCTGGAACGGTGGGCGCTGGCCGATCCGTTTCGGTGAACGGCAACGGAGGCAGAAAGTTGGAACTGAGAGAGAAAGGAAAACGGCGCCTGCGAGCAGAGGCGTCCGCGTGAGCAAGACGCACTGTTGTCGTGGCATGCATGAGCGGTGATCGGGGCAGGCCGCATGCTGGGCTTGGAACTGTTGGGCTTCGATTGGGCCAAAGGATAGCAGACCGAGGTGGGTTGTTGTTCACGTGAAAAGGAAAAGAACGTGGCCTGGGTTTCTTCACGTGAACAGAAAACAGAAAAGAAAGAGAAAATGAATTAGACTAATTTTCCGAGAGCGAATTAATCAGCAAAGGATTAATTCGAGAAGCCGGAAAATGACGTCGTAATTCAAAGTAAGCCAGTGAAAATTCATTACAAATGAATTATACTACTTTTTGAAATCGAATGAACCCGCATGAGGTTTAATTTGAAGAGTCGAGAAATAAAGTCATAATTCATGTAAGGATTTTCGAAAAGGGCTTGGGGTTAGACAGGTCGAGGTAGTTAGCAACGTCGACGGTCGAGGTAGTTAGCAACGTCGACGATGTTAGCAGATTGGCAGGTTGGTCTCGGGGGCAAGGTCCAAGTTAGATAGGGTAGATAGATAACTAGCTGTTGATTTATATTTGAAATTAGATTTTAAATATAAACCACACTCAAAACAAGCAATGGAAATTCAAATAAAATCCAAATCACACATGCATGATCATGAAATTATTTTATGCACAATTTAATTACTAGGAATTTGAGAGAGAGAATTTAACTTAAGTTGTAAATTAATTCATGGCTCACAACAATTCACACAAAAAATTTTGAAATCCTGATTTTTCATACAGATAACAGACTGCAAATTTGCGGGATATTACAGTTTCGACTTAAACTAGAAACATAATAACAATTATTTAATTCTAAGATAAATCCTGATGTGAGGTGAAGTTGCATTGTCCTAACGGTCAGCGCTGCAACTCTTGCATTGTTGCCCACGCGAAAATCAACTTCTTCTCTTTCCACGCTTCTACTTCTTATTATTCCCTGGATCAAATTGCAAATATGAGCAATCGATCCGGTATCAAATACCCAGGAATTAGCATAAGAATCAGCGATGAAGATATCTGTAACATAAACCTGAAGCGTACCTGTCACACCCGGTTTTATAAACAAAACCGAATGCACATCACATGTATGCCAGGATCTGTTTTATCATACATCCGACACTTACAAAGTAATATCAGAGTCAATGTTATTACATAAGCGATAAAACAACAGTACAAAATGACCCGAGGTCTAAAAGAAAAGATACAAAGATATACATCAGAGTCTTCAGCAGAACGGGTCTCCATCTCCACAGGCAGATGACCGGGGGTACACCAGCCTAGAACCAATGCTTGGTCGAAGTCGTCATCTTCATGAACTCTGCAACTCTGTGGGGGATAGCAAGGGGACAAAGGAGGGGTGAGTACAACGAATTGTACTCCGCAAGTGTGGTAAAAAGAATATGACATGAGGCTAAAAATAGGAGGGCTTTATAGGTTAACACGCGCTTAAGCAACAACCCCTAGTTTTTATCCTAGATCCTTAGCACCTATTTACTATATGTGAAACCACCACCTCAACCAGAGCCAACCATCCATCTGAAATCCATCCGAGCCACCATCCAACCAACCATCTGGAGCACCACTAGTCACGAAGAAGTCCAGGCCCGCTCTTGACCGTGAGCACGGCTGATATATCAGTTTTACACTCTGCAGAGGTTGCACATCTTTACCCTACGGGTCGTGTTTCCCATTACGCCTCACACTTCCAAGGTGATCGACCAAGGTCCCACTACAAGGCTTTTAAAAAGTCGTGAGTTCCCACCAGTAAACACCCACTAAGGATTCGGCGTCAACAGGGGAGTCTATATTCCTCCACTGCAGAACCCCCCTCGTGTGCCACTAAACCGTCCGACAATGTAAACCAGTGGGACAACTAATTACTTGGCCAGGTCCAGAGCCATGTGGCCCCCGTGGTTGTGCTATTTTGCCGGGTTACTTGTCCATGAACCGGTCCTTAGAATCTGAGGTAGGAACGAGCACAATCCCATAAGAACCAAATCAAAATACCAGATCATCATACCACTCGGTCCATCCTGCTCAGATTCCCCACACCATAATATAACCGAGGTTTCCACCTCCTCAACTTAATTATCATATTACATATGATTAATTTTATTAGCCCAACCCAAAAGACTGCAAAGCTAAGCATGATACTACTACCAACCCAACACAGGCTTCAAGGAATGATATAAGAAAGTCTAGTAAACCCTAACATGGGATTCATATTTTGACTCAGCATGCAACTAATGGTCTAACTACTCTAATTAAAATAAAATAAAGTAGGTGCTGGGTTATGATCAAGGAACACTTGCCTGTAGCCGAAGATTGAAACGTACACGTTAAACTCTTGGTCTTGGAAATTCACGTATTGATCGTCTTCTACTCGCGACAAACATCCAACCAATACATACAAGAAAACAATAAATCAAGCAGTACACCATGCTATAAATCATTTTATAAAACACTTATACTAACAGAGTACTCGTAGCTATGATCGTTTGAGAGACATCAGGATACATAAAAAGGAGAGAGAACATGAGCGAGATTGCTGAAGAGAAATTGTAGAGTTACTGGAATTGTATTTTCTAAGGAATAAAATACACATGACATCAGCATGACATAATGCTGACATCATCAGGATGCATGTGCTCCGTACCTTGCCTAAGGCAAACACATGCATGCAAATATGGATTGGACGGGTACTACGTGATTTGCATGTGCAGGCGATGTGCTGTGCTGCACTGATGGTTCTCCTATGCGTGGATTTGAATGGGACTTTTATGTGGCCGGCAAACAAGAAACAGATCGACACCGGCTCAAAATACTTGTGTGCATGGCTAGATCGATGCACTTATGCAGAACAGAGACGACAGCATGAGAATATGTAATTCTCACCAGTGTGCGACGGTCCATGTTGAAGCCATGTTGGATAGCAGTGAAGAAGAAGAAGCGGAACGACTCTAACAACGCGATAGACGACAGCTTCATTAGCTCCGGCGCAAGATCCCTCGACAACAAGTAGCGGCATGGCTTCCTGGAGGCCGATGATGGAGATTCAGATCGGATAGATGAGAAAGAGAAAGGGCAACGAGATCAACAAGATGGTTGTGATAGACTCACGATGGTGGAGATCGATGGGAAGGTGAAGTTCCCTGCTCTGCACAGATGGGCCTCCTCGCGTCCATGTGCGAGATCATGGTGAAGGTCAGCCCGGCGGCGGAGGTGTGTCTAGCACGGAGGACAGAAGGTGTGGTCGCGGCAACTTACGAGAGGCCGGGGAACGATGTCGGCTCTTGTGTGCTGGTGTTTATGCAGATGCGAAATAGGAGATGAAACTGGCTGCGGCTTTGCTTTTTAAAGAATGAGTAAGAGGAGTCGCAGAGGAGGAGGCGCCGAGCGTCACGGCGGATCGCACGGCGAAGCGTGGCGGCGGCTTCGCGATCTGTTGTGAGCGTGCGTGTTGCTGGATAGGAACAAAGAGCGGGACCCACCCATTGAGACCAAAAGGAGTTGACGTGGGTTGTTCCTGGGGACAGAAGGATGATTTTGCCCAGCAAGCCGAGGGATTAAACTAACTTGCTTTCTCTAATTCAAACGAATTGCTATCGAATTTTGAAACTCACTTTTCAAACAATAAACACCTAATGAAACCTATGCAGCATGAATGCACAAAGACAAAACTTTATACCCTATATTGATTATTTGTTTAGAAAATACATTTTTCGTGTAATTAAGTATTTTACTACAAACTATATGTTGGAATTTTTAGAAATATGAGAAAATCTAGTATTTAGCTAGTGTAATTTGTTCACATCACAAAATAGAAATTTTGGGGTGTGACAGTACCTGAACCAGAAGTACTCTTACTCTTTAACGAAGCTAGGTACTGCTTGCAGTTTCTCTTCCAGTGACCCAGTTCATTACAGTAAAAGCATGGCTTATCAGGCGCTGGTCCAGGTTTGGGATCCGAGCTTGGCTTGTTGATCACATCTTTAGCCTTGCCCTTCTTCTTCCAATTGCCCTTCTTCTTAAAGTTAGGCTTGTTCTGGATCGCCATCACATGGCCGCCACCATTTCTCTTCTTAATGTCAGCCTCCGCTGTTTTTAAGCATGCCACACAGCCCATTCAAGTCCTTCTCTGCCCCATGCATATGGTAGTTCGAGATGAAGCTCCCATAGCTTGGCGGAAGTGACGCTAGAATAAAATCAGTGGCCAACTCTGGACCTATTGGGAAGCCTAGCTTCTCCAATCTCTAAGTGTGACCAACCATCTTGATCACGTGTGGCCCAACTGCTGCACCTTCTGCCAACTTTGTCTCCACAAAAGCTTTGGACACATTGAACCTTTTGGTCCTAGCTTGAGTCTGGAACATTTCCTGGAGAGCTACAATCATATTGTGTGTAGTATATCCCTCAAACTGCATTTGCAGCTCAGGTTACATACTAGCAAGTAAAAGGCAGCTTATCTGATTATCAACGTCCAACACTCTCTGGTGGGCGTTTCTCACAGCAGCAGTTGCATTTTCAGCAGGCTCGTCTGGTAAAGGGGTGTCTAGAACATCCTCTTTTTTCTCTGCCCTGAGAACAATTCTCACGTTGGGGATCCAATCCGCATAGTTTGTTCCATTCAACTTTTCTTTCTCAAGGATCGAACGTAAAGTAAACGGTGCGTTGACAGGCATTGATCTACAACAAAATAATAATGCAAAATACTAAGACAACGTATCCATGACGGAGTAAATTAAATTAACCATTTAATTGAATCTACTCCCACTAAAATCAATATCCCTCGATTGATTACTAGTGATTCAGGATCCACAACTAACAAGTCGACTAGTGAGCTTTAGCATCACCGCTAGAAGACATGGTAGATCGGTAAGCAACTCTTTGCTAATCATATCTCATATGACTCCTGTTGTTGGGTGACATCTCTATGTCTCGGCGTCCAACCTTTGTGCCCCAAGGTCCTTAACTGTTAAGATGACCTTGTTCAAGATAACCAAACCCCGTGCGAGTAAGTATCCGATACAAACCCATCTAGTCGAGGAAAATCAGTAGCACCCTAATTTTATAGACCCACCACTGATTGTACAAGACATGATGGTGCAAGGTTTGGGAGGGCACGTAAACTCAAATATTACTGAGGGATCGTTCTACTTTTATCGTCGCATACTAAATAACATCATTCGTCGCTTGTAAACAAAAGCAGAACATTTAAGGTTGACATTCACACAATAATGATACGGTATGGCACATTATCACAGGTAGATCTCCATCTCCGCTGTGTTGTCCATCATGTTGATCTCATCTTCATGATCCATCATGTTGATCTTCATCTCCATGATCCATTCATGCCATCCTCCAGTGATTAGTTCTTCAAGAACTAACATCTAACGCATGCAAGTAAATAAATTACATAATCGCGCTTAGATCATCACAGGTTGGCACGCAGGCCATTACATTAACATGACAATACATATGGCTCCAGCCGTATTGCCGCACTCACGACACGCAGGTCATGATTCAATTACATACATGCATCACATAGACATAAGGGCCATACCGATCACATGAATTTCTGCAAAAACAAGTTAGGCGATTCCGATGTCTAAATTTAAAACGCAGAAAACTCGTTCTTTCCGGCCGAATTTCACAAATCTGATTTCGGAGAAACTGACGATGGCAGTCTGAATCGGACATAACTTTTCTGTAGATCAATTTTCATATAAAAATCATCTGCATCCGAGATCGTATGCGAAAGTTATGGCTGTTTTACCGAACACCTTGTTTTGGCATCTTTCCCCGGCCCGGTTTCAGATCCAATCTTCACCGTCACGCATCTCATGCGCCTGGCCATTGACCTAAGTTCAATTCGACCAATCCAATTGATCTACATCTCACCATACATGGGTTTACGAGTATCACTTAGCTCCGATGGCGGAAAAATTGACCGATAGGAGCAATTCGTTACACGACCATCACAGTAAAGATCACGAACCGATCAGACTCTCATCTACAACCACGCATATCTCCATATGCCCACGATTGAACCTATAACGAAGCAGCTACGGCTCTGATGCCACTAAAGGGATTCGGGGAGGCTACGCTCGCACAATACAAAATCGTGTACCCCGAAACCAGGAACAACTGCAGTTATAGATCTCAGATCGTTACCACTAGATGCGCAGATGCAGCGGAACCGTCTCGGTGTAGAGAAGCGCGTCGAGGTAGCAGTGCTGTGAAGTAGCAAACGTCCATCTGGTCCTGCAGCACGTGCGGTTCGTCCTAGTGCTCCAAGCTCAGCACCTCCGAGGTATCCACACGTACGAGGAGGGAACGCTGAGTGTCGGTGTGCCAGCACCGGGGCGTGCGCGGAGGGAGAGGAGAAGGCGGGGGCCAGGGAGGGGCGGCTAGGGCTTGGGGCGGCACAACTTGCTTGGAGCGCCCCCTTTGCCCCTCCCACATATATATGAGGAGGAAGACCTCCCATCCCTTCGTCCATTAGCAATACGGGACTAATAGATGGTGTAGTCCCTCTAGTGCTAATGGGCTTCCACTTTGTATGCCCATTAGTGGATCCAATCCAATTGGCTCTAGGGCATATATCCAACAGCTCCTGCTTTGGAAAGCTGCAGGCGTGTACTGCAAAGGCTTCTTCTATGGTTAGTGGATGAACACGGTGTAATACGTGAGACCGGATGATTCAGTGGGTGGCCACTGCACCGTATCGTATTTGTTTGGCGTATCCTTTGAATACAGTAGAATACGTTTTCAATTTCGAAAGTTGATTGCATTTGGATTTAAAAGATATCGAATCTAACTTGATTGTATATGCACTTTGCAAAAGGAGTCAAAGCATTTCGCGGTTGCATGAGGGAGAAAGACCAATTCGAATTAAAAATCGAAGACTAAAAGGAGAAAGAGTCGTGTTCACACTTCACAGGAAAACCAATCATACACGCGGACAGTAACAATCCTGGCTTGTGGGCTCCGTGGGCCAGTGAAACACAACGTTAGAAATTCTAATCCGACGCCCGCGGCCACGCCCGGTAGGCCCGAAAACATTTTAGGGAAATCTCCGTTGTGCCCTCATGAAAATCCACACCGCTAGTGATCCATCAAGGCCATTGTAGTCAATTTGGGTGAGGCCCCAACATATCCCTTGTGGATTCTCTCTCTCCAGCAGATCTGCCATTCCCCTCCACCTCTGCTCTGCCTAAACCTCAGTCGTAGGCCTCCCCACCGGAGCTTCAACCTCGCCGATGAACACCGCCGCAGGGCATATGCTTTTCCGGAGTACAGCCTAACCTCATCTTCTTCCCCTGCGAGGACAACCCCCACAAGGATCTGCTTCTCCATCGTCGTCTACTGCAGCACCAGATCTGCTTCCCCGGCGATGACTACAGCCGCACCGCATCCGCTTCCCCGTCGACAACTATAGTCGCACCTCATCTGCTGCCCCAGTGACGACAACACTCAGAAGCATCTGCTTCCCGTCAATGACTACTGCACCACCGGATCTGCTTCCGCGGCGATGACTACAACCGCACTAGATCTGCTTCCCCGGCGACGACTTCAGCCGCACCGCATCTGCTTCCCCGTCGTCGACTACTTCTGCACCGGATTGAAAATGGGTAGACGCCGATGGCCGGTTGCAAGAGGTACACAAAATCCATCCTACGTTCCGTTCTTCTAGGTTAGTACTCATTCATGCACGGTTAGGGTTTGGGGGATGTAATACTAGTGGCACATGTACCTGCTAGGTCACTAATACCTAAAACGTTTTATCACATGTAAGAACCTTCACAAAATGAATACGAAAGAGAATGGGATGCCATTGTCCGGGAGAATGTTAGGAGAATGGAAGAACTTGGAATTAGAGATTCATTAGCAGCCCTTGAGTCCACCGTAAAAAATTCTTTCAAGTGTAAGAGGTCAGGAAGGAAGGGTAATCAGTGTCGAGGTGAAGGTACTGATATATCAGACTACAGCCCTGGAGAGGATGAAGAGACTGCTGACAGAGATGATGAGACTGATTTAGAAGAGGAGCCCATACCCCCATTGAGGTAGGGCAATTCCAAAACTTAGAAGGATTCCAAATACCCAATGCTTAGAAATATGACCACATATTTGCAATAATGGCTCAAATTTATTCACGTGATTAAAACTTTTGCCTTCTCACCACTGCAGGCACCAGTGCGGACTGGATGTAGGAAGGTTTGTGAAAAGAAAAAAAGTGGTGCCATGGCTCCTGGCGGCAGGCAATCAAAGAGAGTAAGGTCATAGCCACCAACAGAGGATGAGTTTGCTACTGCTTTAAACAGGATATTGAAAAGGCCGCAACCCTCAGAACTGCATCTAGACCCTGTGCAGGAAGAGTTGCCAGCACCCACAGACAACATCAGTGGTGATAACAATCTAAACAACAGTCATCCAAGTCCGGTGAGGGACTGGTCGTATCAAGATGATCATCATGCAAATGATACTCATCCAGCTGATACTCATCGTGATGATGGTAATGACACAACCAAGACGAGGCCGGTCAGAATACCCACTCTAGGCAGCCAGAGTCCACAACTCAAGGTTGGATAGTTGAACATGTACCTTGTTCGCATTCATCGTTTCATATTAGACGACTAATGAAAATTTTGATGAATTTATGTAGTACCTAGACAAAAAGGTGGCGCAAGGCGTGCAAGGCCACCAACCAGGGGAGTTTTGCTTGACAAGATGACTAAAGCTTTTGGAGAAGCATGCCCATCGAGGTTGCTGCAGGGAAGTCAAAGCCGCATGAACCAGTGCAAGCTGCCAAGTTGGCGTCAGAGGCTGTCATTATTCTTAGGTCTCAAGTCCCTATCTTCACCCATTGGAAAGAATACAAAAGGACACCATATTTTGATAGCTTCCTAGGAAGGCTAGCCGTGAGTCCATCTATGCAGTCCCTGACTCCCTGTGTTACATTTCACTCTAATATATCCAATGGCTAACACTGAATTCAATCCTAATATCCAGGAGAGGTTAGCAGTTGACAAAGAAGACAATGCAACAAAAAGTGCTTGTGAAAGTGCATTCAAGACAGGGATACAATAGATGTGGTATAAGTTGAAGCAGCAATACTTTGTTGGCATCCCTGGTGATGAGATCAGGACAACCTCTCCTGTATCTTACATGACAGATGGAGAGTGGTGCAAGCTTGTTGAGAAGTGGTCAAATGCAAGGAGCAAGGTATTTTCTATCGAACAAAGCCACATCTCCTGGTGTGTTTTTGGACTGGCAGTTGTGATCCAGACTAACACATACATCTCAATCAGGAAATTGCTGAGCAGAACAAGAGAAACTGGGACAAGGTGAAGATGCATCATACAACAGGATCTCGATGCAATATTGCACAATTGCATGACTATGTAAGTGCCCACTGTCTTCTAATGTACCCTGTTTAATCTCTATTTGTCAGTTTTGTCTGCTTGATTGTCATGGTTGCTAAGTGTTATTTCTATCCATTATTCGAAATTGCCTTTGAATTGTCAGTTTTGTTGTTTGTCTGACCGCCATTTTGGTGCATCAGAGGCAGAAAAAACCAGGATGCAGAACCCGCTGAAGTAAACGAGGATGGCATCCAGGAACAAGGTGATGATCAAGTTCACGATCAAGTTGACGGAGAAATCAATGCAGTGGAAGCGTTCAGGGTCTGCCTTACCAGCCGCTCTAGGGGTATGAGTGAGGTGGCTAAAGAAGCAGTTGTAAGTCCCCATACATGCTTGTATGCTTATCCAGGTTTTAGCTTATTGACTCGATGTATATATTTCAATTTCTGTTGGTTCGCATGCTCAACAAGTCGGTACCAGAATTGTGTGTCTACGTGGCCATTGCAGCTGCTTCAATTTCTATGTCTTTCTCCAATAATTATCTGTATGTACATGCTTCATAGTTTTAACATTCATGGTTGCCCCTGTCTTCATTACTTCCCTAAGAAAGGGGTTATATTAAAACTGCTTAGTAGCAATTATACAATTTGTTTAATATAATCCTCTTCTTACTATAATCAGTGCACTTATATATAGTTCATATTTGGATTTTGTAGGCTTCAATGGAAAATATAATGCCACAACCAGCTGATGGGGCACCAGCATTGACTAGTGTTGAGGTAGTTTCCAAGGTTCTCTCCCAGAACAGCTCCACCTCCCCAACTTTTTTGAAGAATGCTGGTATACCCAAGCATCGCCCCACACCGGCTCGCTCGAACAGTGAAGAATTGCTTTGGCAAGAACTTGCAGCTGAAAAGAAAGTTTAGCAGTTCTCCTTGATACAATCAAAGAACTGAAGAAGAGGACTGAAGCAGCAGATGAAAGGCTTGCCTCGACTCAAAGGTTGTACAAGGAGCTCAAGAAGCAACAGGAAGAGAGCCAGCTGCTCCTCATGAAGCTCTTTCAGTCTAGCCAAAGTGGTACCTCTTCTAAGGCTTGATCCTATATCTGTGGAACTATTGTTGATACACTTGGCATTCTGTTGTATGGATCCAAACTTTGATCGTGTGGTGAACTTTCTCTCGTTTTTGACATCCGTTGGGTTTGATTTAATTGTACTGAATTTTCTGTGAACGATTTGTAATTTCTGGTATAATAATGTGATGAATGGCCCGGTAAAGCTCATGATGTGGCCTCACCATGAAGCGACACATGGACGAATAAAAAGATGAAACGTGGACAAATGAAACCACGACACGTTGACGAATAAAAAGACGGCACCTGGCCTGATAGAGATTCGACGCGTGGGCGAATAAAAACATGAAACGTGGGCAAATAAAAATAAGTCACGTGTCCTATTTCAATTGGTCCACGTAATCCAATAAAACTACGCCATGTGTGTCAGTGAAAAGGAATACGTGGCCCAACCAAAACGCGACACGTGGACAAATAGGAAACGAACACGTGGACAAATAGGAACTGGAAACGTGGGCCAACGAAATGACGGCACCTTTACGGCGGGAAGAGTGGCACCTGCGCCAATGAAATCGTGACGCGTGGACGCTTAGGATGATGCCACGACTGCAACCACATCACTCGCCACGTTGCAGCCACGTCACTTGCCAGCATGGAGAGGAAACACGTCAGCTAACAGAGTTCATGGCTCCAGTTGACGGTGCCACGTCAGTAAACAGGAATGATGGTGCCACGTGGATTGTTTGCTTCAATGACAAAATTTAGCTATCGTCATAGAAGCAAAACAGTTCTATGACACAACAGATTTCGTCATTGAAGCAATCACTTCAATGATGAAACCGGTCAATTCGTCATGGAAGTACATTTATGTCGCTCGCTAAATGACGAACCCGATTCCGTCATTTTTTCGTCATGGATCATTTTTAATGACGAAAAACGCTTTTTTTAATGACGAAACCTCGACGTCATGGAAGCAACATTTTGGCGTAGTGAAGAATCGCTAGCTCTAGCATAGGCTCATTTCTCTACCTTGGTAGACACGTGCCAGTCATATCGCTTCCCGACCATGTGTTGCTTCAACATTTCTGGTTCGAATTAGCGAATGACACTAGGCAGCAAATCGATGCCATTTCCAAATGCTCGTGTTTGTTGAAGACACCAGCTGAGGGAAAAGTGCTCTTGGACTCTCTCCAAGGCACGACTTCCCCAGCCGTCTTACAAAAAGGTGCCCTGTCAGGAGGAAAGAACATCGAGTTACCACAAAAATTCCTTAGCTGAGTCTGAGCTTCCATGGCTAGCATGTTTAGACTCTGGCTGAAGAGTTTTCGACTGAACAACACACATCTTGGGGAAGAAGTGCCTCGCACATGTTCAACCCCAAGATCACCCTATGATATTTTCTTCTACACTTTTTCCCAGGCTTCGTCCTAGGAGAAGGAGGAACAATAGTTGAAGGAAACGGTTGTCCTTGACAACCCGCTCCAACTACTAACAACTCCACTAGAAAGAGGTGTCGTAGGGCAACGGACCGTTACGCCTCTAGTCAAGGCAATATCTAAAAGCACCTTAGCCCATGCCTAGGATTTTACCTTGATGCTTGGCCACGCATTCATAGTTCTATGGAACTACCCTTTGAGCCAAGGGAAGCATAACGACCATACCGATTGGGGCGAGTGATCACAATTCACATTCTTATCCTCGCTGTCGATCGATGCCAATCAAGTCATGAGTTTTTTATTCAAATTCCTATCTCGCACCTTGACTTGGCTGATGCCTGCTGGAAGTTGAGCACAACTGGCATCATGTAAACTTCCACTAGAAGCATGAGATGAAATGTATATGTCCCATGAACGAGACGAGCTGAGAGAGGAACTCATTCTCGTAATCACCTGAGCTTAGAATGGCCGGTCCACAGAGTTTCACGTCCTCTTCTGTAAATGGGTCCGCAGTCATTCTAAAGTTCTTTTCCGCACGGAGATCAACCTATCTTTCCTATGAGTACGATGCACCATCATCATTTGTCATAAGAATCGTGTTCAACCATTTTATCTCCGGTGTTCTTGGTCCTGAGTGTCTCAACACTACGAGAGTGAGGTCACTCTGGGGAGTTCAATCATAGACTTCTCAGAAGTGTCTCACTCATGCTCATCATAACACTACATAAACTCGTAGTCGTATTGAGGCACCAACCTTGCAGCCAATACCATCTCTTCACTCTTATCACTACGGGCACACAAGGGCAAGGACATGGAAGCAATTGAGCATGGGAGCAAGCCTAGACTAGAAATTCTCTCGAGCATTCACAATACACATTCTCTATAAAAGGACTTTCTATCCTTCGGCTATGCTCGAGGCACCAACCATGCAGAGTATGGCACTACATACAAATGAGGGGAAACGTCGGAGGGTGAGTTGGACATCACCGATGCAAGCAACACAATGCAATCACATGTAGCAACTGGATCACCGATCTCAGTGACCACAGCGGTATGTCATTCAAATAAGCTTTGTCCCGACTTTATGAAAACGGTGCTTAGCTTGATTTGGCATAGTTGAGGCAAGGGCCATTTAGTTGACCCAAGCCAATCTAGCCACTTATTGGGCTTAGCCATGTTTTCGAAACGCGGGCACTGAAACACTTCAACTCACCTCAGTCCAACCCTGTGTACTCGAGCAACGGGAGGCCCAGCGGAGCCCACCAGGGTTTGGCCGACCCCCTAGTTTGGCCGAACCAGGCTGAGCGCCGCCGCTTCCCAACTCTCGCATACGCGCTCCTCCCAACGTTCACAAGCCCGTTCTACGGTGTCCCATTGAGTTTGAGTGGCCGAGCAGGGGGATCTCATCTTCAAAGTCCCATCTTCTCCTCTTTCCTCTCTTCACTTGCCACAACTCTCTCAAACTCACCCCAAAGAGCTCACTCATATTCTTGTCACTCCTTGAGAATCACCATGGCTAGCCAAAACTCAAACACTCCCTCCTTCCTTGATCACCTTAAGAATATCTCTTTAGTCAACACCATCACTCCACATGATCAGGAAAGCATTGAATCAAAGCTGAAGAAGATTGAAGCCCCTCGTTCTTCGTCACGCACCGCCACGCCAAGGGAATCACGCGAGCAGCATGCACAATCGTCAAATCCCCACAGAAGGGTCCTGTACGACACGTATCCCGGGCCTCCACTAATGCCTGGGGAATGCTACGTCGGTTCGCTGGTCTCCAAGGGCAGTGAGGCATTTTTTCATCGCTATGTACAGGACGGCTAGGTAGAAGAATTGCCTCCACAGTCCCATGTCCAGATCTTTGGAGTCCGTACCGTGACTGGTGACATTAGGACACCCAAGCCGTACCGTTGGCCTTTGGAAAGGGAGCTGAACGAGCTGCTGGATCTCACTCTGGAGGAGGATGAAGACAAGGAGCCAGCCGCACAGGATCACACAGAGGACTCAGTGGACGAGCTGGTTCTCTTGATAGATGAGTTGCGCGTTGAGAATAGGCGGCTTAGAGAT
Source organism: Urochloa ruziziensis (assembly GCA_015476505.1). Lineage (NCBI taxonomy): Eukaryota > Viridiplantae > Streptophyta > Magnoliopsida > Poales > Poaceae > Urochloa > Urochloa ruziziensis. Next base: position 34,902,179 of record CM027125.1, on the reverse strand, counting down.
GCGCTAGCTTGCCAAGGGGCGAAAACAAGGGCCTTGATCTTGGCAATGATTTGAGTGTCCAGTTGCAGCGCCTCTACAAGGTCATGGGACATGCTATGCTCTATTACTCTCCGATCTAAAGAGCATGTCCCGATCATTTCCCTTTCCCATAGGCGCTTTAGAATAGGTTTGCTTAGATTTGAATAAATTGTGACTCATCGGTCATCTAACCCGGTGAAGTCTTAGTTTTACTTTGATCTTGAATAAATGAAGCACCTAGGAAAGAACAAGTATGGGGGAGAGCCACAGGCTCTCCAAAACACATGGACGATCGAACACCACAGGAACGTGACATACCGAGCTGCACCTGCACGTACACAAAAGAAGAACCTGAGACGAACCCACCTGGGTTCGGCCAAACCAGGCCTGGGCCCGCTCTGGCCCATCTTCTTCCCACGCGTCGGTTTGTGTCTCTTATCCCTCGTCTCGCTATGGTCCCTGAGTTTTGATGAAAATCAATGACGATTTATAAATTCAAACTAAAACCTTGGAAAATTAAAAGTGGACCCAAGAGTAAATCTTGCTCTCTTATCAAAGTTTGGCTTGCATATGATTTATTCCTTGCTAAGTTTTGGTGCTTGTGAACAAATATCCTTAGGAACCTCATGTTCATCTAAGTGGTTGATGTTTGAGATATAGGTTGGAAAGATGATCTTTTGTTCTTGATGTTTAAAGTACTTGGGAAAAATTAAAATCTACACAACTGTTGGCACTTCTTAGCGTCACGTTTTAGCAATGCTTCAAGAGCGCGTAGATATATCGTTGTATGCAAATGGATTCTGCAAGCGCACAGAATATATCTCGTTGTAGCACTTCACCTAGGAAGTTATCCCAGGGTATCGTATTTATATTTCCGCAGGGAAGCAGAGTGGTTAAAGTGTATTGAAGAATGAATGATATATCTTGCCAGAAATATCAAGCCACTAAACCCAGGGGCACAAACTCTAAGGTTTGGGATAATGGTCAAATAAATGACCGGATAGAAGGTCTAAAAGACCAGCGACACAGGAGCACCTAAATCTATAGAAACGGAAAGACGTTGGGAGAGACCGGACCTAGACACTTCCTACCTCAGAGCGAAAGACACTCTAACCTTAACCTAGACTCTAACTTAGATACCGGGAACAGAGCTCGCTTCGACGGCTAGAACGGGAGAATCTTAGAACGGGGTGAGAGAGGGGGTTGTCCAGGCTCAGCACTACTGTTATGAGTACACCCGAACGTGGTGGACTACGAAGGATGGACAGGACTGTCACCACCTACCACCTACCACTGCAGTTCCGTGGGGTGCAACACGCTTCCTAGTTAATCAACAAACCAGACACCACGTCTGCACTCGATGATTAAGATTTCTCTTGAGGCCTGTCAAGAGAAATCCCCGTCTTCCCTAAGGCGTCTTACGGCCCGGTCTAGGCGAACAAACACACGAGATAAAACCCGGTAGAGCTAAACTAAACTCTACACTAAGACTAGAGGGAGAGAACTTTACTCAAAAAAGAGCAAGATCTTTACTCTAAAAGAGCAAGACTAAAAGGACAAAAGATAAACTTATGCTCTGAAAATATAGGAAAGGTAATATATTGATAAACTCTTCAAAATAAAGGAAAGGATACAAGAGCTTTACCAGAACTCCAAAGTCTCCGAAGATCCGAGCTAAGCTCGACTCGACTCTACTCCCAACTCTAATCCTAATCTAAGAAATGGAAAAGGTACAAGAGCTCCCTTCAAGTATCAACTTGATAAGTGTGGTGTGTGTCTCCCAAGGTGGATGAGTTCTACTTTTATAGTCTTCAGGGGCGAAGCTCGGCGTCATTAGCAAGCTAAGGACTTGCTTAAGCTTCATAGAGAGGGGTGCACGTGGCGGCCACAGGGGGAGGCTGATCGACCTCCCTTAGGCCGGTCGGCCTGGCCCTGGTGCCAAGTGGCACCGCCTTTCGCAGGGACGGTACTGATGCTCTCCTGAGGTCGGTAACAGTTGCGTTCGGTTAAGGCTATCCAAGAATCCTAGGTTGTGGACCCTTCAATCCATGTGTCTCCCACTCTAGGCCTTTCGGGTACTTGGATCAAACCGACATCAAATGCACGTCTCCTGATCATCTAGGATACATTGCTCAGCTTATGGATCAATGACGTGGCCAGAGGTGGCCAGGGGAGGCCGGTCGGCTTAGGGTAGGCCGGCCGGCCTGGCTTTGTGTCAGGTTTGGTCCTGATTTCACCTGATTTGTCCTGCAAGCACAACTCATCCAAAACTTGTGGAATTTGTCAGTGAAAACATATTTATGTATGGAACATGGTATGATTATCCTCATTTTAATGAAATGTTGATGGTCACTATAAGGTTGTAATGGCCGTCAACACACCCCCAAGCTTAAACTCTTGCTCGTCCTCGAGCAAGGCTAAAACTCTAGGTTCGGTGGGTCAGGAGTTGCTTCAATGTGTATACCCCTTTAGGTACCTTGTGCTTAAGCCAAAACTCAACAAATCATTTGAATAAGTTGGCATAAAAGAGAACTCATACCATGGTTCAACGTGGGGCTGCATAGAGTTCATGTCTTGGTCTGTTGAGAGCCTGAATGGTCATTTTCAAAGTAGTTCTTGCAGCTTTTCAGGTTCCATCTCAGAGATATGAATTTTTTTTCAAAAGATGGTTTGAATCATTCCTCTATGGTACTCTCGAGTCACTCAAGGTGTATAATCCTCACTTTTGGTCAAGAATGACCAACTCTTCCTATTCTAAGGCTGAAGTGGAGTTTCTAGGAAGGGTCAAAGTGGCATACCTTTGTTACTTTTGTTGTTGAGTCGAAGAGTGGTTCGCGAGCGATGGCACTCGTCAAATCCTGGTCTTTGGAATTCATGGGTTTTCAGGTGGAGAGGGAGAAGATGTTTATGCTCAAAGGTCTTGGGACTCCTTGTTCTCCCTCTCATAATTTTGAGATGCTTTTCTTTCTTTGTTGGAGCATTGGTCTCCAACTCTCTTTTTTTCTTTTTTTTTTCTAATGCGTCTCTTCTCTCATTTTGATAACAGAGAGGATTTCAACTTTGTGTGGAGTTTTTGAGGACCTTTGGGACGAGCTTTGTAATGGAGATGTTGCGAGTATATGTCAACGATGGTGGACATCAACCCAGTAGTGGGAAATTGACTAGTCGGACATCTTTGGGGCTAGCAATGAGGTGGATGTATGATTTACCATGTAACATTTTTATAAAAACTCCAAAAGATGTTGCATAAAAACTCCAATGAGGTGGACAGCATTGCCTTGCCATGATAATAATAATAAATAAATAAATAAAACAAATAGCCTAAATAAATGTTGAATAAAAGCTCCAAAAGATGTCTTTATGTTTGGAATTATGGTTGAGAACCTATGGAATGATGAAAAGTTGCTCCGTTTATGCCCTCTAAGTGCCTCGTGCTTAGTCCTTTACTCTTCGAGTATTTGAGTTCGTTGGCATTTAAGGATCCATCATGATAAAACTGTGAGAGTAAGAGCACTTGTTCATAGTTTAAGTTATTGTGAGTTTTGATATGGTTTGTTTCGTGGTATAACTGCATGCTTAGTAAGGAACCTCTTGGAAGTTTTTATAAAATATTACATGGTGAATCTTTCCCGATGGTTTAAATGTCCTATCCAGAGCCTAAACAGTTATACATCTTATGAACTACCATATGCTATCTTGAGTTGCTTTGAGTCTTGTCGAATGGTGAAGTCCGCTTGCAGAAGGCACTTGTCATTTACCGGTCTTCCCATCCACCTCAGCCTCAAAATGTCCGACTAGTCAAAGTCCCACTCTGGGGTTTGTTGGCACTCCTTAGCCTAACTAAATCTATAAGCACATGGAGTACGATGTAGCCTTTCACCAGGGGAGTAAAAACCTGGATATCGAATCCAAGGAACGGTAGACGCGACTAGCCTAGAACTTTTCTAACCGGACCCACCAGGGAGCACAAGGTAAGCGGGCAGAGAGCTTGACTTTAGTTAGCTACTCGTTACCCCAGACAAATTATCTATATCTAATATGATCTGCTTCGACGGCTAGAACGGGAAGAACTCAGAACGGGATGAGAGAGGGGTTCTTTCGGGCTCAGCACTACTGTTATGAGTACACCCAAACGTGGTGGAGTACAAAGGATGGACAGGACTGTCACCACCTGCCGCCTACCACTGCAGTTCCGTGGGGTGCAACACAACCTGAGTTGGCTAGCTAGCACAGGCACCACGCCTAAGCTTTCAGCCACTGACCTCCACCCAAAGCGAAGGGCTATAGAGGAAACCCCAAACAAGAGTTGCTGTCACTCGCGCAGACTCAGGTACCCGCAGATCAAATAAATAAGATAACTTACTGAAAGGTAAGTTGTAAACTAGCGAGGTAGCAAAGGCAAGAGACCGAGGACTTACTGAAGATAACTCTTGAATATATTCCTCGGGGGCGGAAATGTTGAGACAAGACCGAGGAAGAAATCCCGGACTCTCTCTACAAAGCTCGGCTATCACCCGAGCAACTCACCCACTCTCTCCCTACTCTAACTCTAAAGATGAGAGCAAAATCACTAAGCTACTCTTCTCTCCTTTGGATGGTCTCTTCTCAAGGTGGAAGGGGGTCCCTTTTATAGTCTTCAGAGGCGGTTGCCGATGTCAAGCTTAAGCTAAGCTTGTGCTTAACTGCCATGCGAAGGGGGGCACGTGGCGGCTGTTGGCACTCCTTAGCGTCACGTTTTAGCAACGCTCAAGAGCGCGTAGATATATGTCATTGTATGCAAAATTAATTCTGCAAGCGCACAGAATATATCTCGTTGTAGCACTTCACCTCGGGAGTAACCCCAGGGTATCGTATTTATATTTCCGCAGGGAAGCAGATGGTTAAAGAGTATTGAAGAATGAAATGATATATCTTGCCAGAAATATCAAGCCACAAACCCAGGGGCACAAACTCTCGGTTTGGGTGGATAATGGTCAAATTAATGACCGGATAGAAGGTCTAAAAGACCAGCGACACATGGAGCACCTATTTCTAAAGAAAAGGAAAGACGTTGGGAGAGACCGGACCTAGACTCTTTCTAACTCAGAGCAAAAGGCACTCTAGCCTTAGCCTAGACCCTAGCTTAGATACCGGGAACAGAGCTCGCTTCGACGGCTAGAACGGGAGAACCTCAGAACGGGATGAGAGAGGGGGTTCTCCGGGCTCAGCACTACTGTTATGAATACACCCGAACGTGGTGGACTACGAAGGACGGACAGGGCTGTCACCACCTGCCGCCTACCACTGCAGTTCCGTGGGGTGCAACACACTTCCTAGTTAATCAACAAGCCAGACACCACGTCTGCACTCGATGATAAAGATTTCTCTTGAGGCCTGTCAAGAGAAATCCCCGTCTTCCCTAAGGCGTCTTACGGCCCGGTCAAGGCGAGCAAACCCGCGAGATAAAGCCCGGTAGAGCTAAACTAAACTCTACAGTAAAAATAAAGGGGATAGGACTTTGCTCTAAAGAGAGCAAGATCTTTACTCTAAAAGAAGAGCAAGATAGAAAGACAAAAGATAAACTTAAGCTCTGAAGTAAGAAAGTAATTGTATAAATAAACTCTTCAAAAGAAGGAAAGGATACAAGAGCTTTACCAGAACTCCGAAGACAACGAAGATCCGAGCTAAGCTCGACTCGACTCTACTCCCAACTCTAATCCTAATCTAAGAAATGAAAAAGATACTAGAGCTCCCTTCAAGTAGAGACTTGAGTGATGTGGTGTGTCTTGAATGGAAGAATGAGCAGCCTTTTATAGCCTCCATGGGGTGGATGTCAGCTTAATCTTCACGCCACCATCCTGCTTAGCATCCATGCTGAAGAGGGTAGCTTGAAGCCACAGCAACAGGCCGGCCGGCCTGGTGTAGGCCGATCGGCCTACACCTGGCACGCCTGGCCACCGACTTCATCGTGGACGCTCTTGATTGCTCCCTGAGGTCGGTAACAGTTGCGTTTAGTTGAGGCTGTCCAAGAATCCGAAGTTGTGGGCCCTCTAATCCATGTGTCTTGCACTTTAGGCCTTTCGGGTCCTTGGATCAAACCGACGTTGTTTGCACGGTGCTTGATCATGCTGTGTGTTTCCTTGAGCTTCTGGATCAGTGACGTGGCCAGACCTGGCCAGGGGAGGCCGGTCGGCCTGGGCTAGGCCGACCGGCCTGGCCTTGTGCCAGGTTTGGCCCCTGTTTCACCTGTTTTGTCCTGCAACCATAACTCATCCAAAACTTGTGGAATTTGTCAATAAAAATACTTTTATGTATGGAATATGGTATGATCATCCTTATTTTACCGAAATGTTGACGGTCACTACGAGGTTATAATGGCCGTCAACACGCCCCCAAGCTTAGACTCTTGCTCGTCCTCGAGCAAGGCTAAAACTCTAGGTTCGGTAGGTCAGGAGTTGCTTCAATGCATATACCCTTAAAGTACCTTGTGCTTAAGCCAAAACTCAACGAATCACTTGAATAAGTTGGCATAAAAGAGAACTCATACCATGGTTCCACGTGGGGCTGCAGCGGCTCACGTTTTGGGCTATTGAAAGCTTGAACGCTCATCTCTGAAGTATTTTCCTGCAACTTTTCAGGTTCCATCTCGGAGATATGAATTTTTTCAAAAGATGGTTTATTCATTCCCTGATGGTACTCTCGAGTCACTCAAGGTGTTTAATCCTCACTCTTGGTCGGGATTGACCAATTTTTCCCTACACTAAGGCTGAAGTGGAGTTGTAGGTAGGGTAAGAGTGGCATACCTTGGTTACTTCTGTTGTCGAGTCGAAGAGTGGTCCGCGAGCGATGACACTCGTCAAATTCCGGTCTTTGGAATTCATGGGGTTTCAAATGGAGAGGGAGAAAGTGTGATGCTCAAAAGGTCTTGGGACTCCTTATTTTCTCTCTCTCATGTTTTTGAGATGTTTCTTTTCTCTCTTTTTTTTTGGATGGAGCATTTGTCTCCATTTTTTTCGGATGGAGCATTTGTCTCCATTTTTTTCCGAATACATCTCTTCTCTTACTTTGGTAACAGAGAGGAATTCAGCTTTGTATGGAGTAATTGAGGACCTTTGGGGTGAGCTTTATGATGAGGTGAGTGTATGTCATCGACGGTGGACGTCAACCCCGGAGCGGGACTTTGACTAGTCGGACATTTTGAGGCTGAGGTGGATGGGAAGACCGGTAAATGTCAAGTGCCTTCTACAAGCGGACTTCACCATTCGACAAGACTCAAAGCAACTCAAGATATCATATGGTAGTTCAATAAATGTATAACTGTTTAGGTTCTGGATAGGACATTTTAAACCATCGAGGAAGATTCACCATGTAACATTTTATAAAACTTCCGAGAGGTTCCTTACTAAGCATGCAGTTATACCTCGAAACAAACCATATCAAAACTCACAATAACTTAAACAATGAACAAGTGCTCTTGCTCCCACAGTTTTATCATGGTGGATCCTTAAATGCCAACGAACTCAAATACTCAAGAGTAAAGGATTAAGCACGAGGCACTTAGAGGGCATAAACAGAGCAACTTTTCATCATTCCAGAGGTTCTCAATCATATTTCCATACATAAAGACATCTTTTGGAGCTTATATATATTATTTTATTTTATTATTATTATTATTATTTTTAGCATTTAATTGTTTTATTTTATCATAGCAAAGCAAGGCAAGGCAAGGCAGGGCAAGGTAACGGCAACGGCTTTCGAACATACCTGAGACTCCCCCAAGCTTCGATGAAGCTCACTGGTAATACTGGTTGGGGTCGTAGTGCATGTAGTCGAAGAAGCCGTGAATGTCGGTCTGGATGGATGTGGTCATCCCCCAGTTCTACTGCGTGAGATCGGTGTTGTGTGCAACTTCATCTCTGAGCTGCTGCTGTTGCAGACTCATCGTCTCCAACCTGGTACTAAGATCAGCGATCCCCCGGGAGACCGGGTTCTCGTAGTCATACCTGGCGAAGGTAGATGGTCCGACCTGTGGGCCGTATCCTGCCGTTCCTTGATGGTAGTCGAACGCCTCCTCAAAACTCATGTTGGCAGTGGGGTTCTCTGTCGGCTGCTGGTAGTCGTACTCGGGCTGCTGCTGGTAGTGGTACTCGGGCTGAGGTGCTGCAGAAGTTCCGGCTTCACTGTCATGCCTGGCTAGCCTGCCGCGTGTTGCAGGGCCTGCAACACTGTGGCGAGTGGGTTCCTTCCTTCTAAGCTGCATGGTTAGACTTTTCGCTGATCTCAGCGACAAAGCCGGGCATGGAAGCTCGACTTCATCGATGAAACCAGGATAACACATGAAAAGAGTATGGCTAGGGCCCTCGTGCATCAAGTGACCCTGGATAAAATGGTCTAAACCAATGCAAGACTGATACTCTTGTGTAGCGGGAAGGAAAGTGACTTGAGCGCCCTGCATAGCACCAACATGGGTGGCGATGCGGGTGACTAGCGAGGTTATGTCAATTATGGCTCGGCCAATGACTAACCTCTGCCAGTCATCAAGCATGCTCATGACCGGTGAGAAACAAATTTTCTTGACCATGGCATAAAGGCACTCTAAATCAGGCAAAAGGCAAAGACGCAAATCAGCGCGTGGGTGAACCACCATAGCGATCCACTTCGCCAGGAAACGAAGAGTGGGGTTTTGGATGGCAAGTGATGCTATTTTTCCCCGAGGATGGCTCGCCTGTTCAGCTATCCCACCATGCGGCACGGTTGTACCGGTGGTTAGTCACCAACAGGTTGGCATCAATGATGCATCTCTTGTTGAAACCAAGAGCCTCACTGAGTTGCTTCGGGGTCAAGGTAAAATCCTCGTTGAAAAACTGAAAGCAAATATTTGTCTCGTTGGGAAGAACTTCGATTTTCAAACTCATCAAAAACTCCATTGTGAGAAAGTGTGAACCTATTTTCGGGACGGGGTAGAAGTTTTGCCATCCGGCGTTGTTGAAAGCCCATTCCATGTCTCCTCCGAGACCGGTCTTGATCAGCAGCATGGGGTCGAAGTACTTGGCATGCGTGTAGTAGCGGTCCTGGAGCTTGGCCAGCACCGTTCTCTCTTCTTTGGACCGAGCAATGATGTGCTCGACCCGAGTCATGATTCGGATGCGGAGCCTATTCCGAGGCACTTCTTTCCCCTGGGACTCTGTGTCTTGTCGAGTCGAGTCGGTAGACATAGTGTCCCGGGAAACAGATGATCCCTGAGAGCGGCGGGAGCTCGAAGAGCTGAGCTTGGTCACGACTCCATGTGCCTTCTGTCGTGCTTTTGTCCACATGATTTCCTGCAAAAGGTTAGTCTCACAATACCCGAAGGAATCAGGAGTTAGACAATCAAAAAGTTAGACGTTCTTGTGGGAGATTAATCACCACAACTCGGTTAGTCGTTCTTGTGGGGTAAGAACCACCACAAATGTTCTCGTTCAACCGGCAGGGGTTCGTTCTCACAAGAATTCAAGAATGGATTTTACCAGAATTTTCTTGTGGTTTAAACTCTAACCTCACTTAGAGATTTTCGAAATTCAAACGAGGGAGAAGGGAAGCGCTCAGGATGCATGCATACCTGTGCTTGGGGCGTCTTCCTGAAGTGCTGGGCACCGGCTTTTATAGAGGTGCGGCAGGGGGAGGCCGGCCGGCTTGAGGCAGGCCGTTCGGCCTGCACATGGCGCCGGTCGTGCCCATCCTTCTGTCGGTGGTCACGTTCCTATGCCTGGTGCTGTTGTTTGGTGAGGATGGGACGTCGACGGTGAAGGGAGGCTGGCCGGCCTGCATGGGGCCGCTCAGCCTGGGGTCGTGCCCATTTTTCTCCATCCTTTTGTGTCGTGCTCGTGCACTGTGCCTGCTGCTTTGCTGCTCTGATCTGGCCATAGGAGATGAGAAGTGGGGCCGGCCTGACATTTGGCCGAAATTTTTTTTATATGCTACTCAATGCATAAATGAAATATGACTGCAAGCTTCGAAAATTAAACGTGCTGTGCTGAATGAAAAGAATTGAAATGAAAAACCTATTCTATATGCAATGCAAGGATACGTACCATATACCTTATGGCGAGGGCTCGAGTTTTTCGTCCTGAGCGGAACTCTCCGAATCCTTGTTTGAGACTGCTTTTACCCGCCATTCCTTTTGGACGGGACGGGACTTGGATTCAACCTCCTTATCATGCTTTGCCTGCTCCTCCAGCGCTTTGGTTCTCGATATCCTTCACCGTGCATGATAGCGGTCATGCCTCTTCTTTTCTTTGGCGGCGAAGGCTTCCACCATCTTCGTGAGCATTTCTACGCTCGGCATCTTGGACTTCCGGGGCATGACTTCTTCGACCATATTGACTTGATGGAGCATCTCCTTAGGACGGAAAGAGAAACTCTCGGTTCCTCTGTTGATCCTGAGTTGAATGGTCCCACGTCCCACGTCGATGTTTGCATTCGCAGTACTTAAGAACGGTCTCCCAAGAATGAGAGAGTTCGTTGCTCCGGCCTCCATGTCTAGGACGATGAAATCCTCAGGGATGAAGAAATCCCTGATCTTGACCGGAACATTCTCTGCGACTCCATGGGGGTAGCGGTTCGATTGATCCGCTAGCTGCAAACACATGGGTGTAGAGACAAGCGATATGTGTTTAAGGTGGTCAAAGACTACCTTGGGCATTATGCTGACGCTCACCCCCAAGTCACATAGGGCGTTGTCGAAGTCATGGCCTCCAATTGAGCATGATATTGTGGGGCAGCCAGGATCTTTCTTCTTGAGGTGGGGCCCGAGTATAGCAGAGCTACATTCCTCGGTCAGCTGTACCGTCTCCCTTGTGGGTAAAGTCCGCTTGTTGCTGAGTATATCCTTGATATACTTGGCGTATGTCGGGACCTGCAAAGCATCAAGTAGTGGTATATTGATGTATACCTTCTTGATTACCTCGACGAACTTGTCAAATTGTTCGTCGGCCACGGGTCTTCTCCTCCGTTCCGGGAACGGGAGGAAAGTGGGATCTCGGCTGTCGCTTGAGGCTTGTGGTGCCTCGTTCCCCTCCTTTGAGACAGGGGTGGTTTCCTCGTCGTCTTCCTCTTCGGCGGCCGGCTCGGCTTGGCTAGCTTCCTTCTGTCGGGTACCTGCATCTTGTGGATTGTGTGGATCCCGCGTGGACTTGCCAATCCGCGTGGTCACCGCACTAACATTTTCCTTGAAAGGAACCTCCGGTTGCCCGTGTAACTTTCCCGCATTTGGGTTAGGACAAGATGCAGCCAGCTGAGCCACTTGAGTTTCAATCATTTTATTGAAGCTCGGCTGGTTCTTAACGACAGAATTAAAAGCTTCTATCTGGGAGGCCATCGACTCCATAACTTTATCATTAGCAAGAAATTTCTTGCTAATGCTATCGTTAATTTGTTTTTGGCCATACCAGATGTCCTTCAGCGACGGTTGAAAACCTGTTGTTAGAGCCATTACCTTGCTGTTGGCCGAAGGGGAAATTGGGCTTGGAATTCCAACCTTGTTGAGGACGGAAGCCTGAATTGTTGTTATTCCCAATGAAATAGGCTTCTTCTTGTGTCATCGGGCAATTGTCGCCCGAGTGTCCTGCTTCTCCACACGTTTCACACGTGATTCTCTCCTCCATGATCTGATTCATCTCCTTGCCAGGAGATTCCATCTTCTTCAAGAGGAGGTCCATCTTAGCGGCCAGCATATCAATGGAGTCAATTTGATGTACTCCCTTGCGGGGAGCTTGTCTTTCTCCTATCCAGCTCTGGTGAGTGGATATCTTCTCGATTAGCGCCTTCGCTGCGTCTACATCCAACGAGAGGAAAGTTCCTCCTGCGGCTACATCCAACATCTCTTGCGATCGACGACTCATGCTGTGGAAGAAGTTCTGGGTAATCAGCCAATCTTCCACACCATGGTGGGGGCAGGCTGCAATATACTCTTGCAGTCGCTCCCAAGCTTCGGGAATTGTCTCTCCGTCTAGCTGCTGAAAGCTAGTGATGTTTCCTCGGAGGGCATTGGTCTTGCCCACCGGGAAGTACTTGGCCAGAAATGCATCTACGCAAGTCTGCCAGCGTCCTTCGAATGATGCCTTGTTGGCGTAAAACCACTCCTTTGCTTTCCCAGGCAAGGAGAATGGGAAGAGTTGAAGGCGGATGTTGTTGATCGGTGTGCCATTGGGGTTGATGGTGCTGCACACCTCCAGAAAATTCCAAAGGTGAGCGTTCGCATCCTCAATCGCCTTTCTGCAGAAAGGGCTGGCCTGAACCATGTTTACCAGGCCTAGTCCTCAGCTCAAATGCACCTTCCTGTGCGTTTGACAGTCCTGGGAAGTTGCTGCTTGACGGGGCTGAGAATTCACGGAGCGTCTTCTTGGCCTGAGCCATGATCTCTGGAGACTCTGGGGCTGAAGAAAATGACGAATCTGAATCTGATTCGGACTCGGAGTCCGATGATGACTCAAATATGTTGCTTGATCTGAGTGAAATCTGAGGAGGTACGACTCTCTTTCGCACTACTCTTCCAATGCGTTCTGGATTTGGATCAAAGTTTGATGGCAGGTTGAAACCAGTCATGCACTACCCTACAAACACATCAAAAATAGACGAATGTTGCAGTGGTGAGGTCACTAAGGTTAGTGGTTTGGTAAATCTGTAAAGATAATCAAATGATTCAACAATAACTTTAGCCAATTGCTTCCCCGGCAACGGCGCCAGAAATGCTTTTTGGCACTCCTTAGTGTCACGTTTTAGCAACGCTCAAGAGCATGTAGATATATGTCGTTGTATGCAAAATTAATTCTGCAAGCACACAGAATATATCTCGTTGTAGCACTTCACCTCGGGAGTAACCCCAGGGTATCGTATTTATATTTCCGCAGGGAAGCAGATGGTTAAAGTGTATTGAAGAATGAAATGATATATCTTGCTAGAAATATCAAGCCACAAACCCAGGGGCACAAACTCTCGGTTTGGGTGGATAATGGTCAAATTAATGACCGGATAGAAGGTCTAAAAGACCAGCGACACACGGAGCACCTATTTCTAAAGAAAAGGAAAGACGTTGGGAGAGACCGGACCTAGACTCTTTCTAACTCAGAGCAAAAGGCACTCTAGCCTTAGCCTAGACCCTAGCTTAGATACTGGGAACAAAGCTCGCTTCGACGGCTAGAACGGGAGAACCTCAGAACGGGATGAGAGAGGGGGTTCTCCGGGCTCAGCACTACTGTTATGAATACACCCGAACGTGGTGGACTACAAAGGACGGACAGTGCTGTCACCACCTGCAGCCTACCACTGCAGTTCCGTGGGGTGCAACACACTTCCTAGTTAATCAACAAGCCAGACACCACGTCTGCACTCGATGATTAAGATTTCTCTTGAGGCCTGTCAAGAGAAATCCCCGTCTTCCCTAAGGCGTCTTACGGCCCGGTCAAGGCGAGCAAACCCGCGAGATAAAGCCCGGTAGAGCTAAACTAAACTCTACACTAAAACTAAAGGGGATAGGACTTTGCTCTAAAGAGAGCAAGATCTTTACTCTAAAAGAAGAGCAAGATAGAAAGACAAAAGATAAACTTAAGCTCTGAAGTAAGAAAGTAATTGTATAAATAAACTCTTCAAAAGAAGGAAAGGATACAAGAGCTTTACTAGAACTCCGAAGACAACAAAGATCCGAGCTAAGCTCGACTCGACTCTACTCCCAACTCTAATCCTAATCTAAGAAATGAAAAAGATACTAGAGCTCCCTTCAAGTAGAGACTTGAGTGATGTGGTATGTCTTGAATGGAAGAATGAGCAGCCTTTTATAGCCTCCATGGGGTGGATGTCAGCTTAATCTACACGCCACCATCCTGCTTAGCATCCACGCTGAAGAGGGTAGCTTGAAGCCACAGCAACAGGCCGGCCGGCCTGGTGTAGGCCGATCGGCCTACACCTGGCACGCCTGGCCACCGACTTCGTCGTGGTTGCTCTTGATTGCTCCCTGAGGTCGGTAACAGTTGCGTTTAGTTGAGGCTGTCCAAGAATCTGAAGTTGTGGGCCCTCTAATCCATGTGTCTTCCACTTTAGGCCTTTCGGGTCCTTGGATCAAACCGACATTATTTGCACGGTGCTTGATCATCCTGTGTGTTTCCTTGAGCTTGTGGATCAGTGACGTGGCCAGACCTGGCCAGGGGAGGCCGGTCGGCCTGGGCTAGGCCGGCCGACCTGGCCTTGTGCCAGGTTTGGCCCCTGTTTCACCTGTTTTGTCCTGCAACCATAACTCATCCAAAACTTGTGGAATTTGTCAATAAAAATACTTTTATGTATGGAATATGGTATGATCATCCTTATTTTACCGAAATGTTGACGGTCACTACGAGGTTATAATGGCCATCAACAACGGCCTCAGGGGGAGGCCGGCCGGCCTAGGCCAGGCCGATCGGCCTGGTCTGGCTGCCCCGTGGCACCGCCTTCTTCAGGGACGCTCTGGATTGATCCCTGAGGTCGGTAACGGTTGCTTTGGATCAAAGCTGTCCGAGAATCCAATGTTGGTGGGCCCTTCAATCCATGCAAGTGTAGCTTAGGCCTTTCGGGTCCTTGGATCAAACCGACGTTGATCTCACGTCTCAGGATCATTGGTGTTGTGTTTGTGATCTCCTGGATCAAAGACGTGGCAAGGCGCCACAGAAGGGGGCCGGTCGGCCTATGCTAGGTCGGCCGGCCTGGCCTTGTGCCCAAAGTAGCTGCTCCTTTGCTTGGTTGCTCCTACACTCACAAATTATACAAAACTTGTAGAACTCATTAGAAATGACCATTTCACTTTGTTATGAGCAAGATGAGCCTGAAATATGACGGAATGTTGGTGGCGAAATCGTATCGTAACGACCACCAACACGCCCCCCCTACCTGAACTTTGCTAGTCCCTTAGCAAAGAATGAATTAAATCATCAGGACTTAGCAAGCTCAGGGTCATGAACTCAAGGCATACACAAGTCATATCTCTGAGTTTTCTTTCATACCTTGAATTCTGGTGGCTAATACCCTCATCTTCATCAATTGAGTTTTAGAACAACTCATTGATTGGTCGAACACTTCTTACTCATGGTATTTGGAGTTTTTGATAATTTTATAAAGAAAGCGAGGCATACCCTTGTTATTTCTCAACATCTCTCGATCACTCATAGTGTTTGGATCTTCACCTTGGCTTAGAATCAAGCCTCTCCTATTTCTATGTTATAAGGTGGAGCTTTTTGGGATCGGTGTGGCTCACTTGTCGGTGATATTATCTCCGGCAGTCTTCCACGGGGTAGCCCACGGAAGTGATTTGTAATGCAGGGAAGATCGCAAAGATCGGAAGCAAGATGGTTAGGAAGGACAGACACAGGGGTTTATACAGGTTCGGGCCGTCGACTCGACGTAATACCCTACGTCCTGTTTTGGGGTGTTGTATTGCGTGGATTTCGCTATGAATTGAGATGTGGTGAGTTCAGTTGTTTTGGAGGGGGTCCCTGCCCGCCTTATATATCGGGGGGCAGGGTTACAAGTCGGTTTGTAGCTGATCCTATCTCTAAGGATCCTTTCGTTCTTTACAATAATTCATATTCCAACTAGGACTTCTCCTTCCAGATCCTTCCTCCGTGCGCCGACTTGTCCCGCACGTCTTCAGGTCCAGAACGGTGGGCTGGGCCGCCCCCTTTTGGTGGGCTGCCAGGCTTGCTCGTGAGGTACCCGGGTACTATATCCCCCACAGTAGCCCCCGAGCACTTCTTGACCGATCGTTGGCTGTAATTGATTCGTCTTTTCTTGCATGATCCGAGTGCTACCAAATTATCTAAGATCTCATCCGAGTAATTTCGAAGAAGATCCGAGTGATTATGAGGAAAATCTGAGTGGTTTCAAGGAAGATCCGAGTGCATGATCAGACGCTCCTGAAAACAATTCTTCAATTATTGCCATAGTGAGGGGAAGGAGTGCTCTTTTTCACGACGCGACAGCGAAGTGAATACACTTAGCCCCCGGGCTTTGGGCAATTTTAATACGGAATTGGCCAAAGGTCTTCAACTTTTCTCCATCTATATCTTGATCTTCAATGGTGTGCACCTCCAGGTGCACCCATTGGGTGTAGCCCCCCAGCCTTGAGCAAAATAGAATATTCTGGTCGAGGGTCAAAAATAAAATATTATGAATCTCTTTTTGAACTTAATCCATCAATGGTGTGCACCTCCAGGTGCACCCATTGGGTGTAGCCCCCGAGTCTTGATACGACTCGGCACGATCGTGTCAAGACTCTGAAAGCCGTGAATCCCGACTGAATTTTTCAGCCCCCATGCCTCTGGGCATGGATTTCGGATAATCTTCTCCTTCTGGGGCTTTTTTGTTTCCCCTTTCTAAGGATTCTGTTCTCAAGTTCTTTGAACTTGGCGTGACTCCTGAGTCGTGTCCCACGACCCAGCTTGACCATATGGTAAGCCACCTTCTCACAAGATTTATACTTGTTAGCACTTGACCCAGACTTCTGAGCCAATTTAGCAATAGTATCGCATGCCTTACGTAAAAATCAATTGCAAGGATGCAATATTAATTGCAAAATCAAGTCTGGCCGTCGACTAATTTTAGCCTCACGACCGAGTGGTTTCTGCTCCTGAACACTAGCTCAGGAACCCACAAATTTAGCATAACAGAACCGAAAGGTCGTGCTACATTTCAGCCCATTTAGGCCCACTATTCCCGCAAAGTCCGTTGTTTCCTAAGGAACCTAACGGTTGCTTTACGGAAGGCGAAATATCGCGAGATATCGCGATTCCTTACCGCACCTTTGAATTCAAAGCGACGGGACGTGCCTGCGTCGGTTGAGTTCCCGAGACACGCATCGCGCCGCGCGCGGGAGGAACGGTTCATTCCATTATAAGCCATCCCCGCCGCAATCTTCTTCCTTTACTCGCCATTTGCCTCCCCAACGCTCCAGTTCTCCTCCGCGCGCAAGAGCAAACCCTAGATCTGCTCCCGCAGCTTTCCTCCTCGATCTTCAGCCCCCGCTCGTCGCCATGGCGCCCAAGAGGAAGGAAGCTCCGAAGCGGAAGGAGAGGTCGCCAGGAAGGGCCCGGTCGTCCAAGGCCAAGGCCACCGTCGAAGTCGCCGTGGATCGCGCCGCCGAATGGAGGGAGTCCATCACCACCACCAGGCGCCTCGAGCAACACGTCGTCGACGGCATCCTCCCCGACCAGCAAACCGCCGAGTGGCGCGCCGCCGCCGGTGAGTCTTTCCCCACCCCAAATTCCTCTGATTTGGTGGTGTTTGAGTCTTTCTTTCTTCGTGGTTTCGGCGTGCCCGCGCATTCTTTCCTCCGCGGGCTGCTGCACTTCTATGGGATCAGTCTTTGCGCACTGAATCCCAACTCCATTCTTCATATCGCCATCTTCATCAACCTCTGTGAGGCCTATCTTGGGATAGAGCCTCACTTCAATCTTTTTCTCCATCTTTTCCTTCTGAAACCTTATCCCAGAACCGAGTGCCCGCAAGTAGTCGGGGGCGCCGGATTCCAACTCCGCGAGGGCCGAACTCGGGAGTATTTTGACATTCCTTTTCTTACCTCCAACAAGGGGTGGCAGTCCGAGTGGTTTTACGTAGGAAACCACTCGCCTGCCATCTCTCCTGAAATCGATTCTCGTCCTGTTCCCTCCCAATCCTGGACTGCTCTTCCCAAGGAGAGTGAGATGGATCAGGTTCGGGAACTCCTGGGTCTCATAGCCCAGTTGAAGGACAAAGGGTTATCTGCCGTCGGAGTGGCAGCCAACTTCGTACTGCGCCGGGTCCAGCCCCTCAAGCAGCGGGCTCATCCGGCGTATGAGTACTACGCCGAGGGGGACAACACGCGTGAAGCCCCTGAGCGTGTCGACAAAGTCCAAGCCGCAGCTCGGCTTGGCAAATTCTTCGCGACAGGAACCTCCTTGAGGACTACTGACTGTCCTCCGGCGTTCAACTTAGGGAATCCACGCCCTGAGGTATTTAGTCAATCTGCTGTTGTTTTTTTTTATTTCAATTCCACCCATTGGGTGTAATCTCAGAGCTGAACCCAACTTTTGCAGGGTCGAGCTGCCTTTGTATCCCTCCCTCCTTTGCCTGAAATGCCGAAGGGAGTGGATCAACCGGCTCGGCGCAGGGCCGTTGGTGCTGAAGAAGCAGTCGGGGGAAGTGAGAGTGACCTGCGTGACTCTGATATCACTCTGTCGTCCTCTCCTTCTCCCGACGTGCTGTCACCGAGTGGTGGGAAGGCTGCCCCTGCCCCGAAGAAGCGGAAGATCTCAACGGGGATCGTGATTGGGGATGCGCCAAGCCGCCGCCAACTCCTTATCTCTGAGTCGTCTGACTCGGAAGAAGACGAAGCTGGCGGTGCCGAGTCGTCAATCCCGCCCCCAATCACCAGCTCGGAGCAGTCTCCCCTTGCAGTAGAACCTCTGAGTGCTACAAGTCCGAGGGACCTCCCTTCCCCCACACGGAAAGGAAAGCGCCCAAGAATGCGCATATCTACTCTGTAAGTATCTTTGTCATCTCTTCATTTTCCTTTGTGTACATCTGTTAATAATCCATATGTCCTTTATCCTGTAGCACGCCGTCTGAGATCCCCTTTGCGGGTCCTGCGCCCCAGTCGGTCGTTGAGACAGAGATCCCGTCAATCCAAATGCCAGAGGTGCCGATCCACTCGGCTGATCTTCTCAGCGATCAGCCTGTGGGTCCGCCACCAGAGTCGTTGCGAGCACCAACCCCGCCTCCACCGAGTCCTACACCGGCGTCGCCGACCCCACCGCCAGTTCCTCAAGGCAGCCCCCAGCCTGCTCCTGTGGTTGAACCAACTGCAGCAGTGGAGGAGCCCCAGACTGCGGCGGTCGAAGTTCCTTCTGCGGTGGACGGCGCTTTGAGTGGTGGTGCTCCCATGACTCCTCTGGAGGAGTTCATGTCGCTCCATCTTCGCATGGGCCAGATAGCCAAGGTATTTCCTGAGCCACTTATCTTGTTGATGTCAAGTACCGAGTGGTACATCAATTCATATTGTCATCTGACTTGTCTTTGCAGGACTTAGCTGCTGATGCTGAGGCAAAAGCCTCGGTTATTCAAGAACTTTCTTCTGCAGTTGCTAAGGCCGACTCCTTGGTGGCCCGAGTGACTGAACTCGAAGCTGCTGCGGCCCAACGCCAGGCTGAGTTGGAGGAGGCCCGGCGTACCACTCGCGATCTACGCGGAGAGGTAGAGCAGGCTAGGCTCAACGAGGCCCAGGCCGTGCACGAGCTCAGAGGTATGTTATTCCTTGTTTGGTATTCTGTCAGACGTGAATGTATTATCCAGATCTGACTTTCTGTAGATTATCGGTATCGGATTATGTCCCAATTCGCAGAGCTGACTGCCAAAGTGGCTCGGCTGCAAGGCGAGGCTGAGGCGCTGCGCACCGAGAGGATCGCGCTGGAGGACGCTATCCGAGTGGTGGCGGAGGAGATCGAGCCGGAGGCGTCATCGTCTTCGACTTCTATCCTCGACCGAGTTCGGGCGCTCCCACGCTTCTTCCGGCGACAGCTCTGCTCCATCAGCCAGGCCAGCTGTGGTCATGTCCTGGCGGTGCTCAAGTCGCTGTTCCCGGCGTCGGACCTGGAGCCACTCAGCCGCGGGTACGCTGCCGGCACCTCCGAAGACGACGTGGGCAGACTGCTCCTTGAAGTCGAGCCTATCGCCAATGTCCTGTCCAAGGATGTTGTTGATGACTCTGATGAAGCGGCCCCGTCTGTTGATCCTGCAGTGTAGATAAAATATTTGTAGTATTTGGCAGAACTAGAACTTTGGAACAATGTTTAAATTGTTGTTATTATGTATAAGTTTTTATGGGGTTACTACTCCCTTTCTTTCTGCGCTGGCCTTAATTTCTGAGTGGTTGACCTGTTACGGAGTAGATTAGCCTCGTTGGTCTCAGTCTCATGCCGCAGAGTCTTTGTCGTACGTTTAGAGCTTTGACTTGGCGAGTACTTTCCCTCTCGATTTAAGGTTTGTTCCACTCATACTTTATGTGCGTGACGCGAAAGAGGAAAATTGAGTAGTAGAAATAGATGAAAGATGAAATCAACTTTATTGATAACTCATTATAAATCTGCCGAGTCGTGACTGGGGGTGAATACCTTCCAAATTCACTCGGGAAAAACATATCTAAACGAAAAAAGATAAATACATAACTGAATTAGGCGTAGAAACGCTGTAAGTGCTCGATGTTCCATGGATTTGGGATGTCTACGCCGTCTTCCGTCATGAGGCGATATGAGCCTGGGCGACTTACTGACTTGATGATGTATGGCCCTTCCCAAGGGGACGCAAGCTTGTGCGCGCCCTTGGTATCTTGCTTCCTCCTCAGAACCAAGTCGCCTGCTTCAAAGGACCGCTGCTTAACTGATCGATCGTGATAGCGTCGCAGGACCTGAGCGTAACGCGCGGCTTGAATCTGGGCGGCCAATCTCTTTTCCTCGATGCTGTCGAGGTCTTCAATGCGCGCCACTTGCGCGTCGTATTCATCATAGAACTCCACTCGGGGGGAGCCGTATGCGAGGTCCGTTGGTAGGATAGCTTCCGAGCATGGGACCCGGGCTTCGGTATGAAGTTTGGATGGTCCTCTCGGGTGAAGGTGATCGGAACTTCCGACCACTTGAGGTACTCAGGCACCGGTGGTTCCCTCGTGTGCATGACCTGGCGATGGGTGAGCTTCTGCTGGCGCTTCGACTCGAACTCTGGTCCGCCATAGATCATGCGCACCACTCGGTCGGCTTCCTGGAAGTCGTCGCCGGGCTCATCGTTCCGCCTGTCGTCTCGCGGGGAACCATCGTTCCTCTTTCTGTATGGAGGGCCTCTGTTGCCCCCAGTGAAGGCTCGCTTGAGCCCGTAGCACTCTCGCGCCGAGTGCTTGTGCTTGTGGTAAGGACATTGCTCATCGAGCATGCGCTGGAAGTCCTCTGGAGTTACCCGGCCTCTGGACCGGTCCAGGGCGGCGACCATATCTCCCTCGCTCTTCTTCTTGCGAGGTTGGCTGTCAGTGCGTCGATGGTCGTCATGTCGGTCTTCGTCCTCACGGCGGTCGCGCTTGCGAGTCGTCTTGTTCTCTTCTTCCCAGCGACTCCTGATCTCGCTGAGTTGTTCCTTTTCCGCGATCTCTGCGTCCGCCCACGTGCTAGCGACCCGGAACATGTCATTGACAGTCGCGGGTGGCTTCCGAGTCCACTTGTGAATCAGTCTCCCGTCGGAGATGCCGCGCTGGAAAGCTGACATCACCTCCTGATCCGTGACGTCCGTGATGGAGTTGCGCTTCTCTGAGAACCTGCGCACGAAGTCGTGCAGGGTCTCGTTCTTGCGCTGCCTGATCTGACCGAGGAGCCGCTTGCTCCCGGGCCTTTCCTAGGTACCGAGATAGTTACCGATAAAGAGTTCGGTAAGCTGCTCCCAGTTGTCGATGGCGTCCTGCGGGAGTCCTGCCAGCCAGTTACGGCAGTCCTTGGTGAGCATGATGGGAAGGTAATTTGCCATCACGTCCTCGTCGCCGCCGGCCGCTTGTACGGCGGTGTAGTAGATCTGAAGCCATTGAGATGGATCAGATTTCCCGTCGTACTTGTCGATGTCCGACAGCTTGAAGCCTTTGGGCCATGTCACGCTTCTCAAGCGCTCGGTGAACGACTGGAATCCGCCGATCCGACCTCTAGGGCGGGAATCGCTCGGACCCGATCCGTCTGTGGTTCTTGGAGGAGTGCTGTCCCTCCTGCGATCCCGGTCCCTGGGCGGGGAACGGGTCCTCCGATAGTTCCGAGTCCTGGGTGGAGTTCGGTCCCGTCGGTAGGTCCTGCTGCGCGGTGGAGTTCGCTCCCTTGGCGGAGTCGGTCGCCTAGGCGGTGGATGCGCTCGTCCTCGTGGCGGAGTACGACCGCCGTTGTTGCCGCGCCTTGGACTACCGGAAGGGTCAGAGTAGTCTGACTCCGTCGAGTAGCCGCTTCTGTTGGAGTTACGACGGGGATTTCCATGATCCCGATCGTACTCTTCGCGCCGTCGGATTTCCTCACGGTGGCGCTCTTCGGTGCTGTTGCGGATGACGTTCCTCGCATCTCGATCTCTGTTGATCGTGGTGCGGAGGTCTTCATCACGATCCGATCCGCCGCTGGTCCGGTGTCGAGACGGACCGGGCTCAGGAGCGTCCGTGGTCGCTCTGCCCTGCATCTAGTGAACCTGGACGGAGGCGGCCTGCACGAGAGCCCTTACCTTTTCCAGGCCCGGAGTGCTAGGTGGCAGCCGACTGATTTTCTCGTTAATAGTAACGAGGTTCTGGACCGGCGTCTCGTAGACGTCGTATCCGTTGAATTCGAACATGCCGTCGCGCATCAAGTTTCGGGTGCTCCTCCGGTCGTGCTGATCCCGCTGGCGACGATGATCTTCAGAGTGTGGTTCTTGGAGTCGAGCAGTGCGAGATCCTGATGCGGTGGCTCCGTGCGGTCGTGCGGCTCTGCGAGTCGCCCGACTGGCATTGCGTCCTCGACGCTGATTCCTGGCTTCAGTCGTCTCCTCAGCTGGAGTGACCTCATCTTCTGAGACAGGATTGGTTGGCGTTGCTGGCGCCACCATGTAGCAATATGACCCGACTCCCTCTTGCGCGAGGTAGTTTTCCTCAGACTCGGAGAAGTCGGATGTGGGCGTATAACGCTCCAAACTACTCGGAGTCAGTTCTCCAAGTGATCCTAGCAGTTCCGGCTCTGTAGAGGCATCGGACATTGTGTATCCTTCAGGCAGATCGTCCAGGATTGAGGGTCCCTGTAGATCTAACTCGTAGGAGTCGCTCCCAGAGAAGTAATCATCCGCCTGGACGATGTCCTTCATCTTCTGCTCCTGAGCAAGCGCGCAAAAGCCAGGGGTCTGGGCAGTAATGACCTCAGGGCTCTGGACGCGTGCTGGTTGAGCGTTTACGCTCTGCGATGACTCGGCGACGCGACTCTCAGAAGCCGGATCGGAACCGAGTGATTGTAGATCTATTCCCGACTGGTCTGGCCTCGCGTTTTGCGATGGACTCAGCGGGGTAGAGTCGGCACGATCAGATGCGATCGGACCGGACTGGGCCGTGATGGCCGAAGTCGGCGCCAGAGAGGAGACCTCCGTGGCGACCGTAGCTCCTGCCGCTTGGGAATCCAAGGCGGCGGTGATGACGTCCCCGAACTGGATCTCGATTTTGTCGACGTCCGGGAGGTTGCAGCTGTCCAAGATCTTGACGCGATCCATCGAGCTTACCAGATTGATCTCGGCGATATCCCCTACCTGGCGCGCCACTGTCGGTGATATTATCTCCGGCAGTCTTCCACGGGGTAGCCCACGGAAGTGATTTGTAATGCAGGGAAGATCGCAAAGATCAGAAGCAAGATGGTTAGGAAGGACAGACACAGGGGTTTATACAGGTTCGGGCCGTCGACTCGACGTAATACCCTACGTCCTGTTTTGGGGTGTTGTATTGCGTGGATTTCGCTATGAATTGAGATGTGGTGAGTTCAGTTGTTTTGGAGGGGGTCCCTGCCCGCCTTATATATCGGGGGGCAGGGTTACAAGTCGGTTTGTAGCCGATCCTATCTCTAAGGATCCTTTCCTTCTTTACAATAATTCCTATTCCAACTAGGACTTCTCCTTCCAGATCCTTCCTCCGTGCGCCGACTTGTCCCGCACGTCTTCAGGTCCAGAACGGTGGGCTGGGCCGCCCCCTTTTGGTGGGCTGCCAGGCTTGCTCGTGAGGTACCCGGGTACTATATCCCCCACATCACTCTTCTTTATTTATTTTGCAAGATCGAAAAGCTCGTCTTATTCATTCATACCACTCATAAATCTTGGCCAAGTGCATGTGTATTTTTGGTGCTTGAGTCCTCATTCTAGCATCTTTCATCTTTCCCCTTTCTCTTTCTTTTTTTTTACTGAAGATAAGGAGTGTATCATTCCCTTCTTCATTTTCTTCTCTCTCTTTTTTTCAGGGAGATGAAAGAGCTTTGACAACTTGGACCTTATTGATGCATGTGTACATGGATGGCCATGATGAACAAGGTAGCACGAACATGAAGGCAAGCAATTCGAGCAAGCTCAAAATTTAGAAGGTAGCTATGTGGAAACTTCAACTTGAATTTGTTATATGGCTTTGGATAGGACATTTCAAGTTGATGTTAACAAGGGTAGCCTTAAGTTTTATTTTCAAAAACAATCTCCAAAACCTCGAATCGGAAGGTTCAACTCCTCAAATCATCATATCATAAGAATCAATTAACAAGGATCAGGCATTCCTATTAAAAGTTCCAAGGCAATGAAATAATTTCTCAAGAAATATCACAGGTATATCCAAGATATCATGCAAAAGGGTTCACTTTCATGAATTTTGATCAAGTTTTAAAATTACTTAGCCCGGAATTTCATATGAATCAAAATCATGCAAGGATCATAGGTAGGGGTTGCAAATCGTGTCCTGGAGTCGAGCCGGCAGAGTTGGCCACAGGCCCAGGCCGATCGGCCCAGAGTAGGCCGGCCGGCCTGGCCTTGTTGCCAGGCACCCCGGTTCAGGTCCCTCGTGTATGTGATTCGCGGGATTACGCAGCGGGCATGGGATCTCCTCAAAGTGCAGCAGCAGGGGGCCGGCCAGCCGGCCTGGCATTGTGCCAGGTTGCGTCCCGCTTTGTCCAGAGTCCAGAAGACCTTCTGTGCATCTCAGTTTCTGCGTGCTTCACCAGAAATTTAGTCCGAGGGTTTGGTTGGCACACAAGTGTGCACCAACCATTATTTTTATTTATTTTTTTATGAGTCACTTCTTTCAAATAAATTTATTTTATTCAAATCAAAGGAAACAAATGTGGGGGTGCTGCATACAAAGGAAATTTTGAAAGAAATTAAACAAAGGGAAATCAAACTAAGCACCCAAAAATCTAAACCTATTCTAGCCTATCTAGTCCTCCTTCGGGCGGTAGAGGTGCTCATTGCCGGTCGCCTTCGCGAGGTGGTTGACCTTAGAGGCCATTGCCTTGCGAAGGACCTCAATCTTGTCATCGGCCTCCATCTGCCCGATCACCGCCTCCGCCACGTGCTCGTCCATGTTATTGACCTTGAGCTGCAGCGCGGCGAGCTTCCTCCTCAACTCCTCCACGTCCTCCTCCTCTTCTTCCTCGGACCACTCCATCTGCCTGGGAGGTCCTTGGATGGGTGGAGGCATCATGAAGCGCTTCCTCCCCTCATCGGGCTTCTTAGGGGCTAGGAAGAGCCCCTTCCCGATGCCTGGCCCATCCCGGCGTGGAGGGCTAGGACTTCTCGGAGTGTACTGCGGCGAGTACTCCGGCGAGGTGGAGATGAACAGCGGCACGATCTCCTTCTTGGACGGGGAGGCGACGAGGCGCTTCCCGATGGCCTTCTTTGGGGACAAAAGTCCCGTAGTTGGCCTTCGGGGCATCTTCGGCAGTGAACTCCCTTGGCCCTCCTCCTTAGGGTTCAGGAGAGAGGCTCTGTCCGAAGGGGAGCCGAAGCTGCGGTGAGGGGAGGCTGGCCGGCCTGCCATAGGCCGATCGGCCCGGGCAGACGGCCGCCGGGCCTCCGGCTTCGCGACCACGGCTTTGATGAACGCCGCCCTTTCAATGATCCTGACGCTGCTGGTGTTGGAGGAGCTTGGCATCCCTTTCAAGGACTTGGATGGAGAATGGCTATCTCGGGACACCGAGTTTGAGTCTTGGTGGCTGGATTGGGAGGCCATGGCTTGGATTCTCAAAGGTGGGAGTGTTTCTGGAGAAGGGAGGCTCGAGAGTTCTGAGGGGGGAGAAGAGAGGGGATCCTTTCGATTTAAAACGACGCTCCTCTTTTCAAAACCCCACAGATTCTCGGAAAGGATAACAAGGAGACCTTTTCAAATAAGGAGCATCCCAGGACGAGCCCGGGCTGGGCCGATCGGCCTGAAGGGGGCCGGCCAGGCCTGGCCCTGTCCCGGGAGCCTCTGAAAATTTTTGTGTATGCTCCACTCGCTCTTCTTCCAAAGATTTCTTAGGATTTGGCTAGAAGAAGGAAAATAAAATAGAAAGGGAAATCTATCCTAGATAAGGGTCATTTTTAGGTCCCGCCCGGACCTGGACTAGGTATCTCGGTTAGCTCGTAGACGTCCATCTCTTTGAGCCCCGGCATTTTGGATTCGAGAAATATTTTCAACCTTTGGCCATTCGCCTTGAAAGTATTTTCGTCATTATCCTGGAGGGTTATCGCGCCATGATCGGCGGCATCTAAGACTTTAAAAGGACCTTCCCACTTACTTCTAAGCTTACCATGACCAAATAAATGAATACGGGAGTTGAAGAGCAATACCTGATCTCCCGCTTTGAAATGCTTGATCTGGATGCGCTTGTCATGCCATCTCTTTGTTCTTTCTTTATAAATCTTGGCGTTGTGGTAGGCCTTCTCCCTCCATTCATCCAGTTCAGCCAATTGCATTCTCCTTTTGAGCCCGGCTGTCTGGAGATCCATATTCCACCTCATAATCGCCCAATGGGATTTGAATTTGAGCTCAACTGGTAAGTGGCATGTCTTGCCGTATACCAGTTGGTAGGGAGTCATCCCTATCGGTGTCTTGAATGTTGTTCTATATGCCCATAGTGCTTCCAGTAGCTTTCGCTTCCACCCTGTTCCCATTGCATTGACCGTCTTTTGCATAATGTTCTTGATTTGTTTATTTGATGTTTCTGCTTGCCCGCTGGTCTGGGGGTGACAAGGTGTAGCCACTCGATGGTTTACTCCTAAGTCGCTTAGCCACTTTCGGAACGTCTTATCGATGAAGTGTGATCCTCCATCACTGATCACGACTCGGGGTACTCCAAAATGGGGAAAGATGACTTCTTCGAACATCTGTCTTGAATTCTTCGAGTCAGCTGCCGTGCACGGAAGTGCCTCCACCCATTTGGAAACATAGTCGACTACCACCAGGATATATTCGCACTGCTCGGATGCAGGGAAAGGACCCATAAAGTCTATTCCCCATACGTCGAAAATCTCCAATTGGAGGTTATTTTGCAGTGACATAGCATCACGGGCATTGATATTCCCGTGTTTCTGACACCTGGCACATCTCCGTACGAATTCCTTAGCGTCTCCATACATAGTCGGCCAGAAGAATCCACTTTGCCAAACCTTTGCATGGGTTCGGAAAATTCCATAGTGTCCTCCGTACGGTGATGAGTGGCAGCGATCAAGGATCTTGTGTGTTTCCTCATGAGGGATGCATCGTCGGAGTAATCCATTAGCACAAACCTTGAACAGATAGGGGTCATCCCATAGGTGAAATCTGCTGAGGTAGATCAGTTTCTTCTTGTCTTCTCCTAGAGGCACATACCCAGTCACCATGAAATTTACCAAATTTGCATACCACGGACTGGATGTGGTGACCTTGAGCAGAGTGTCATCTCTGAGATAATCATTGATCGGAAGGTCTGACCCTTGAACTTGCATTCTTGAGAGATGATCTGCCACACAATTATCTGTCCCCTTCTTGTCTCGTATTTCTAAATCAAACTCTTGAAGGAGCAGAATCCAACGGATGAGTCGTGGCTTAGCATCTTTCTTGGTCAAGAGGTACTTCAGTGCACCATGGTCTGTGTATACTATCACCTTAGCACCAACCAAGTAAGATCTAAACTTATCCATGGCAAACACCACTGCCATGAGTTCCTTCTCCGTTGTTGCGTAGTTTAACTGGGCTCCGGTCAATGTCTTGCTTGCATAAGATATGGCGTAATGCTGTTTATCCTTGCATTGATCGAGCACTGCCCCAACTGCATAGTCGCTAGCATCGCACATGATCTCGAATGGAAGATTCTAGTCGGGTGGATGTATGATGGGAGCTGAGATAAGTGCCTTCTTGAGGGTGTAAAAGGCGAGAAGGCAATCATCGTCGAAGTTGAAGGGTACTTCCTTAGCCAGAAGGCTTGTAAGAGGTCTGGCTACCCGAGAGAAATCTTTGATGAATCTTCGGTAGAAGCCAGCATGGCCCAGAAAACTTTGCACACCCTTGACATTCGTCGGGGGTGGTAGTTGCTCGATAACTTCTATTTTTGCCTTGTCAACTTCTATCCCTTTTTCTGACACCTTGTGCCCCAGCACGATTCCTTCTCTGACCATGAAGTGGCACTTCTCCCAATTTAGGATGAGGTGATGCTCTTCGCACCTCTCGAGAACCTTTTCTAGATTTCTGAGACATTGATCGAAGGTTTTGCCATAGACGGTGAAGTCGTCCATGAACGCTTCCATGATTTGTTCAATCAGGTCAGAGAATATCGCCATCATACACCACTGGAATGAAGCAGGTGCGTTGCATAGGCTGAAAGACATTCGCCGATAGGCGAACGTTCGGTAAGGGCAGGTGAAGGTAGTCTTGCTCTGGTCATCGGGGTGGATAGGAATTTGGTGATAACCAGAGTACCCGTCAAGGAAGCAGAAAAAATGAGTGGTTTGCCAACCGCTCAAGCATCTCATCAATGAAGGGGAGAGGAAAGTGATCTTTATGGGTAGCTTTGTTGAGCTTCCTGTAATCGATACACATCCTCCATCCAGTAACGGTCCTCTGAGGAATAAGCTCGTTCTTCTCGTTCTGGATAACTGTCATTCCACCCTTCTTTGGCACAACTTGAACTGGGCTGACCCATTCACTGTCTTGCACGGGATAGATTATACCCGCGTGCAGAAGCTTCAACACTTCTTTCTTGACTACCTCCCTCATTGCATCATTCAGCCGTCTTTGATGTTCTCTAGACGGCATATGGTCCGGCTACATAGGTATGCGATGGGTGCATAAACTGGGGTTGATCCCCTTCAAGTCCTGTAAAGAATACCCGAAGATAGACCGGTGTTTCTCTAGGACTGTGATAAGCTGCCGAGTCTCATTCTCTGTCAGTTTGTCACTGATGACGACTGGCGAGCGTCGGTCGTTGTGGAGGAAAGCGTATCTGAGTCCAGGAGGCAGCGGCTTCAACTCAGGAGGGGGATGTTGTGGCTTTTCTTCCTCGTTGAGTTTCATAAAGTCGTCCGTTTCTGCCTCTTGGATGAAATGGTTAGCATCTTCAGCCTGTGATGACTGAGCTTGCTCTGCTTGAGCCGAGCTAACTGCTTCTTCCACTGGGTCTGTCTCGGATCAAGCCTCTGTGATGGTGTTAACTGCTCGCACAAGGCTGACCGGGATGATCTCTTTACCAACTTTGAACTGTATGAAGTCTAGGAAAATCCTGTTGTGTCCCATGCATACAGGCACAACACGGATGATTCCTTTGCATTCCATCATTTGGCCGTCGATCCACTTGAGGTACTTACAGGAGAAGGACCGAGGTTCGTCTGGTTGCACTCGTGCTGCGAATGCACTAGATTTAATATTACTCCCGACCTTCGGGTCGTAGGCAACTTCCTGAGTGTCAGTTCCCTCAATAGCGCAATGGAGTACTCTAAAGTTGCGGGTGGTTCGGATGATGTCTTCGCAACTTTCAATTTCCTCCGTCCATTCCTTGCTCATGATCGCAGATAAACCCTCGATCTGCGGTACGGCTTCTGGAATGAATGCCTTAGACCTTGAACTTGCGCACACTTGTTCCATAAGCATACGTGACGTATTACCAATCTCCAAGTACTCTTCTTCTGTAAAGAGCTCGGGAATGAAGTGCGGCAGATCGTCAAGAATAGTTTCTTGGTCTGAGGACTTGTGTTTGAGCACTTCCTCTATGATCGGAGGAGGCGGATCGAATGTGAAGGCAAGGAGTGGCTGTTTGTCTGTGGGGGTTGTTGGTGGTGTTGGTGGGTCATCGAAAACGCCAGTGTACTCAGTAGAGTTGAGAACCTTTTCCAAGATCTCTCGTACCTCATCCACTGTCTTGTATAGCACTGACCCTGCAGAAGTGATGTTCAAGAACTGTGCACTTTCCGGCTTCAATCCACCAACAAAATGCTGCATAAGCATTTCCTCTGGAATGTTATGCGGTGGCCCTGAATTGGCCAGCTGAATGAATCGCTCCCACGTGGCTCCAAGTGACTCGTCACCTTGCTGATATGTCATCAGCTCGACTCTGAGCTTTAAGATCTTGGAGACAGGATAGAAGAACAGACAAAACTCGTCCTTAAGTTTGATCTAATCTCTGCTAAATCCCCTTGCAGTCCGGTCGTACCAAAATTTTGCATTTCCCATCAGAGAAAATGGGAAAAGTTTCCATCGTATGGTGTCTTGGTTAACGCCGGGTATAATAAGAAGAGAGCAGTTCTCTTCAAACACCTGCAAGTGAGCATAGGGACTTTCGTCTTTCGTTCCACCGAAAGATTGTGCACGAACCATGGCAACGAGACTGGGACGGATCTCGAAGCCATGAGGTGGTATGGGGTGGCAAGATGAAGGCGGTTCCAAATACTCGCTAGATGGAACCGTCGGATAACTAGGAGAAGACTCCATGTGGGAGATGGTTATGGGGGTAAAGTGTATGGCTATAAAGATCCTACACTAGTGTTGCTACCGTTCCCCGGCAACGGCGCCAGAAAAGCTTGTTGGCACTCCTTAGCCTAACTAAATCCGCAAGCGCATGGAGTACGATGTAGCCTTTCACCAGGGGAGTAAGAACCTGGATATCGAATCCAAGGAACGGTAGACGAGACTAGCCTAGAACTTTTCTAATCGGACCCACCAGGGAGCACAAGGTAAGCGGGCAGAGAGCTTGACTTTAGTTAGCTACTCATTACCCCAGACAAATTATCTATATCTAATCTGATCTGCTTCGACGGCTAGAACGGGAAGAACTCAGAACGGGATGAGAGAGGGGTTCTTCCGGGCTCAGCGCTACTGTTATGAGTACACCCGAACGTGGCGAAGTACATAGGATAGACAGGACTGTCACCACCTGCCGCCTACCACTGCAGTTCTGTGGGGTGCAACACAACCTGAGGTGGCTAGCCAGCACAGGCACCACGCCTAAGCTTTCAGCCACTGACCTCCACCCAACGCGAAGGGCTATAGAGGAAACCCCAAACAAGAGTCGCTGTCACTCGCGTAGACTCAGGTACCCACAGATCAAATAAATAAGATAACTTGCTGAAAGGTAAGTTGTAAACTAGCGAGGTACTAAAGGCAAGAGACCGAGGACTTCCTGAAGATAACGCTTGAATATATTCCTCGGGGGCGGAAATGTTGAGACAAGACCGAGGAAGAAATCCCGGACTCTCTCTACAAAGCTCGGCTGTCACCCGAGCAACTCACCCACTCTCTCCCTACTCTAACTCTAAAGATGAGAGCAAAATCACTAAGCTACTCTTCTCTCCTTTGGATGGTCTATTCTCAAGGTGGAAGGGGGTCCCTTTTATAGTCTTTAGAGGCGGTTGCCAGCGTCAAGCTTAAGCTAAGCTTGTGCTTAACTGCCACGCGAAGGGGGGCACGTGGTGGCCTCAGGGGGAGGCCGGCCGGCCTAGGCCAGGCCGATCGGCCTGGTCTGGCTGCCCCGTGGCACTGCCTTCTTCAGGGATGCTCTGGATTGATCCCTGAGGTCGGTAACGGTTGCTTTGGATCAAAGCTGTCCGAGAATCCAATGTTGGTGGGCCCTTCAATCCATGCAAGTGTAGCTTAGGCCTTTTGGGTCCTTGGATCAAACCGACGTTGATCTCACGTCTCAGGATCATTGGTGTTGTGTTTGTGATCTCCTGGATCAAAGACGTGGCAAGGCACCACAGAAGGGGGCCGGTCGGCCTATGCTAGGCCGGCCGGCCTGGCCTTGTGCCCAAAGTAGCTCCTCTTTTGCTTGGTTGCTCCTACACTCACAAATTATACAAAACTTGTGGAACTCATTAGAAATGACCAATTTCACTTTGTTATGAGCAAGATAAGCCCCAAATATGACGAAATGTTGGTGGCGAAATCGTATCGTAACGACCACCAACAGGGTTGACATCCACCGTCGATGACATACACTCACCTCATCACAAAGCTCACCCCAAAGGTCCTCAATTACTCCATACAAAGTTGAATTCCTCTCTGTTACCAAAGTAAGAGAAGAGATGTATTCGAAAAAGAAAAAGAAAAAAAAGAAGTTGGAGACAATGCTCCATTCGAAAAAAGAGAAAGAAGAAGAGAGAAACATCTCAAAAATATGAGAGAGAGAAAATAAGGAGTCCCAAGACCTTTGAGCATCACACCTTCTCCCTCTCCACTTGAACGCATGAATTCCAAAGACCGGAATTTGACGAGTGTCATCGCTCGCGAACCACTCTTCAACTCGACAACAGAAGTAACCAAGGTATGCCACTCTTACCCTACCTACAACTTCACTTCGGCCTTAGTGTAGGGAAAAGTTGGTTATCCGACCAAAAGTGAGGATTAAACACCTTGAGTGACTCAAGAGTACCATCGGGGAATGAGTAAATCATCTTTGAAAAAAATGCATATCTCCGAGATGGAACCTAAAAAGTTGTAGGAAATACTTCAGAAATGACCGTTCAAGCTCTCAATAGCCCAAAACGTGAACCACTGCAGCCCCACGTGGAACCATGGTATGAGTTCTCTTTTATGCCAACTGATTCAAATGATTCGTTGAGTTTTGGCTTAAGCACAAGGTACTTAAAAGGTATACACATTGAAGCAACTCCTGACCTACCGAACCTAGAGTTTTAGCCTTGCTCGAGGACGAGCAAGAGTCTAAGCTTGGGGGTGTGCTGACGGCCATTATAACCTTGTAGTGACCATCAACATTTCGGTAAAATGAGGATGATCATACCATATTCCATACATAAAAATGCTTTCACTGATAAATTCCACAAGTTTTGGATGAGTTGTGCTTGCAGGACAAATCAAGAGAAACAAAGGCCAAACCTGGCACAGAGCCAGGCCAGCTGGCCTAGCCTAGGCCGACTGGCCTCCTCTGGCCAAGTTTGGCCACGACATTGATCCACATGCTGAGCCAAGTATCCAAGATGATCAGGAGACGTGCAATCAATGTCGGTTTGATCCAAGGACCCGAAAGGCTCAAGTGAGAAACACATGGATTGAAGGGCCCACCAGCATAGGATTCTCGGACAGCCTCAACTGAACGCAACCGTTACCGACCTCAGGAAGCAATCAGGAGCGTCCACAACGAAGTCGGTGGCCAGGGGTGCCAGGTGTAGGCCGATCGGCCTACACCAGGCCGGCCGGCCTGCTACTGCTTCCTTACGCGACCCTCTTCAGCGTGGAAGCTAAGCAGGTCGATGGCATGATAGCTAAGCTGACATCCACCCCCTGGAGGCTATAAAAGGCTGCCTACTATTCCATCCAAGACACACACTACATTACTCAAGTCTTTACTTGAAGGGAGCTCTTGTATCTTTTCATTTCCTAGATTAGGATTAGAGTTGGGAGTAGAGTTGAGTCGAGCTTAGCTCGGATCTTCGGAGTCTTCGGAGTTCTGGTAAAGCTCTTGTATCCTTTCCTTCTTTTGAAGAGTTTATTAATGCAATTACTTTCTTACTTCAGAGCTTAAGTTTATCTTTTGTCTTTTTGTCTTTCTCTTCTTTTAGAGTAAAGATCTTGCTCTCTTTAGAGCAAAGTTCTATCCCCTTTAGTTTTAGTATAGAGTTTAGTTTAGCTCTACCGGGCTTTATCTCGCGGGTTTGCTCTCCTTGACCGGGCCGTAAGACGCCTTAGGGAAGACGGGGATTTCTCTTGACAGGCCTCAAGAGAAATCTTAATCATCGAGTGCAGACGTGATGTCTGGCTTGCTGATTAACTAGGAAGTGTGTTGCACCCCACGGAACTGCAGTGGTAGGCGGCAGGTGGTGACAGCCCTGTCCGTCCTTCGTAGTCTACCACGTTCGGGTGTATTCATAACTGTAGTGCTGAGCCCGGAGAACCCCCTCTCTCATCCCGTTCTGAGGTTCTCCCGTTCTAGCCGTCGAAGCGAGCTCTGTTCCCGGTATCTAAGCTAGAGTCTAGGCCAAGGCTAGAGTGCCTTTTGCTCTGAGTTAGGAAGTGTCTAGGTCCGGTCTTTCCTTTTCTTTAGAAATAGGTGCTCCGTGGATATGCTGGCCGCTAAGATGGACCTCCTCTTAAAGAAGATGGAATCTCCTGGCAAGGAGATGAATCAAATTATGGAGGAGAGAATCACGTGTGAAACGTGTGGAGAAGCAGGACACTCAGGCGACAATTGCCCAATGACACAAGAAGAAGCCTATTTCATTGGGAATAACAACAATTCAGGCTTCTGTCCTCAACAAGGTTGGAATTCCAAGCCCAATTTCCCCTTCGGCCAACAGCAAGGCAATGGCTCTAACAACGGTTTTCAACCGTCGTTAAAGGACATCTGGTATGGCCAAAAACAAATTAATGATAGCATTAGCAAGAAATTTCTTGCTAATGATAAAGTTATGGAGTCGATGGCCTCCCAGATAGAAGCTTTTAATTCTGTCGTTAAGAAATAGCTGAGCTTCAACAAAATGATTGAAACTCAAGTGGCTCAGCTGGCTGCATCTTGTCCTAACCCAAATGCGGGAAAGTTACCCGAGCAACCGGAGGTCCCTTTCAAGAAAAATGTTAGTGCGGTGACCACGCGGACTGGCAAGTCCACGCGGGATCCACATAATCCTCAAGACGCAGGTACCCGACAAAAGGAAGCCAGCCACGCCGAGCCGGCAGCCGAAGAGGAAGATGACGAGGAAACCATCCCTGTCTCAAAGGAGGGGAACGAGGCACCACAAGCCTCAAGCGACAACTGAGATCCCACTTTCCTCCTGTTCCCAGAACGGAGGAGAAGACCCGTGGCCGACGAACAATTTGACAAGTTCGTCGAGGTAATCAAGAAGGTATACATCAATATGCCACTTCTTGATGCTTTGCAGGTCCCGACATACGCCGAGTATATCAAGGATATACTTAGCAATAAGCGTACTCTACCCAAAAGGGAGATGGTACAGCTGACCGAGGAATGCAGCTCTGCTATACTCGGGCCCTACCTTAAGAAGAAAGATCCTGGCTGCCCCACAATATCATGCTCAATTGGAGGCCATGATTTTGATAACGCCCTATGTGACTTGGGGGCGAGCGTCAGCGTAATGCCTAAGGTAGTCTTCGACCACCTTAAACATATATCGCTTGTCTCTACACCCATGTGTTTGCAGCTAGCAGATCAATCGATCCGCTACCCCCATGGAGTCACAGAGAATGTTCTGGTCAAGATCAGGGATTTCTTTATCCCTGTGGATTTCATTGTCCTCGACATGGAGGCCAAAGCAACGAACTCTCTCATTCTTGGGAGACCGTTCTTAAGCACTGCGAATGCAAACATCGACATGGGGGAAGGAACTATTCAACTCAGGATCAACGGAGGAACCGAAAATTTCTCCTTACGTCCTAAGGAGATCCCCCTCAAGTCAATATGGTCGAAGAAATCATACTCCGAAAGCCAATAAGCCAAGCGTAGAAACACTCATGAAGATGGTGGAAGCCTTCGCTGCCAAGGAAAAGAAGAGGCATGACCGCTATCATGCACGGCGAAGGATATCGAGAACCAAAGCGCTGGAAGAGCAAGCAAAGCGCGATAAGGAGGTTGAATCCAAGCCCCGTCCCGTCCGAAAGGAATGGCGGGTGAAAGCAGTCCCGAACAAAGATTCGGAAAGTTCCGCTCTGGACGAAAAACTCGAGCCCTCGCCATAAGGTATATGGTACGTATCCTTGCATTGCATATAGAATAGGTTTTTCTTTGCATTTCAATTCTTTTCATTCAGCAAAGCATGTTTAAATTTTGAAAACTTGCATTCATATTTTATTTATGCATTGCTTATAAAAAAAATTCGGCCAAATTCCAGGCCGGTCGGCCCCACCTAGGCTAGCCGGCCCCACTTGTCATTTTCTATGGCCAGATCACCGCAGCAAGGAGCAGGCACGTGTGCATGGACACGACACAAAAGGATGGAGGAAATTGGGCAGTAGCCAAGGCCGAGCGGCTCCACTCAGGCCGGCCGGCCTCCCTCCACCGTCGCTATCTCGTCCTCACCTATGAGAGCATAATGCATAGAAACGTGACCACCGACGTAGAAGATGGGCACCAGCCGTGCCAGATGGGGGCCGATCGGCCCCATCCAGGCTGGCCGGCCTGCCTCAGGAGCCCCTCTATAAATTCCAGAGACCAACACGTTGAGGAAGTCGCCCCAAGTGCAGGTATGCAAACATCTCCATCTCTGCACTTCTCTCTTGCTCTCAATTCCGAAAATCTCTAAGCAAGGTTAGAGTTTGAACCACAAGAAAATTCTGCTAAAATCCATTCTTGAATTCTTGTGAGAACGAACCCCTGCCGGTTGAACGAGAACATTTGTGGTGGTTCTTACCCCACAAGAACGACTAACCGAGTTGTGGTGATTAATCTCCCACAAGAACGCCTAACTTCTGACTGCCTAACCCCTAATTTCCTTCGGGTATTGTGAGACTAACCTCTTGCAGGAATCATGTGGACAAGGGCACACCAGACGGCACGCGGAGTTGTGACCAAGCTCAGCTCTTCAAGCTCCCGTCGCTCTCAAGGATCGTCTGCCTCCTGAGACACTATGTCTGTTGACTCTGCTCAACAAGACACAGAGTCTCAGGAGGTGGAGAGGCAAGAAGTGCCCCAGAATAGGCTCCGCATCCGAATCATGACTCGGGTCGAGCACATCGTCGCTCGGTCCGAAGAAGAGAGAACAGTGCTTGCCAAGCTCCAGGCCCGCGACTACACACATACCAAGTACTTCGACCCCATGCTGCTGATCAGGACCGGTCTCGGAGGAGACATGGAATGGGCTTTCAACAAGTCGGATGGCAAAACTTGTACCCCGTCCCGGAAATAGGTTCACACTTTCTCACTATGGAGTTTTTGATGAGTTTGAAAATCGAAGTTCTTCCCAACGAGACAAACATTTGGTTTCGGTTTTTCAACGAGGATTTTACCTTGACCCCGAAGCAACTCAGTGAGGCTCTTGGTTTCAACAAGAGATGCATCATTGACGCTAACCTGTTGGTGACTAACCACCGGTACAACCGTGCCGCATGGTGGGATAGCATCACAGGTGAGCCATCCTCGGGGAAAAATAGCATCACTGCCATCCAAAACCCCACTCTTCGTTTTCTGGCGAAGTGGATCGCTATGGTGGTTCACCCACGAGCTGATTTGCGTCTTTGCCTTTTGCCTGATTTAGAGTGCCTTTATGCCATGGTCAAGAAAATTCGTTTCTCGCCTGTCATGAGCATGCTTGATGACCGGCAGAGGTTAGTCACTGGCCGAGCCACAATTGACATAACCTCGCTAGTCACCCGCATTGCCACCCACGTTGGTGCTTTGCAGGGCGCTTAAGTCACTTTCCTTCCCGTTACACAAGAGTATCAGTCTTGCATTGGTATAGACCATTTTATCCAGGGTCACTTGATGCGTGAGGGACCTGGCCATACTCTTTTCATGTGTTATCCTGGTTTCATCGATGAAGTCGAGCTTCCATGCCCGGCTTTGTCGTTGAGATCGGCGAAAAGTCTAACCATGCAACTCAGAAGGAGGGAACCCACTCGCCACAGTGTTGCAGGCCCTGTAACACATGGCAGGCGAGCCAGGCATGACAGTGAAGCCAGAACTTCTACCGCACCTCAGCCCGAGTACCACCAGCAGCAGCAGCCTGAGTACCACTACCAGCAGCAGACCGAGTACGACTACCAGCAGCAGACCGAGAACCCCACTGCACATATGAGCTTCGAGGAGGCGTTCGACTACCATCAAGGAACGGCAGGATACGGCCCGCAGGTCGGACCCTCCGCCTCCGCCAGGTATGACTACGAGAACCCGGTCTCCCGGGGGATCGCTGATCTTAGTACCAGGTTGGAGACGGTGACTCTGCAACAACAGCAGCTCAGAGATGAAGTCGCACACAACACCGACCTCACCCAACAGAACTGGGGGATGACCACATCCCTCCAGACCGACATGCACGGCTTCTTTGACTACATGCACTACAACCCCAACCAGTACTACCAGTGAGCTTCAGCGAAGCTTGGGGTAGTCTCAGGTATGTTCGAAAGCGCCTTGCCTTGCCTTGCCTTGCCTTGCCTTGCTATGATAAAATATAATAATAATAATAAATATATTTAAAAAACATAATAAAAGCTCCAAAAGATGTCGTTATGTATGGAATTATGGTTGAGAACCTATAGAATGATGAAAAGTTGCTCCGTTTATGCCCTCCAAGTGCCTCGTGCTTAGTCCTTTACTCTTCGAGTATTTGAGTTCGTTGGCATTTAAGGATCCATCATGATAAAACTGTAGGAGTAAGAGCACTTGTTCATTGTTTAAGTTATTGTGAGTTTTGATATGGTTTGTTTCGAGGTATAACTGCATGCTTAGTAAGGAACCACTCGGAAGTTTTTATAAAATATTACATGGTGAATCTTCCCTGATGGTTTAAATGTCCTATTTAGAGCCTAAACAGTTATACATCTTATGAACTACCATATGCTATCTTGAGTTGCTTTGAGTCTTGTCGAATGGTGAAGTCCGCTTGCAGAAGGCACTTGTCATTTACCGGTCTTTCCATCCATCTTAGCCTCAAAATGCCCGACTAGTCAAAGTCCCGCTCCGGGGTTGACATCCACCGTCGATGACATACACTCACCTCATCACATAAGCTCACCCCAAAGTTCCTCAATTACTCCATACAAAGTTGAATTCCTCTCTGTTACCAAAGTAAGAGAAGAGATGTATTCGAAAAGAAAAAAAAAGAGAGAAGTTGGAGACAATGCTCCATTCGAAAAAAAAGAGAAAGAAGAAGAGAGAAACATCTCAAAAATATGAGAGAGAGAAAATAAGGAGTCCCAAGACTTTTGAGCATCACACCTTCTCCCTCTCCATTTGAACCCATGAATTCCAAAGACCGGAATTTGACGAGTGTCATCGCTCGCGAACCACTCTTCGACTCGACAACAGAAGTAACCAAGGTATGCCACTCTTACCCTACCTACAACTCCACTTCAGCCTTAGTGTAGGGAAAAGTTGGTCATCCGACCAAAAGTGAGGATTAAACACTTTGAGTGACTCGAGAGTACCATCAGGAAATGAGTAAATCATCTTTGAAAAAAAATGCATATCTCCGAGTTGGAACCTGAAAAGTTGCAGGAAATACTTCAGAAATGACCGTTCAAGCTCTCAATAGCCCAAAACGTGAACTGCTGCAGCCCCACGTGGAACCATGGTATGAGTTCTCTTTTATGCCAACTGATTCAAATGATTTGTTGAGTTTTGGCTTAAGCACAAGGTACTTAAAGGGTATACACATTGAAGCAACTCCTGACCTGCCGAACCTAGAGTTTTAGCCTTGCTCGAGGACGAGCAAGAGTCTAAGCTTGGGGGCGTGTTGACGGCCATTATAACCTCGTAGTGACCGTCAACATTTCGGTAAAATGATGATGATCATACCATATTCCATACATAAAAATGCTTTCACTAACAAATTCCACAAGTTTTGGATGAGTTGTGCTTGCAGGACAAATCAGGAGAAACCAGGGCCAAACCTGGCTCAGAGCCCGGCCGGCCGGCCTAGGCCAGGCCGACCGGCCTCCCCTGGCCATGTCTGGCCACGTCACTGATCCACAACCTATGCTAAGCATCCAAGATGATCAGGAGAGGTGCACTTGATGTCGGTTTGATTGAAGGGACCGAAAGGCCTAGAGTGGGAAACACATGGATTGAAGGGCCCACCAACATAGGATTCTCTGACAGCCTCAACTAAATGCAACTAATACTGACTTCAGGAGAGCATCAAGACCGTTCCTGCAAAGGTCGGTGCCAAGTGGCACCAGGACCAGGCCGGCCGGCCTTGATGAGGCCGACCGGCCTCATTCTGTGGCTGCCACGCTTCCTCCTTCGCGTGAAGATTAAGCAGGCCCTTAGCTTGCTAATGACGATGGGATCCAACCCCTGGAGGCTATAAAAGGAGCGCTCATCCACCTTGGGAGACACACTACATTACGAAAATCTCTACTTGAATGGAGCTCTTGTATCTTTTTCATTTCTTAGATTAGGATTAGAGTTGGGAGTAGAGTCGAGTCGAGCTTAGCTCGGATCTTCGGAGTCTTCGGAGTTCTGGTAAAGCTCTTGTATCCTTTCCTTCTTTTGAAGAGTTTATTAATACAATTACTTTCTTACTTCAGAGCTTAAGTTTACCTTTTGTCTTTCTGTCTTGCTCTTCTTTTAGCGTAAAGATCTTGCTCTCTTTAGAGCAAAGTTCTATCCCCTTTAGTTTTAGTATAGAGTTTAGTTTAGCTCTACCGGGCTTTATCTCGCGGGTTTGCTCGCCTTGACCGGGCCGTAAGACGCCTTAGGGAAGACGGGGATTTCTCTTGACAGGCCTCAAGAGAAATCTTAATCATCGAGTGCATACGTGGTGTTTGGCTTGCTGATTAACTAGGAAGTGTGTTGCACCCCACAGAACTGCAGTGGTAGGCGGCAGGTGGTGATAGCCCTATCCGTCCTTCGTAGTCCACCACGTTCGGGTGTATTCATAACAGTAGTGCTGAGCCCGAAGAACCCCCTCTCTCATCCCGTTCTGAGGTTCTCCCGTTCTAGCCGTTAAAGCGAGCTTTGTTCCTGGTATCTAAGCTAGAGTCTAGGCCAAGGCTAGAGTGCCTTCTGCTCTGAGTTAGGAAGTGTCTAGGTCCGGTCTCTCCCAGCGTCTTTGCTTTTCTTTAGAAATAGGTGCTCCGTGTGTCGCTGGTCTTCTAGACCTTCTATCCGGTCATTCATTTGACCATTATCCCCCCAAACCTAGAGTTTGTGCCCCTGGGTTTGTGGCTTGATATTTCTGGCAAGATATATCATTTCATTCCTCAATACACTTTAACCATCTGCTTCCCTACGGAAATATAAATACGATACCCTGGGGTTACTCCCGAGGTGAAGTGCTTCAACGAGATATATTCTGTGCGCTTGCAGAATTAATTTTGCATACAACGACATATATCTTCACGCTCTTGAGCGTTGCTAAAACGTGACGCTAAGGAGTGCCAACACTCCCTGTGTTGTTTCATCGTATATCGGAATCGGTCCTTCAATATTCGATTGTACTAACGAGAGAATCGGCTTATCAGCTGTTTCTTAACATCCGATTTTATCCTTGTCAATCAACAAGTCAGATTGACTGGCACGCCCCAGATTTCAAGGCCATGCCTTAGCTCGTGTGTTTGCGCATCTGTCTCCGCCTGATTTTAGCGTCAACACACTTTTGACACGCTCAGTGGGACGCGAGAAGAAAAGCTCACGATGGCTCCAAAGAAGGCAGCTACTGAAAAGGGAAGCAACTTGTGCGATCTGGATCCTGAGAATATCATTGAAGTGACCTTCGATGATTTTAATGAAGAGCAGAAGAAAGAGTTTGAACTCTACCAGGAAGAGTACCATAAAGAGTATCTCAAGTCTTTCTGTGCTACTAAGCGGGGAGAAGCTATCAAGAAAGCTCCACTTCCTCTTCCACGTACGATTACCATTGCGGAATCATCAGTGAAGCTTCAGGAGATGGTTGATAGCTCCATTTATAATGCCTTCGTTAATCAATCTCCTGTGCTGACGAATACGGTACGCAATGCCGTATTGCTTCAACTGCGTGAAGATCCAACACTGGCAGGACTTAGAGGCCCAGCATATCACTCTCCATATGCTTATTATGGTGGTCCTCCTTTTTATGGAGCTCCTGTTAATCTAGCATTCGGATCTGGTCCGTTTGCGTCTAGCAATACAACAGGAACTTTTGCACCAGCATCAAACGCAACAGCAGGTGCTAGTGCATCGGTTTCAGCTTCAGCTACAGCTGCACCATCAGCCTCTGTAGGATTGACATCGAATACTACTGCTATTCCAGAGTCCTCTTCTGCTGGTGTCATGAATTCCCAAAGCCAATCGGCTGGTGCTATGAATTCTCAAAGCCAATCGGCTGGTCAGCCGTCTGGATCGGTTACTGGGAACACAATGTCTATGAGTTCGTCAGGGAATTCAGTTTCACAAATGGTAGGGCTACATGCTTCATCCCAGTCAGCCCCTAAGAGTTTGGGAACCGGTACTTATAATCCAGAGACAGGATGGGGTATGCCACCCGATTTTGGCAAGAAAACTGAGGAAGAATCTGCCTCGCAGGGCGAAGGTACTGCTTGGATTCAACATAGTGATGGAGAAACTTGGTCTCTGGTGGATGGCAATTTTAAAACCTTATATCAGATGAGAGTACTGGCCAACTTTACTCCGTTTAATAGCCAGCGGTCTAATCGGATGGTGCCACCCAACATTGGTCAGGTTAATTCATCGGTTTCTCAACCGATTCAAACTTATGTACCTCCTGCTCCGATGGCGCCTCAGACTCCAACACCACCTGCCAGCTTTCAGTTCAAAGGGCCACCATTGCCCCAATTGGATGATCAACCTACAGAACAATCTCCTCAGAAACCGATTGATTGGTCATCCCAGATAGCCGATGTGATCCAAAATCAATTCGGCTTGAAACCAAGGGTTCAGAGCGTCATGTATCATCCTCCTTATCCTGCACATTATGACATGATGTCTTACCCTCCTCGCTATTGGATCCCTGAATTCACAAAGTTTACTGGTCAGGATGACGTTTCAACTGTTGAGCATGTTAGCCGATTTCTCATGCAATGTGGAGAGGCTGCTAATGCTGATGCATTGAGGGTCCAATTGTTCTCAAGTCCCTTGTCTGGATCGGCTTTCAATTGGTTTATGACTTTGCCGCCTAATTCCATAGTTTTGTGGTCCGATCTGGAAAGACAGTTTCATCAATACTTCTTTGCTGGGGTTCGTGAGAAGAAGCTTTCTGATTTGACCAATATGAGGCAGAGAAACGATGAATCGGTCTCCTCATTTATTGCCCGATTCAGAGATGTCAGGAATAAATACTTCAGTTTAATGTTGACAGATAAGCAGTTGGCTGAGATGGCTTTCAATGGACTTTTGCCTTATCTGAAAGATAAATTTGCTAATCAAGAGTTCGAAAGCATAAGCCAAATTGTGCAAAGGATGTCTCGGCATGAAATTCGGCAGTATGAACCAAGAAGGAACTATTAGAAAAGGGTTAACTATGCAGGTTATGGGTCCGATTATAAATCTGATGAAGGAGAAGAAATCGGTCTTGCTGAGTGGGTCAAGAATAAGAAACCAATTCCGGTTCCTTTTGCCAAGAAAGAACCCAAAAAATTCGGTTTTGATGTTACAAAGGCCGATAAGATCTTCGACATGCTTCTGAGAGAAGGATTGCTCAAGTTGTCTGCCTATCATAGGATTCCCTCAGAAGAAGAATTAAAAAAGATGGTTTACTGCAAGTTCCATAATGCTACATCTCATAATACTAATGATTGCAAAGTATTTCGTCAACAACTACAATCGGCTATCGATCAGGGGAAAATTAAATTTGAATTGCCTAAGAAG
The DNA here is from genome assembly GCA_015476505.1 of Urochloa ruziziensis. Taxonomy (NCBI): domain Eukaryota; kingdom Viridiplantae; phylum Streptophyta; class Magnoliopsida; order Poales; family Poaceae; genus Urochloa; species Urochloa ruziziensis. The sequence goes on along the minus strand of CM027125.1, from coordinate 34,858,725 downwards.
CCTGCCAAGCCGATGAAGATTGATCAACATCCTTTCCCTGTCAATATGGTGGAGATAGCTAAAGATGAAGTTGTTCCCAAGAAAGTTCTTACTTCGCAATTGGCTAAGGAGAAGGGATCTGTTGACCCTAAAGTCCAAGTTTCTATGTCCGATTTGAAAGGAAAAGGAAAATTGGAAGAAACTGGAAGTTCTAAGAGTCAGGAGAGACGAATTACTTCCCGAGGGCTGATTAATAAATTCCAAAGAGAAAATGAGCAGTTTAGATTTAAAGAAGAGATGAGGCAAAGCAATGCTGATCATTGGAGGTGCCCTTTCTTCATTTATTGCTGGGAAGAAGGAATTAAATTGCCGACTCCTGAAAATTGCCCTGAATGTAATGGGCAAGGATGGAATTCTTGGCCAATGAAGAGGCCATGTTTCGATGAGAGACGCAATCGGCCTGATGTCCGATATCAGGAAGATCGACGATAGGTTAGCAGAGATCGGCAAGATGACTCGAATTGGCGTATCCCTGTTCATGAGAGACTTGGTCGCAGGGTCGATATAAAAGACTGATTAGGAAAGAAGCCGTATATGAGCCAAGAGATTGAAGACATGGCTAATGATCGGGTCCCTGATGATGAAATTATGCGAAGAGATCCTGAAAGGGAACCGATTCGTGATCGACAGCCGTTCCACCGGTTCAAGGAACCCCAACCTCAGTGGTGTCCTGAAGGATTGACTAAGTCTCAGAAGAGACGTGTTCAGAGGTTGAGGCAAATCGAATTAGAATAACAGCGTCGGGCTAATAACAAAGGTAATCGAAACCAAGTCTGGCGTGTGAAGGCTCAAGATCGTGATCAGGATGATGCTCCAGCGGCGAATGTTCTTATGGCATTTATTTTGCCGAGGGAATTTATGGCATCGGATGAGATAATTGAATCGGACACTGAAGAGGGAATTGCTCAGTTGGTGTTAGAATCAGCACCTGCTACTTTTGAAAAACCAGAAGAGGAAGACCGACAGCACTTAAAGCCTTTGTTCTTAAAAGGATATATTAATGGAACTCCAATGACTAGGATGCTGGTTGATGGAGGCGCTACTGTTAATCTCATGCCATATGTCGTGTTGAGAAAACTCGGTAAAGGCGAGTCCGATTTAATGAAGACCGATCTGATGCTCAGGGACTTCAAAGGAAAAACCTCTCCGGTCCGGGGGGCACTTTGTGTTGACTTAACAATCGGAAGCAAGACTTTGCCTACAACTTTCTTTGTTATTAATGGCAAGAGTTCTTACAATATGCTCCTGGGACGAGATTGGATTCAAGCTAATTGTTGCATTCCATCTACGATGCATTAATGTGTGATTCAATGGATCGGAGATTCGGTTGAAGTTGTAAAAGCCGATGCTCCGTTCAATATTGCAACTGCTGAAGTTTGTCCGTGGAGTTATGAAGTGACTTGCATATCAGGATAGGCTATTGATATGGATTTTCTTAAAATGTCCGACTTTGGTTTACAACCAATCCAAGCAGTCGGTCCTGAAGAGTTGTCCTAATGGATGCAAAAGATAATGGAAAATTAAATTATGGATTTACGTCGGCTGATAAATTGAAGAAAGCTAGAGTATTAATGAGTCGATTCATGAACCGATTATTGATCGGGAGAATAAGAAAACGCATACAAGGAAGAACGAATCGGATGTATGTCCATTTCGAAAGTTCCTAATCCGATTTGGATCTAAATCGGATGATACATGGCCGATGTGATATGCATCGCCCTTATTGCAAAAAATAAAAAAATACAGAGAGTTTACATACTCTTGGATAATCTCTATTGCCCTCAGATAATCCTCTTGTTGTACATATGAAGCTTCGAGTCTTTGTTGTTCTTGGAGAACTCTGGCAGTATTATCTCGATCAGCTCAAGTAATATCTATCAGGTGTCGCAGGTCTTCCCTTAGCTCTATTCTTGACTCCAAAGAAGATAGTTGTTGTTCAAGCAGAGGGAGAGAAAGTTGGAGAAGTTGAATTCGACGACGAATCTCCGGAATACCTCCTGAAGGCAAAGAGTTGGAGTTGATAGAACGAAGTATAGGGACAATGTCATCTGGGAACTTTTCTCTGATTTCCCTGGCGTAAGCTTGAAGGAAGACTTCGTCATAAGCAGTTAAAGGATTTCCAGCTTGAAGCGATGCGATGATTCCATCAAATCTCTGAATAATTAAGAGATCAATTTGAGAGGAAATAGTAGAGAGAGAGAGCAAGATCGAAAGATTTTACCTGTTGAAACGATGCCATTTTCCTATGAAGAAGTTGCGTTGAAGATGAGAAAGGGAATTGGCACGATGTTCCTATTTATAGAGGTTTTGGTCGAGAGCATTTATGATGCAGCATTCAAGTTTACAAATTGCGAGGATAACTGAAAAAGCTTGCAAATCAGGAGTCATCAATGTGGATTGATAACAAAGCCGAAAAATCGACCGAAGGTCATACAGAAGTTAAAGCAAAGAACGGCGGTCAAATCTACAGGAAATAGCATTCATTACAAACCCATAAATGTGTGACAGATGAATTACAACCCATCACAGAAGGCATCGGACTGCATTCAATGCTCACAGACGTGTCTGGTCTACATCGTCAATGACACGCTGATAAGCTTCAATCGAACCTTCTTGCGTTGGGATGCTTCTATGGAGTTTGAGCGCATCGGATACTTGAGCTTTGAGGGTCGTATTCAGCTTTTCGATCATGGTCGGAAGCTCCTGCAGTTTTTTCTCCTCTTCCTCGAGTTTTTGACTGACCAATCGGAGCTCATTTGCTAGTTCTACTTTGCGAGCTTTCAACTTGTCGATTTTGGCTACTATAGAAGGACGACTTGATTCAAGGAATTTGATCCTGTCCTTAGTAGCATTAGCTGTGTCCCTTTCTGCTCCGATTCCTTGATCAATGATTCCCGATTTTGTTGATCGGATATCTGCTGTCGGGCTTCAAAGAATTCAATTTTGACGGCTTTCGATGTAAGCTGCAGGGATGATAGCAGCTTGAGCTGCGCAGCTGAGATGAGGCCGTAGCTGATGAAGGATCGATCGGATCGGATCAGCATTTTGAACCAACACCAAAGTGTCTTGCTCCAGCAGAACTAGAAGGTTCGATAGCTTGCTCTTGACGTCTTCTGGAAGAGATGAAGTGTTGATTTCTGGTAGATGAGTCCCTGCATCCGATGGAATTTTTCTTTCAGCCGATTGAACTTCTTCTTCATCTATAAGGCCTTTGATGGGAAAATCTAAGAGGCTATTGTCAATCGAGTCTTGGGCCTGAAAATATGATTAAGTTCTTGTTAAAATCAAAAGAGAAAAAAGAGGAAGTAAATGATCGAATGAGGGAATAGAAAATAACCTGCTTCAAGTTCACTTCATCGAACTGGGTTGGCTATCTTGGTAACGAAATCGGATGTATATCCGATTGAGTTTGTTCTCCGGCAGTAGCAGAAGTTCCAGCTTGATCGTTCTGGGTAAAAGAATATTAGAATAGGATCAGATATTTTAACAAGTTCTAAGTGAAATTACTGGTATCTGCTGGGGAGCCCTTATCTCTGTTTCTTGCTGAGGATGATCTTCAGTTGTTTGAACAATTAATTCTTCTGATGGTTGATCGGTCATTTTCTCTGAAAGAGACAATTGTCATTGTCGGTGTTATTATCTCCGGCAGTCTTCCACGGGGTAGCCCACGGAAGTGATTTGTAATGTAGGGAAGATCGCAAAGATCGGAAGCAAGATGGTTAGGATGGACAGACACAGGGGTTTATACAGGTTCGGGCCGTCGACTCGACGTAATACCCTACGTCCTGTTTGGGGTGTTGTATTGCTTGTTTTGGTGATTCGAGTTGGCTCGAGTCGTGGTTCGTTTCTCTCGTTCTTTTGGAGGGGGTCCCTGCCCGCCTTATATATCGGGGGGCAGGGTTACAAGTCGGTTTGTATCCGATCCTATCTCTAAGAATCCTTTCCTTCTTTACAATAACTCCTATTCCAACTAGGACTTCTCCTTCCAGATCCTTCCTCCGTGCGCCGACTTGTCCCGCACGTCTTCAGGTCCGGAACGGTGAGATGGGCCGTCCCCTTTTGGTGGGCTGCCAGGCTTGCTCGTGAGGTACCCTGGTACTATATCCCCCACAGTAGCCCCCGAGCACTTCTTGGCCGATCGTTGGCTGTAATTGTTCCATCTTTTCTTGCATGATTCGAGTGCTCCAAGTCATCTAAGATCTCATTCGAGTGGTTTCGAAGAAGATCCGAGTGGTTTCAAGGAAGATCCGAGAGGTTTCAAGGAAGATCCGAGTGGTTTCTCAGACGTTCCTGAAAACAATTCTTCAATTTCAGTCAAAGTGAGGGGAAGGAGTGCTCTTTTTCACGACGCGACAGCGAAGTGAATACACTTAGCCCCCGGGCTTTGGGCAATTTTAGAATGAAATTGGCCAAAGGTCTTCAACTTTTATCCATCTGTATCTTGATTTTCAATGGTGTGCACCTCCAGGTGCACCCATTGGGTGTAGCCCCCGAGCCTTGAGCAGAATATAATATTCTGGTCGAGGGTCAAAAATAAATATTATGAATCTCTTTTTGAACTTGATCCATCAATGGTGTGCACCTCCAGGTGCACCCATTGGGTGTAGCCCCCGAGTCTTGTTACGACTCAGCATGATCGTGTCAAGACTCTGAAAGCTATGAATTCCGACTGATTTTTCAGCCCCCATGCCTCTGGACATGGATTTTAGATAATCTTTTCCTTCAAGGGCTTTTTTATTTCCCCTTTATAAGGATTTTGTCCTCAAGTTCTTTGAACTCGGCATGACTTCCGAGTCGTGTCCCACGACTCAGCTTGACCATATGGTAAGCCATCTTCTCACAAGACTTATACTTGTCAGCATTTGACCCAAATTTCTGAGTCAATTTAGCGATAGTATCGCATGCCTTACGTAAAAAATCAGTTGCGAGGTCGCAATATTAATTGCAAAATCAAGTCTGGTCGTCGACTAATTTTAGCCTCACGACCGAGTGGTTTCTGCCCCTGAACCCTAGCTCAGGAACCCACAGATTTATCATCGTAACAGAACCGAAAGGTCGTGCTATATTTCAGCCCATTAGGCCCATTATTCCTAAAAGTCCGTTGCGTCCCTAACGGTCGCCTTACGGAAGGCGAGATATCGCGAGATATCGCGATTCCCTATCGCATCTTTGAATTCAAAGCGACGGGACGTGCCTGCGTCGGTTGAGTTCCCGAGACTAGCGCCGCGCCGCGCGCGGGAGGAACGGTTCCTTCCTTTATAAGCCATCCCCGCCGCATTCTTCTTCCTTTACTTGCCATTTGCCTTCCCCGACGCTCCAGTTCCCTTTGCGCCAGAGCAAAACCCTAGATCTGCTCCCGCACCCTTCTTCCTCGCTCTCCAGCACCAATCGCTGCCATGGCGCCCAAGAGGAAGGAAGCCTCGAAGCGGAAGGAGAAGTCACCAGCGAGGGCCCGGTCGTCCAAGGGCAAGGCCGTCGCCGAGGTCGCCGTGGATCGGGCCGCCGAGTGGAGGGAGTCCATCACCTCCACCAGGCGCCTCGAGCAGCACGTCATGGATGGCGTCCTCCCCGACCAGCAAACCGCCGAGTGGCGCGCCGCCGCCGGTGAGTCTTTCCCCACCCCAAACTCCTCTGATTTGGTGGTGTTTGAATCTTTCTTTCTCCGTGGTCTTGGCTTGCCCGCGCATTCTTTCCTCCGCGGGCTGCTGCATTACTATGGGATCTGCCTCTACGCATTGAATCCCAACTCTATCCTCCACATTGCCATCTTCATCAACCTCTGTGAGGCCTATCTTGGGATAGAGCCTCACTTCAATCTTTTCATTCATCTTTTTCTCCTTAAGCCTTATCCCCGAACCGACTGCCCACTAGTAGTCGGGGGCGCCGGACTCCAACTCCGCGAGGGTCGAACTCGGGAGTATTTTGACATCCCTTTCCTTACCTCCAATAAGGGGTGGCAGTCCGAGTGGTTTTACGTGGGAAACCACTCGCCTGCCATCTCTCCAGAAATCGATTCTCGTCCTGTCCCCTCCCAATCCTGGACCGCTCTTCCCAAGGAGAGTGAAATGGACCTAGGTTCGGGAGCTCCTGGGTCTTATTACCCAGTTGAAGGACAGAGGGTTGTCTGCCGTCGGAGTGGCAGCCAACTTCGTTCTACGCCGGGTCCAGCCCCTCAAGCAGCGGGCTCACCCGGCGTATGAATATTACGCCGAGGGGGACAACACGCGCGAAGCCCCCGAGCGCGTCGACAAAGTCCAAGCCGCCGCTCGGCTTGGCAAATTCTTCGCACCTGGAACGTCGCTGAGGACTACTGACTGTCCTCCGGCGTTCAACTTGGGAAATCCACGCCCTGAGGTATTTAGCCAGTTTGTTCTTGTTTTTATTTCAATTCCACCCATTGGGTGTAATCTCAAAACTGAATCCAATATTTGCAGGATCGAGTTGCCTTTGTATCCATCCCTCCTTTGCCTGAGATGCCAAAGGGAGTGGATCAGCCTCGTCGGCGCAGGGCCGTTGGATCTGAAGAAGCAGTCGGGGAAAGTGAGAGTGATCTGCATGACTCGGATATCACTCTATCATCCTCTCCTTCCCCCGATGTGCAATCTCCGAGTGGTGGGAAGGCTGCTCCTGCTCTGAAGAAGCGGAAGATCTCCACAGGGATCGTGTTCAGGGATGCGCCCAGCCGCCGGCAGCTCCTTATATCTGAGTCGTCTGACTCGGAGAAGGATGAAGCTGGCATCGCCGAGCCGTCTCTCCAGCCGCCAATCACGAGCTCGGAGCAGTCTCCCCTTGCAGTGATGCCTCTGAGCGCTGCAAGTCCGAGGGACCTCCCTTCCCCAACTCGGAAAGGAAAGCGCCTGAGAATGCGCGTTTCTACTCTGTAAGTATTCTTGTCTTGTCTTGATTTCCTTTATGCTTTTTGTTAGTGATCCATAAATGCTTTATGTTGTAGCACGCCGTCTGAGGTCCCCTTCTCGGGTCCTCCGCCTCAGTCGGCGATTGAGGCCGCAGCCCCAACAATCCAAACTCCAGAGGTGCCGATCCACTCGGCTGATCTTCTCAGCGATCAGCCTGTGGGTCCGCTACCCGAGTCGCAGCGGGAGCCAACCCCGCCACCGCCGAGTCCTGTACCAGCGTCGCCGACTCCTCCGCCAGTCCCACAAGGCAGCCCCCAGCATGCTCCTGCAGTTGAACCGACTGCAGCAGTGGAGGAGCCCCGGACTGCGACGGTCGAAATAGCTTCTGCGGCGGTCGGCGTCTTAGGTGGTGGTGCTCCCCTGACTCCTCTGGAGGAGTTCCTGTCCCTTCATCGTCGCATGGGCCACATAGCCAAGGTACTTCCCGAACTTCTTATCTTGTTGATATCAAATACCATTGGCATATTGATTCATATTGTCTTCTGACTTGTTTTTGCAGGACTTAGCTGCTGATGCTGAGGCTAAAGCCTTGGTTATCCAAGAATTAACTTCTGCAGTTGCTAAGGCCGACTCCTTGGTGGCCCGAGTGGCTGAGCTCGAAGCTGATGCAGTCGAGCGACAGGCTGAGTTGGAGGAAGCCCAGCGTACCACCCGCAATTTATGCGGGGAGGTAGAGCAGGCTAAGCTCAACGAAGCCCAGGCCGTGCACGAGCTCAGAGGTATGTTCTTCCTTATTTGTTTTTCTGTCAGACATGAAAATTTATTCAGATCTAACCTTCTTTAGATTATCGATATCGGACTATGTCCCAATTCGCAGAGCTCACTGCCAAGGTGGCCCGGCTGCAAGGCGAGGCTGAGGCGCTGCGCGCTGAGAAGACAGCGCTGGAGGATGCTATCCGAGTGGTGGTGGAGGAGATCGAGCCGGAGGCGTCATCGTCTTCAGCTTCCATCCTCGACCGCGTTCGGGCGCTCCCACGCTACTTCCGGCGACAGCTCTGCTCCATCAGCCAAGCTAGCTGTGGCCATGTCCTGGCAGTGCTCAAGTCGCTGTTCCCGGCGTCAGACCTGGAGCCACTCGGCCACGGGTATGCTGCCGGTACCTCTGAAGACGACGTGGGCAGACTGCTCCATGAAGTCGAGCCCATCGCCAACGCCCTGTCCAAGGACGTTGTTGACGACTCGGATGAAGCGGCCCCGTCTGGTGCTGGCGACCCTGCAGAGTAAACAGAATATTTGTAGTATGTGGTCGAACCAGTACTGTTTTTGAACAATGTATGAATTATCACTCTTGTATATAAGTTTTTGTTGGTCTACAACTCCCTTTCTTTCTGCGCTAGCCTTAATTTCTGAGTGGTTGACCTGTTACGGAGTAGATTAGCCTCGTTGGTCTCAGTCTCATGCCGCAGAGTCTTTGTCGTACGTTTAGAGCTTTGACTTGGCGAGTACTTTCCCTCTCGATTTAAGGTTTGTTTCCCTCATACTTTATGTGCGTGACGCGAAAGAGGAAATGCGAGTAGTAGAAATAGATGAAAGATGAAATCAACTTTATTGATAACTCATTGTGAACAAGCCGAGTCATAACTGGGGGTGACTACCCTTCAAAATCACTCGGAAAAAATAAATCTAAAAAATAAAAAAGACAAATACATAACTGATTCAGGCGTAGAAGCGTTGCAAGTGCTCGATGTTCCATGGATTTGGGATGTCTACGCCATATTGCGTCCAGAGTCAATTGATCCATACGCGCTTGAATTATCGTCTGGTAGGTCGCGCTGGCGTTTTTCAGACCGAAAGCCAAAGGAGCACCGATCGAAGTGACGAACGGAGTTTTTATCTGCTCGTTAGACTCCAGGTCTGTCTGGCTATAGCTTGGATGGCTGTCGAAAAAGCAGAGCAGGGCAGGGCCTGCCGTGGAGTTTGACTCTGCCCCGATGACGGCCGTCTTCTTTGGGTCATCCAGGTCCAGAGAGATCCTCTTCAGCTCCGTCTCCTTGCTTGGCGCGATGTCTTCTCTCGCTGGCTTCTTGGTGGGGATCTCTAGAGCGTCCTTGTCCACCTCCTGTGATGCAGCCAGTACTTGTTCCATGCGCTTGGACATGTCCAGGGCGGCTGCCGCGTTGAGAGTTTCCTGCTCGCATGTGTATGCGACTCGGACGTCTCCCAAGACGGTGATTACGCCTTTCGGTCCTGGCATCTTGACCTGCAGGTAGACGTAGTGAGGAATCGCCATGAACTTGGCGAGCGCTGGCCTCCCAAGGATGGCGTGGTATGCAGTTTCAAAGTTCGCCACCGTGAACTGCATATGCTCGGTCCGGTAATTATTCCGGTCTCCGAAAGTGACGGGCAGCGTGATGTGCCCGAGTGGTTCTGCCCCCTCTCCCGGTATCAAACCATAGAATGCGGATTGGGGGGGGACTCAGATCGAGAGTAGTCAGGCCGAGCTCCTTCAATGTGTTAGCAAAGAGGATGTTCAGGCCACTGCCACCGTCGACTAGTACCTTGGTGAGCCGAACGTTGCGGATCGTCGGGGCTACTACCAAGGCATGGGACCCGGGCTTCGGTATGAAGTTTGGATGATCCTCCCGGGTGAATGTGATCGGAACTTCCGACCACTTGAGGTACTCAGGTACCGGTGGCTCCCTCGCATGCATGACCTGGCGATGGGTGAGCTTCTGCTGGCGTTTTGACTCGAACTCTGGTCCGCCGTAAATCATGCGGACCACTCGGTCGGCTTCCTGAAAGTCATTATCAGGCTCGTCGTTTCGCCTGTCGTCTCGCGGGGAACCATCGTTCCTCTTTCTGTATGGGGGGCCTCTGTTGCCCCCGGTGAAGGCTCGCTTGAGCCCGTAGCACTCTCGCGCCGAGTGCTTGTGCTTGTGGTATGGGCATTGTTCATCGAGCATGCGCTGGAAGTCCTCTGGGGTTACCCGGCCTCGGGACCGGTCCAGGGCGGCGACCATGTCTCCCTCGCTCTTCTTCTTGCGAGGTTGGTTGTCATTGCGTCGATGATCGTCGTGTCGTTCTTCGTCGTCACGGCGGTCGCGTTTGCGAGTCGTCTTATTCTCTTCTTCCCAGCGGCTTCTAATCTCGCTGAGTTGTTCTCTTTCCGCGATCTCGGCGTCCGCCCACGTGCTAGCGACCCGGAACATGTCATTGACAGTCGCGGGTGGCTTCCGAGTCCACTTATGGATCAGTCTTCCATCGGAGATGCCACGCTGAAAAGCTGACATCACCTCCTGATCCGTGACGTCCGTGATGGAGTTGCGCTTTTCCGAGAACCTGCGGACGAAGTCGTGCAGAGTCTCGTTCTTGCGCTGCCTGATCTGACCGAGGAGCCGCTTGCTCCCGGGCCTTTCCCAGGTACCGAGATAGTTACCGATGAATAGTTCGGTAAGCTGCTCCCAGTTGTCAATGGCGTCCTGCGGGAGTCCTGCCAGCCAATTGCGGCAGTCCTTGGTGAGCATGATGGGAAGATAGTTCGCCATCACGTCCTCGTCGCCGCCGGCTGCTTGTACGGCGGTATAGTAGATCTGAAGCCATTGAGATGGGTCAGATTTCCCGTCGTACTTGTCGATGTCCGACAGCTTGAAGCCTCTGGGCCACGTCACGCTTCTCAAGCGCTCGGTGAACGACTGGAATCCACCGATCCGACCTCTAGGGCGGGAATCGCTCGGACCCGATCCGTCAACCGCTCTTGGGGGTGTGCTGTCCCTCCTGCGATCCCGGTCCCTGGGTGGGGAACGGGTCCTCCGATAGTTCCGAGTCCTGGGTGGAGTTCGGTCCTGTCGGTAGGTTCTGCTGCGCGGTGGAGTCCGATCTCTTGGTGGAGTCGGCCGCCTGGGTGGCGGAAGCACTCGTCGTCGACCACCATTGTTGCCGCGCCTTGGGCTACCGGAGAGGTCAGAGTAGTCTGACTCTGTCGAGTAACCGCTTCTGTTGGGGTTATGACGGGGATTTCCATGATCCCGATCATACTCTTGGCGCCGTCGGAGTTCTTCGCGATGGCGCTCTTCAGCGCTATTGGTGATGATGTCCCTTGCATCTCGATCTCTGTTGATCGTGGTGCGGAGGTCTTCATCACGACCCGATCCGCCGCCGGCCCGGTGTCGAGATGAACCGGGTTCAGGAGCGTCGGTGGTCGTTCTGCCTTGCATCTGGTGAACCTGGACGGAGGCGGCCTGCACGAGAGCCCTTACCTTTTCCAGGCCCGGAGTGTTAGGCGGTAGCCGATTGATTTCCTCGTTGATAGTAACGAGGTTCTGGACTGGTGTCTCGTAGACTTCGTGTCCGTTGAACTCGAACGTGCCGTCGCGCATCAAGTTCCGGGCGCTCCTCCGCTCGTGTTGATCCCGTTGGCGACGATGATCTTCAGAGCGAGGCTCCTGGAGTCGAGCAGTACCAGATCCTGACGCGGCGGCTCCGTGTGGTCGTGCGGCTCTGCGAGTCGCCCGACTGGCATTGCGTCCTCGACGCTGGTTCCTGGCTTCGGTCGTCTCCTCAGCAGGAGTGACCTCATCTTCTGAGACAGGATTGGTTGGCGTTGCTGGCGCCACCATGTAACAATATGATCCGACTCCTTCTTGCGCGAGGTAGTCTTCCTCGGACTCGGAGAAGTCGGATGTGGGCGTGTAACGCTCCAAACTACTCGGAGTCAATTCTCCGAGTGATCCTAGTAGTTCCGGCTCTGTAGAGGCATCGGACACCATGTATCCTTCCGGCAGATCGTCTAGGATTGAGGGTCCCAGTAGATCTAGCCCGTAGGAGTCGCTCCCAGAGAAGTAATCATCCGACTGGACGATGTCCTTCATCTTTTGCTTCCGAGCAAGCGCGCAAAAGCCAGGGGTCTGAACAGCAATGACCTCAGGGCTCTGGACGCGTGTGGGTTGAGCGTTTACGCTCTGCGATGATTCAGCGACGCGACTCTCAGGAGTCGGATCGGAACCGAGTGATTGTAGATCTGTTCCCGACTGGTCTGGCCTTGCGTTCTGCGAAGGACTCAGCGGGGTAGATCCGGTACGTTCAGAGGCGATCGAACCGGATTGGGCCGTGATGGCCGAAGTCGGCGCCAGAGAGGAGACCTCCGTGGCGTCCGTCGCATCCGCCGCCTGGGTATCCAAGGTGGTGGTGGTGATGACGTCCCCGAACTGGATCTCGACTTCGTCGACGTCCGGGAGGTTGCAGCTGTCCAAGATCTTGACGCGATCCATCGAGCTTACCAGATTGATCTCGGCGATATCCCCTACCTGGCGCGCCACTGTCGGTGTTATTATCTCCGGCAGTCTTCCACGGGGTAGCCCACGGAAGTGATTTGTAATGTAGGGAAGATCGCAAAGATCGGAAGCAAGATGGTTAGGATGGACAGACACAGGGGTTTATACAGGTTCGGGCCGTCGACTCGACGTAATACCCTACGTCCTGTTTGGGGTGTTGTATTGCTTGTTTTGGTGATTCGAGTTGGCTCGAGTCGTGGTTCGTTTCTCTCGTTCTTTGGAGGGGGTCCCTGCCCGCCTTATATATCGGGGGGCAGGGTTACAAGTCGGTTTGTATCCGATCCTATCTCTAAGAATCCTTTCCTTCTTTACAATAACTCCTATTCCAACTAGGACTTCTCCTTCCAGATCCTTCCTCCGTGCGCCGACTTGTCCCGCACGTCTTCAGGTCCGGAACGGTGAGATGGGCCGCCCCTTTTGGTGGGCTGCCAGGCTTGCTCGTGAGGTACCCTGGTACTATATCCCCCACAGTCATGACTAAGTAAGATTGACCGATATCAAACATATGACAGAATGATTGATTACCAGGTGGATTTGGTTCAGGATGATTCGATGATGATGAAGCTGGAGAGTCTTGTTGAGGAGCTTGGGAGGGTACTTGTCCTATGTCTTCTTCATGTTCTTGCTCTGCAGAGTATGACAAGAGTCAGGTTTGATTATGAAAGCAAGGAAAAAGGAGCTGAAAATAATAAGAAAAAATCGATACCAGCTATCGATGGAAGTTGAATCAGATTCGTGTCGTAGATTGCACCGACGAGCAGGTCAACCACCACTTGAGTGTTGGCTGTTGCAATCTTGATTTTCTTGGTTGTCTTCTTTGAAGAAGTACCAGTTTTACGCTTAGCCGATTTCCCTTTGAGGATATCTGCAGCCGATGGGGCATTATATCCGATATGAGGAGTATCGGTTACAGGAGCATATTGAATCGGCCGGCCACTTTTGCTAGTCTTAGGAGGAAGGATTTGTTTCTCCTGTGCAAGAAAAGAATTAATGACTAAAATGATAAAAAGTTAGAAATTTTCTGTAAAGTGGATACCTTTTGTTTAGTTGAGAAGTTTGGATCGAAGATCTTGCAGTATGATAAGGCTGGTTCACAGAGAAGATGTTGGCACCATTCGGTCCACCAGTTCTTGAAGTTAGATGTGGCTATGGAGGTGATGCTTGCCACTTTCCATGTGTCCAGATCGGACATATTCAGATCAGGGACTCGGTCCAGAAGGCGGCAGAAGGCGAGACCGTTTTCAACGTTCGTCCGATATCCGATTAGATCAGCAAAGAATAGCTTGATCGGAGCTTGGACGAAGCCTAGTTGCCTTGCTACTATAGAGGGGTAGTAGAATTCACCACAAGAAGGATATTTGGTCAGATCATTTCTTTAAGAATTGATTTCATACAATCATCCGATAAGACCGAGTCCAACTGAAAGATAATCAGATTTTTGAAGGAATTGTTCGGATCTTCATAAGCAAACCAGATCAAGGCAGATTTGCTGATGCCATTGTAGAAGCAGTTGAAATATGCAGCCAGCCGATTTGGGGTCATTTTGTGCAGCGGCCTCTCCAAAAGATGTGCATCTGCGAAGAGTGATCTTGTTTCCTTCTAATTGATTCGACTGGAAGCCTTGGTTGAAAAGGTCTACTTTCCAAGCCTTGTGCATATGCAGATTTAGCCATAGGTTTATAAACCACCAAGGACCACCAAGGCAGGAAATCGGTTCTCCTTTTCTCAATCGGACTGATACTTCATGTAACAGCTGGTAAACCGATCCAAGAAGGTATTTGCCAAGGGGAAGAAGATTACCCGATGCTAGGTGCTCAGCCACTTTTTGGTACTTGATGCAAGGAGCATAAGCTGTACCACAGAAAATGAATTTTTCCAACCACATCAAAAGGAAAGCTGTGTACTCCTTTTGGTCAATCAGACCTTGATTCTTTGAATAGTTGGAGATATAGGCACCCCAACCGATTTTAGCTACTTTGATGATGTGAGTCAGTTTAGCTAGGCTGTCAAATCTGGTCGTAGAAGTAATGTTCAAACCTGTCAACATGACCACATCAAGAAGGGAAGGCGACATCGGACCATGACCAAACATGAATGCGTTCAGAGCATCGGACCAGAAATAAGAAGCAGCTATCAGAAGCGGTTCGTTCTTCTTGATATTCGATAAAGATAAGGTGAGACATTGACCGATTTGGTAAGTGTCCCAATCGGCCCGCTTGCTACTCATTCGAAGATACCAATCCCTCCATCCCGAGATTATTGTTGGCCAAGATCGGAAGGCGTCTTTCCATGAGGAGAGAGGCTCTGACAGATTCTTAAAAGGAACGCGATTGGTTTCTAGGTTGATGAAATCGGTTGGGTCTTCACTACTAATCGGTCCCAAGATAAAGAGGCCAGGAGATTTTGGGACGGGGACCGTGATTTCGTTTGCAGATCCCTAAAGAAAAAGGCGAGGAAAAGGGGTTTAAATCGATGAAAAAGCATGAGACACTTTGGGAAGAGTGAAGAACAGTGAGAAGACGAAAGAACAAGATTGAGATCTGTTACCTGAGGAGCGAAGGAACTGGAAGCCATTGCAACTTGGAGTGGGGTGATTCGCTCGAAGGTGGATGTTGAGGATCGATGACAGACCGACGACGAGGTTCCTTGAGGCTTGCGCTTGAGAACTCTGAGGAGAGGACAATGGCGAAGAGGGAACGGCGGCTAAAGGGAGGAAGAAGAGACGGAGTATTTATAAGCTTTGCCTGCAGGGGTAGATAAGGGATTTCACGTGTTCAAGTGAAAATCAGGGTTTCGTGCGAAACGGGAACAAATCGAGAGGGTCTGAGAATTTCGGGACAAAATGGACATCTTATCCCGAAACTGGGGGGCATGTGTTGATGACGTTTTTTGACACGTGTTAGAGCCGGCGCCTGAGGGGGTTTAATGAGAATCGAGCCAAAATCAAAGACGGGTTTCGAGTTGAAATCGGGTCGAGATAGGATCGGAGACGGATTCAAGGTTTCAGAATCGGACTCGGAGGACCGATTGAAGGCGTCGTGAGCTTTGGGCTGAATTGGGCCATTAATGGGCCAGATCGTCAAGAGTCTTAGGTTAAATAGTTTCTTTCTTTCGCGTCAAGTTTGTTTGAGTCGTGATCGACTTGGAGTCTGTAATTCCAGGGTATAAATATAAACCCTGAGGGTCGTGAGAAGTTTAGATACACATCAATACAAAAACCTTTACTACTTTGCATTTACTCTCGCAATTTATTTACAAGTCGGCAACTTCGCCAAGCTTTTTCTCTTTCACGAGTTCTCCTGGGCTAGTCGAGGTGATCCAGATCTCCAAGGCTTGCTCGTGAGTTCCGCTTCTACTGAGTAATATCTAAGCTTTAGCATTGGGCGCATCGTTGTTGCTCCATTTAGATTTATTCGACAGTTATCGATATTTGCTAGATCTGCAAGTCTTTTCTTATTGTTTTAGCTCTTACCACCACTTATCCAGCTTAGAACATTATCTAATCGGCTCTGTCAAAGGCTTAATCTTAAGATCTATCTGATAGCTGATTAATCTTGCACTAAGTGTTGCTTCGGTAAGCCCTATCGGATCGCTCCACGGTTGTCTTGTATCGCTTAGCTATCAATCGACTACTTGCTGTTTGATCTATCGGAATTGGCTTCCTGTGCTGTTTCATCATATATCAGAATCGGTCCTTCAATATTCGATTGTACTAACGAGAGAATCAGCTTATCAGCTGTTTCTTAACATCCGATTTTATCCTTGTCAATCAATAGGTCAGATTGACTGGCACGCCCCGGATTTCAAGGCCACGCCTTAGCTCGTGTGTTTGTGCATCTGTCTCCGCCTGATTTTTGCGTCAACACACTTTTGGCACACCCCGGTTTTCAAGGCCACGCCTTAGCTCGTGTGTTTGCGCATCTGTCTCCGCCTGATTTTTGCGTCAACACACTTTTGGCACGCCTCAGTTTTCAAGGCCACGCCTTAGCTCGTGTGTTTGCGCATCTGTCTCCGCCTGATTTTTGCGTCAACACACTTTCGGCACGCCCGATGGGACAAAAGTGTGTTGACGCAAAAATCAGGCGGAGACACATGCGCAAACACACGAGCTAAGGCGTGGCCTTGAAATCCTAGGCGTGCCAGTCAATCTGACCTGTTGATTGACAAGGATAAAATCGGATGTTAAGAAACAGCTGATAAGCCGATTCTCTCGTTAGTACAATCGAATATTGAAGGACCGATTCCGATATACGATGAAACAGCACAGGGAGCCAATTCCGATAGATCAAACAGCAAGTAGCCGATTGATAGCTAAGCGATACAAGACAACCGTGGAGCGATCCGATAGGGCTTAGCGAAGCAACACTTAGAGCAAGATTAATCAGCTATCAGATAGATCTTAAGACTAAGCCTATGACAGAGCCGATTATATAATGTTCTAAGCTGGATAAGTAGTGGTAAGAGCTAAAACAACAAGAAAAGACTTGCAGATCTAGCAAATACCGATAACTGTCGAATAAATCTAAACAGAGCAACAGCGATGCGCCCGATGCTAAAGCTTAGATATTACTCAGTAGAAGTGGAACTCACGAGCAAGTCTTGGAGATCTGTATCGCCTCGACTAGCCCAAGATTACTTGTGAAAGAGAAAAAGCTTGGCGAAGTCGCCGACTTGTAAATAAATTGCAAGAGTAAATGCAACGTAGTAAAGGTTTTTGTATTGATGTGTATCTAAACTTCTCACGACCCTCAGGGTTTATATTTATACCCTGGAATTACAGACTCCAGGTCGATCACGACTCAAACAAACTTGACGTGAAAGAAAGAAACTATTTAACCTAAGACTCTCGACGATCTGGCCCATTAATGGCCCAGTTCAGCCCATAGCTCACGACGCCTTCAATCGGTCCTCCGAGTCCGATTCCGAAACCTTGAATCCGTCTCCGATCCTATCTTGACCTGATTTCAACTCGAAACCCGTCTTTGATTTTGGCTCGATTCTCATTAAACCCCCTCAGGCGCTGGCTCTAACACGTGTCAAAAAATGTCATCAACAGAAGCTTATGCCCCTCCAAAAGGTAAACCATGGGCTAAACATTCACAATGACAAAGGTCTTTGACCGAATTGAAAAGAACATCACATCCTAGCATGATCTTAAGCAAGATATAGCCATTTCAGCTCAAACAAGACATGCAAAGACATTTACTCATGGGTGAAAGAATTTAAGTTCAGTTTGTCATTTTACTTCTAAAAATTGACTATCTCAATAGAATATATATCAAAACCATCAAGAGCATAGCCAATCATCAACCAATCCCTAGCAAGCCTGCCTAAACTCTAAGATGTAGCAAGTTGTAGCAATCACTGCATATAGGAGAAGCTCATCCTAAGATATGATACAAATGCAGCATGATATATCACAAGATGCAAAAAGTACTATCCATCAAGATATAAAGATGAAAAATCAAGATACACAAGGTGAAAAATGTACATCAAAGATACACTAGTATACATATGCTACAACATAGTCTCCAAAACTCAGCTCAGAAAGGCGAACACACACGAAGTTCTCCTCGCAAGCGGGTGAAGGTAACTTTGATGAGTCCGGCCCAGCACACCTCTCGGGGAAAGGCCCAATCACCCCAAAAGACTAGTCCAATAGGGGAAGGGTGACTCTCCCTTTTAAGGTGGCTTGGTCTCCAAAGCTAAGCAAGGTGGGATAATTTGGACGTGCACGGCTTTGCCGCCTACACCGTCATGTGCCTACACTATTCTGTGCCTAGCCCATGGGCCGGCTACACTGTCATGCGCGTGCATTGTTCTGCGCCTGGCTAATCCGTACTCCTGTTGGACACGATTGCCGCCTACACTGTTGTGCGCCTGGCCAAACCGTGCTCCACGGTTGCCGCCTACACTGTTGTACGCCTGGCCAAATCATGCCCTAGGATGTCCTCATCATCCTCCCCTTCTTAACAAGGGCCCAGCTCTAATACCAAATGATGAGTCCGGCCCAGCACACCTCTCGGGGAAAGGCCCAATCACCCCAAAAGACTAGTCCAATAGGGGAAGGGTGACTCTCCCTTTTAAGGTGGCTTGGTCCTCCCAAGCTAAGTAAGGTGGGATAATTCGGATGTGCACGGCTTTGCCACCTACAAAGTCGTGCGCCTACACTGTTCTGCGCCTAGCCCATGGGCTGCCTACACCGTCGTGCGCCTGCACTGTTCTGCGCCTGGCTAATCCATACTCCCGTTGGACACGATTGTCGCCTTCCTGGCCAAACCATGCTCCACGGCTGCCGCCTACACTGTTGTGCGCCTGGCCAAATCATGCCCTAGGATGTCCTCATCAAACTTGGTCAAGTGGTTTTGTGAAAATGTTTGCAAGCTGGTTTTGGGTAGACACATGGGCAAGCTCAATATCTTCTTTCTCCACATGATCTCTCAGAAAATGGTACCTCACTTCTATGTGCTTGGTTTTGGAGTGGAGCATGGGATTTTTGGCTACGCTTATGGCACTGGTGCTATCACAAAGAAGTGGTACACTGGATAAATCTAAGCCAAAGTCTCTCAAGGTGTAGGTGATCCAAAGCAACTGGGAACAACAGCTAGCGGCAGCAACATACTCGGCTTCTGTGGTGGATTGGGCTACACTAGACTGCTTGCGAGAAGACCAAGACACAAGAGACGAACCAAGAAACTGACACTGTCCAAAAGTAGACTTGCGATCCACACGACACCCAGCAAAATCCGCATCAGAATAACCAGGGAGGGCAAGTGAAGAAGCAGCAGAATACCAAAGACTCAACTCAGGAGTATACTTGAGATAACTGAAAATCCTCTTGACGACCTGCCGATGTGAAGTCCTTGGTGAAGCCTGAAAACGAGCGCACAGATACACGCTGAACTGTATGTCTGGCCTCGTCGCCGTCAAGTAGAGGAGGGAGTTGTCCATGCTCCGGTACTCCATCTGGTCCACTGGTTCTCCATCCTCATCCGCATCCAAGGCTGGAGTCATACTCATCGGAGTGGTCATCGGCTTGGAGTCGCTCATGTCAAACTTCTTGAGAATGTCCTTTGTATACTTGCTTTGGTGCACGAACGTCCCTTCCTTGTGTTGCTTGATCTGCAGCCCGAGAAAAACTGCAACTCTCCCATCATGGACATCTCAAATTCCCTGCTCATATCATCTGCAAACTTGGCAACAAGATTGTGAGAAGAGCCACCAAAAATGATATCATCCACGTATATCTGAACGATTAACAGATCATTGCCATGCCTCAACAAGAAGAGTGTCTTGTCAACCTTTCACATTTCAAACCCCTTGCTAAACAAGAACCCCCTTAACCTGCTATACCACGCTTTGGGTGCTTGCTTTAGGCCATATAAAGCTCGGTGGAGTTTGAATACTCGGTGTGGATACCTCTCACTCTCAAACCCAGGGGGTTGCCTCACATACACTTCTTCCGCTATCACCCCGTTCAAAAAGGCACTCTTCAAGCGGGCAACGGGAGCAAATGTCTCCTCATAATCTATCCCCTTTTGCTACGAAAACCCCTGAGCAACCAACCTCGCCTTGTTTTTCACTTCTCTCCATCCTCACCCCTCTTGTTCTTGAAAACCCACTTGGTTCCTATGGGATGGCAATTTGGAGGTGGTTCAACTAACTCCCACACATGGTTCCTCTCAAAGTTTCCAAGCTCTTCATGCATAGCATTGACCCAATCAGAATCAGATAGTGTGTGTCCAACATTTTTTTGGCTCAAAAGATGCAACAAAAGTAGAATGAGCGAAATGGGAGATGTTTTGTGACCTTGACTGTGTAGTGCGTTCATCTAAATCACCTATGATCCTTGATGGAGGATGATCCTTCTGTACCCGCCGGGGAGCTTCTCGCCTTGAGATTGCCTCCCCCTCAACAGCAGCTTCCACTTGAGCTTGATCATGAGCGTGACTCGACGAAGAAGTAGCAGAAGGGCCATCGTCGAAAGTCGTGGTACTAGTGGAAGTAGAGGGTACAAGATTTCCATTCGGTGCACGACCTTCTTCATCATCTTCCTCATCTTCCTGTTCTTCCTCAAAGACAGACTGTCCCAACTCCTCATCACCTGCACACTCAAAGACAGAAGAACTACACGGAATGGTCTCGTCGAAAGTGACTTCGCAAGTATCCATGATTTGGTTAGTTTCAAGATTGAGCACACGATATGCTCGAGAGTGATTAGCGTAACCAAGAAAAATTCCATCCATCGAACGAGACTCGAATTTGTCAAGATTTCCTTTCTTAAGAATGAAACACTTGCAACCAAACACCCGGAAATGACTCACACGTGGAGTACGACCGTGAAAAAGCCCATAGCAAGTTTTCTTCTTGAAAGCACGAAGGAAAATACGATTTAACACATGACAAGCTGTATTTACTACCTCTGCCCAATATTTTCTAGGAGTCTTGTGCTCATCTAGCATCGTCCTTGCCATCTCATAAAGAGTCTGATTCTTCCTCTCAACCACACCATTTTGGCAGGCAACATATGGTGACGAATATTGGTGTTCAAGACCAAGATCATGACAAAAGGCATCAAAATGAGTGTTCTTAAATTCCGTACCATTGTCACTGCGTATAGCTCTCATGGCACCACCATTACTCTCGTTTTTCAACCTCAAAATCAGATCTCGAACAAAATCAAAAGTCTCATCCTCAGATGCCAAGAAAAACACCCAAGCATAGCGAGAATAGTCGTCCACCACAACAAGAACATACCACTTCCCACCGACTGAGCGAACGCGAGCTGGACCAACCAAATCCATATGCAAAAGCTCCCCTGGACGCTCAGTCATCACCTCAGTCAAAGGTGGGTGAGAAGAGGCGACCATCTTACCATGCCTAAAAGGTGCACACACCAAATCTTTCTCAAACTTGAGCTTGGGAAAACCTCGGATAAGGTCAAGAGCACTCAAGCGGGTGAGTAAATCAAAGCTCACATGACCCAATCTCCTATGCCACCTCCAGAGCTTAGAAGAAGTACCGGCAATCAAACAACGAGAAGGACCAAATGATCTAGAAAAATCAACACGAAAAATCTAACCCTCGGGAATAATCATGCATACAAGATCACCTCGAGGATCAAGAATCCGAGAATCTCCACTCTTAAACCGAACCTCATAACCCTCATCAAGAAGCTGAGAAACTGAAAGCAAATTGAAACCAAGATTCTTGAAAAGAGCCACCCGTTTCAACACAAAGCTGTCACTCACCTGAATAGCACCCTCAGACAACACTCTACCATTACCCTTGTCCCCAAAAGTGATGTACTGCTTAGACACCACCGGGGTGAGGCTGGAGAACCACTTCTTATCTCTGGTCATATGCCTTGAGCAACCAGAGTCCATCAACCAAAAGTTCCCTATGCCTTCCACCTGCACAATCAAAAGCAAGATTGAGAATGAGCGAATGACTCGACACTGGGTTAGCACAAAACGAGTTAAATCAGTGTCAGGCCATCTGCTCAAAAGAGGTGTTAGCAAAATCAACGTTACTCTGTGGAACCCTCTCGTGTCTCACCGTAGGACCTCTAGCACCACACGGGGGA
The DNA here is from genome assembly GCA_015476505.1 of Urochloa ruziziensis. Classification (NCBI taxonomy): domain Eukaryota; kingdom Viridiplantae; phylum Streptophyta; class Magnoliopsida; order Poales; family Poaceae; genus Urochloa; species Urochloa ruziziensis. Next base: position 34,836,913 of record CM027125.1, on the reverse strand, counting down.
AAACGGGGCCTAGACTCTCTCCTTGCCTCAAAGCTACGGTCGAACCTCTCTGCACCAAACTGACCACGAGCAGGAGGTCGCTAGCAAACTCACCACGAGCTGGAACACATCAAACACCCAAAGAAGGAACTGAACGCACAAACGCCTCTCTCCTAGGCAAGGGTGTATGAGACACAGGTACTCTATTGGAAGAGTAGTACCTGTCCCTGTTACCCAACTCCTTCTCTCGTCTCACCTCTCTCTTCTTCCTCCAGCAAAACTCCTCAATGTGTCCATCCCTTCCACAATGATCACAATGGAAGCGGACTGGCTTTGGCTTTGGGGTTTCTCTTGGCTAAGGCTTCTCTCTCTTCTGGTAAACCCCACTCCTCACAAAGGTCACTCTCTTCTGGAAGTTGTTTGTCTTTGGGGGAAACTTTGGAGGATCAGGAGTGGTGTCAAGCTTGTTTAGCAGCTGATTAGGTTTGGGTGTGAAGTTGTTCTTGAGGATGGCTTTCTGTGGGGGTGTTGGAATGTTTGTGGTGGAGTTGTCTTATTCTCTCTCTTTCTCACCACTACACTCACCAGCTTTCTCAGTATCCAGAACATGACCATCAGCTCTCTTAAACCCAGCAATTAACATCTTAAGCTGTGGCTCGCGACCCGACAACCAACCCAAACATTGTCGCAACTCATCATTCTCATCTTGCAGGCGGTCAACATATTGTGCAAGCTCAACATTCTTCAAAGCAACAACATCGCAAGCAGAGCAAGAATTTACAATAAGAGATTTCAATTCAGCCTTAAGAGAACTAATCATGGTACAAGATTCAAGCAACTGAGCATGTAAAGCAGGACAAGAAGTACAAGCACCTAGCAAAGAATATCTAGTCTTCAACTCAGCAATCTCAACCCTAGCTCCTTCTAGTTCATCAAGGCATGTCATGTGTTTATCTTTAAGAGCAACCAAATCAGCAAGATGCACATCATAGACAGAGCATTCAAGTTCATCAGAAACAATGGGAGCATCTTTCAACACACCTGTTGATGGCATTTTTTGACACGTGTCAGAGCCTGCGCTTGGAAAGGGTTGATAGGAAATCGGATTAAGTTCAAGGATAGAGTTCGGAAATCGAATCGGATGCGTCTCGGTATCGAACTCAAGGCTTCCGAATCGGATCGGATTCAGATGAGGTATTTTCCAGTCTGTATACTGTACACATGAGACATAATTAATTAAAGACTTACTAGGAGTACTCTCTTAAAGAAACAAACACCAATAACTCAATAAGATTTGCCTTATTTGTACTTGGTTTAAGACAACTATCCTTTTGGTTTAATCACTTTGAAGGTGTCATCCCCCGGCGTGGAGAGAGTTGTCTGTATCCCTGAAGAGCTCGAACGCTTCAAAGAACGGACAATGTACGTCAGATATACTACAACAAGTGATGAGGCAGCAGCCACACCTCAGGAAGGTGATGGCGTGCTGAGGCTAATTTCTTATGACATGGACCTGCGAGAGTGTACCTGGGGCATAGCCGATGTGAAGATAAACCGGCAGCAGTCTGGCAAGGGCAGGCCCCTAAGCAAGAAGCAGAGGGAATGGCGGCTGCAGACGCCCTTCGAGTCACTGAAGTTGGTCAGGCTATACTCTGAATATTGAGATGGTGATTTTTGAGTAAATTTTCAGTCTCCACTTGTTGTAGTCCTTCAGTTCATCAAGTTTTGCTGAACTCACATAGGGCGGTGGATGTGCAGTTTATACTAGTTGGAATGTTGTTGTACTGTCTGTCACATCGAGGATGAGAAAAGTGCTTCTACCAGTTGCTACAGTAACAGATAACACCAGAGGTTTAGTCGTTTAGGTCACAGAAGAGAATGTTTGTTGCCTCATCACTTGATTCATTGTTTAACTTTCTTAGATATTTGTCTAATCTTGTCAACGGGCGACCATGGATTGCTTCATTGCTTGTTGTAACTGACGAATGAGCTGCTGAGTGTGAAACCTCGTCATCTTTATCGATCATCGAACCAGCTATTATTTAGTCTTGTATAGTGTCAAGTGGAATATTGTTAAGCCACAAGTGGTATCTAGTCTAGTGTACTCCACAGTTTTAACTAGCACAGCTGCACACTAAAATAGGCTCATGACTAGGGGTGAAAATGGTTATGGAAATTCCCGACTGACCGAGCTTCGTTTCAGAAAAAATGGTTTCGTTTCCGACCGTTTCCGATTCTACTAAAACACAAAACTTGATATTTTTAATCGCTATCAGCTCTACATTGCATTTCTTACATAATAGTTGATTTAGAAAATATGGTAAATTTTCGACCGACCGAGCTTCGTTTCCGATAATGCAATTTCGTTTCCGACTGTTTCCGATGGTTTTCATCCCTACTCATGACATTATGGAGCAGCATCTACTCTCTGATGATGCAGTTAGCTGTTTCTTGCACTGCACATGTGTGTATGCATATCATCTAAAAACATGTGTGTATGCATGCATCCTAGTTGGACCGAGCCCAATGTGAGGCAGATAACTCCTATACTAGAATCAAATAACAACTGTGAACTGTGTTCCCTTACTCTTTGTATAAGCAAAAGGAAAATATGTGTAGGCCAGACTCGAACTGGAGACCTGACGTGATAACAAACTACACGAAACCTTTGCTGTTTACTCCATCCACACTTTATTAAACACACCCCAAAAATGATTGCAAACTAACAACAGTTTGTCAGGTCTCATCCGATTCTGACACTGATACAGCTGCTGAAAGCTCTTGAACACCCTCATCCGATTGTCACAACGATTTACAAACACAATTTAAGATATCTCAATAGTCAGATGCTCCGGGATGCAAGCAACAATAGCTTGGGATTCGATGCCAAGTACCAAGACAGTAGCAGAGCTAAGAGCTAACATCTCAAAAGACGTCGCGTCATTCCTCCAGCACGCAGCAGCAGAGAGAGGCCAAACTGCACACAGCACGGAGCAGCAGAGAGTGGCCAAACTGCACACAGCACGGAGCAAGATGAGATGAGTAACTAAGCAGGATACATGACATCAGGCAAACAAATGATGCCAAAAATGACGTAAATTAAGATATGCTGAAAATCCTAACAATATCTGAAGTATACATGACTGCTAATTTCTCATGATATAATTTTTAATCTATATACTGCCTATATTAATCTGTATGTCAGTACCACTGCCTATATTATACTGCATAATGCCAAAGATTGCATTTAGATATGTGCAGCAACTTTGAAACTCTCTCTCTCTTGAGTTCTACAGATATAACAATAGATGTTGATACTTGATACTAATATTTGAGAACCAAAAATATTGTTCTTGACAGAAAATGTAAACTTGTAACATGCTTTATAGCAATCTCTATATTACTTGACAGATGCAAACAACGGTATATGGACCAAAAGATAAATAATGTTACAAGGATCTTGCTCTCCTCTGCGAAACACTAGAAATAGCCAACTTAAGACCATGCTAAGTGCTAGAAGGTGAAATGTATAGTCTACTCCTCCAACCCTAGAAGGGTGGGCTAAATACATGAAGTACATGGGCCTCTAGATGGGCCATTACCCTACATGGGCTATATACACTAACACTCCCCCGCAGGCTGTACTGTCGGCGCAGCAAAGTACAAGACCGGATGAGAAACAAAGTATACATACAACACTCCCCCGCAGTCACAACTAGCCACTAAGGATGTTGTGACTGAAACGGAACTCGGAGAATGTCGAAGAGCGGAGGCCTTTGGTGAAGATGTCCGCGAACTGTGAAGTCGTCGGGACATGTAGAACCCAAACCTGGCCAATGGCAACCCGATCTCGGACAAAGTGTAGATCAATCTCCACATGTTTCGTCCGTTGTTGCTGAACCGGGTTGGACGAGAGGTACACGGCACTGACATTGTCGCAGTAAACAAGGGTGCTCTTGGCAAGCGGACTGTGAAGCTCCACCAAGAGCTGTCACAACCAAGACGCTTCTGCAACGCCGTTAGCAACAGCCCGGTACTCCGCCTCGGCACTGAAGCGGGAGACGACCGGCTGTCGCTTGGACGACCAGGAGACGAGGTTGCCGCCGAGGAAGACGGCGTACCCGGAAGTAGAGCGACGTGTGTCAGGACAGCCAGCCCAGTCAGCATCTGTGTAAATGACGAGCTCAGTGGTGGGAGAGCGGTGAAGAGTCAGGCCGTAGTCAACTGTCCCACGAAGGTAGCGAAGAAGCCGCTTCAGCGCGGCAAGGTGTGGCTCCCGAGGATCATGCATATGAAGGCAAACCTGCTGAACTGCATATGTGATGTCCGGTCTGGTGAAGGTGAGGTAAAGCAACGCACCAGCAATGCGCTGGTAAGCAGTCAGGTTAGCAACAGGAGCACCCTCAGCAGCTAGAAGCTTGGCATGTGTGTCAACCGGAGTGGAACAAGGCTTGCAGTCAGTCATCCCAGCTCGCTCCAGAATCTCAAGGGCATACTGACGCTGGTGAAGGAAGAGACCAGAGGGGCGAGTCTCAACAGTGACACCTAGAAAGTGATGAAGCTCACCAAGATCCTTCATCGCAAACTCCTGTTGTAAAGACTGAATGATGCGCTAAAGCAGAGTCTGGCTAGAAGCGACCAAGATGATGTCATCAACATAGATAAGCAGATAAGCAGTCTCAGAGCCACGGCGGTAGACAAACATAGAGGTGTCGGACTTGCACTCAGTGAACCCCAATGAGACAACAAACGAGGTGAAGCGAGAGTACCAACCCGTGACGCCTGCTTCAGACCATAGAGTGACTTGTTGAGGCGACAGACAAGATCCGGACGACTGGAGTCCACAAAACCTGCTGGCTGGCTGCAATATACTGTCTCTGTCAAGGTGCCATGTAAAAAAGCATTCTTCATATCCAGCTGATGCACGGGCTAAGACTGAGATAGAGCAATGGAGAGAACTGTGCGAACTGTCGCAGGCTTCACCACCGGACTGAAAGTCTCATCATAGTCCACACCAGGCCGCTGTGTGAATCCCCTGAGAACCCAGCGAGCCTTGTAGCGATCCAAGTAACCATCAGCCCGACACTTATGCGTCCAAATCCACTTGCCGGTGACAACATTGCAACCAGACAGACGCGGCACGAGGTCCCACGTCTGGTTGGCAAGAAGAGTCGTGTACTCCTCCTCCATCGCCTAGCGCCAGTGTGGGTCAACAAGAGCCTCACGGACAGAGGAGGGTACCAGAGAGAACCCCGGCTCTCCCCCGGAGGCGGAGAGAGCCGCAGACCGAAGAACGCCCGCCACCCGCCGTGTCACCATGGGATGAGAGTGACCGGGATCCCGATGGATGACAGGCGGGTGGTAGACCACCGGATCCAGACGCGCGAGGGCCCGAGCCGGGGCCAGGCGGGTCCAGTGGAGGAGGCGGAGAAGACGACTCGAGCGGCGGTGGAGGTGGAGATGGAGACCGGGGCGGCTGCTGCTGAGCCTGCACCGACCATCGACTGTAGACCCGAACATGCTGCGCGAAGCGCGGGAGGGGGCGCCGGGGCCGCGCGTGGCGCGACAGAAGGCACCGGAAGCGGTGTCGGTGCACCAGGAGAACCTGCAGGAAAAAGGATATACAGAAATAGGTGGTTGAATCACTGGGTCAGTCGAAAACATGGAATCCAACTCTGGATCAGGAGTCGGTGTGGGAGAGGTGGAGTAGGGGAAATTCGACTCGTCAAACAACGTGTCGGGAGATAAGAACACGGCGGGAGGTGAGGTCAAAGCAGCGATACCCTTTGTGGTCTGGGGAGTACCCAAGAAACACACAACGGGTGGAACGAGGAGCCAACTTATGGGGAGCAGTGGCGGAGGTGTTTGGATAGCACGCACACCCGAAGACACGAAGGTGGTCATACTGGGGAGGGGTGCCGAAAAGAGCGTGGTAAGGGGTGGGAGCGGGACACACAGTGGAGGGAAGGCGGTCAAGAAGGTAGGTAGCAGTGTGTAGTGCCTCGGCCCAGAAGTGGGCCGGAAGAGAGGCCTGGAGGAGAAGGGTACGCACGACATCGTTCGTGGTCCGAATCATAGGCTCAGCCTTGCCGTTCTGAGGAGAAGTGTACGGACAAGACATGCGCAGCTGAACACCTCGAGAGAGGAAGAAATCCCGGGAGATGCTGTTATCGAACTCATGACCGTTGTCGCACTGAACAGCCTTGACGGTGAGGCCAAACTGCGTGGAAACCTAGGCAAAGAAGTGTAAGAGGATGGGAAAAGTCTCAGACTTGGCATGTAAAGGACAGGTCCAAGAGTAGTGAGAGAAATCATCCACAATCACCAGATAGTATTTATAACCAGAAACACTGAGAACAGGTGAAGTCCACAAATCACAGTGAATGAGATCAAAGGCATGACTCGCATGTTGGGAAGAAGAAGAAAAAGGAAGCCTAACATGACGACCTATCTGGCAAGCATGACAGAGGTACTCATCAGTAGTCCTAGTACAAGGGACAGCTGCACTACAACTAAGCTGAGTCAAATTGTCACGGCCGGGATGACCAAGCTGACGGTGCCAGGTAGTGGAAGAGGGAGCCATGACGAAAGCCGGTGAAGCAGTGGACGCAGATGAAGCAGCAGAAGACGGAAGGCGAAGAGTGTAAAGAGGACCCGAACTCTCACACCGGAGAAGAGGACGACGGGTAGCCAGATCCTTCACAGTAAGACCAAGAGAGTCAAACTCAACTGTACAAGAGTTGTCATAAGTGAATTGGCGAATAGAAAGAAGATTATGAACCATTTGTGGGGCAACAAGAACATTAGGAAGACGAAAAGAACCAGAAGCATTGCCCACAGATGTGACCGGAAGACAGGACCCATTCCCGACCATGATAGAAGAGGGGTAGGAAGGGTGAGGTGGGTAAACAGAAGAAAGAATACCAGCGTCCGGCGTGGTGTGGAACGAAGCACCCGAGTCAGCAATCCACTCGGCACTGACCGGCGGTGTCAGCCCCATGGTGCTGAAGGACTGTGCCAGAGAGGCGGCATCCCACCCGCCAGCCCAAGTAGGAGCCTGGTAGGGCTGAGCGGGTGGCGTCCAGGTGGGTGGTGCCTGGTACGACGAAGCAGGTGGACCCCAAGTAGTCGGGCACGGCGGTGGTGGAGCGGTGAACATGGCTGTAGGACGGCGAGCCACCCTCCCCCCACCCCCGGGGTCGAGAAGGGCCACATCGATGCGCCCTGACCATGGGTGGGTGAAGGATGGCCAGGGTGCACCTGCCGGAGCCGTAGGAGGAGTGGAAGCCGGTGGTGCGCCAGCACTGCGGCCCCTACCACCCCCACCCCCACCACCAAGGCCCCCACCACGCCCACCATGGCGACGGTGCCCGCCACCGCCTCCTCCACCCCCGCTTGGCCCGGGGAGAGGAGCGCCAATAAGCGAGGTGGCAGGCGGGGTGGCAGGCGGAGCTGGTGAAGTCGGTGGAGCGATGAAGAGCGCGGTAGAGGTGGACAAGGAGGACGCGTCATGTGTGAGGCCGCGGGAGATCTCGTCGAGAGCGAGGTCCTCCCACACCTCCTTGAACGTGGGGAAGGGCCGCTGATAGGGAATCCATGTTCGCAGGAGGGCGTAGTTGTCGTTGAGCCCCCGCTGGACATGGAGGACCAGGTTCCGGTCGCTCACCGGGCAGTTGAGGTTGCGAAGATCGTCAGCCATGCCCTTCATCCTCCGGCAGTACTCGCTGACAGAGAGGTCCCCCTGCATGAAGTTGCGGAAACTAGCGTCGATCCGGAGTGCCCGGTGCTCGGCGTTGCCGAGGAACTGTCCCTCGACAGCAAGCCAGGCCTCGCGCGCGGTGCCCCCGGTGGTGTGGGCGATGTCCTGGAGCTCTAGGGAGATCGTCCCAAAGATCCAGGACATGGCGACACTGTCCAGGCGAGCCCAGGCCACGGTCCGAGCCTCAGGAGGGGTGTCGACAAGGACGTGGTCGTCCAGACGTAGCGGTGGAGAGCGAGGAGGACCTGGTCCCGCCAGCGCCCGTAGGAGGTGGACGTGGGGTCGAGGACGACAGTGACCAAGGCCCGGATGTTCTGGACCCCGGCCGCCTGCAGGTGCAGCTGGGCGACCATCGGGTCGGTCGCGTCGTAGCGGGGAGCAGAGCCGGTGGCCGGCGCCTAAGGAGCAGGTCCGGTGGGCGACGCCTGGTGGGAGGAGGAGGCGCCCGCGTCAGTGGCGAGAGCGACGGGATGACCGTCGGTGGCGATGGCCTGCTTCCCAGTGGTGACGAGGAGGTAATGCTCAGCCTCCGTGATCTGGCGAGCGAGGACATCCGCCGCAGTGCGCTCGCGCTCCCAAGCGAGGGCAACAGCGCGGACACGCTCCTCAGCAGCCGCGGCCTCGGTCTGCGCCGCAAGGAGGGCAGACGCAAGGGCGGCAGATCCGGTGGTCATGGACCTGTTAGCGTCGGCGGCGCTATGGCGGCCTAGGCCCAGGCCCGCGGGCCGGATCTGGGCACCCAGGGCCGGCCCCTGGCCCATGGGCCCGATCTGGGACAGAAGCAGGGGAGCCCCCACGCCCGGATCGGCGCTGGGCGGAGCCAGGGGAGGCTCCCCCGCGGCCGAATCGGCGCCGAGCGGCGTCTGGGGAGCCCCCCCCTTGACAATCTAGGTGTTAATTAGCTTAATCGCCTGCTAAACCTTGTGTCTTAGCTTAAGTAAGTGCATCTTGGCCCCACCTAGATTTTCACTTAAGAAAAGTCCACCCAAAGCCCTTTGTATCTCGGTGAACTTTGGACCTTTCCTGGTTGGCATGGCTTAAATTTAAATTTTCACTTAAGAACTTGAAAATCGACCAATACAAAAGTTGTTCAGTTTTTAGAGGGACACATTTTTGTAAATTGGCCCATTTCAAGAATTGGAGTGGAAGGCACCTTAAATCTCAGTCAAAGTCAGTCAAACTCAGAAGTTCACGGCTGGCTGGCACTCGAGTTCACGCTGATTTCTCCTCAACTTTCCCATTGATCTATGGACTTTTTCTATGGTCGACCTTTATAAAAGTTGTAGCTTGCACTACGGGACAAAACTTTTGTATTTGGAGATTTTGAAGTTTAGTTCAATTTTTGGAGAAATTGGTGTTTGAACGTGCGCCCCGCAGCTGCTCGACGAAATGCCGGCGCTCGCGCGTTCCAGCCCGCCGCCTGCCACTTAGTGCCCAACGCCTGACACCAACGTCGAGGCCAACCGGGCAATCACTGCGCCGCGCTGTCCTAACCCCAGGCGGGCCCACGCACGCCTCGACATGCCCTTTGTCCCCCGCCCGTCGCCCGACCACGGGCGAGCCGCATCCCGACCGTGATGCGACGCCCGCCCGGCCCTCGCTGTCCCCCAATCCCCGGCGCTTGCTTCGCCGTCGCCGTCCGACCGTCCCTGCTCTGCTTCGACTGGCGCCCGACCAAGGTCGAGCTCGCCGTGGCTGCCAAGCCAATGCGCCATCCGAGCCTCGCCCCGGCCGCCTATAAAAGGCGCGGACCGCCCTCGCCGCGAACACCCTTCGCCCGCGCACCACCTCGCCGCCAGGCTGCCCGCCGGCGAACTCACTTCTCCGCTCCGTACCACCACCATCCGCGTGCCCCTCCACACTCGCCACACCCCACTCGAGCTCCACCTAGCCCCAGCCGAGCTTCTTCCCCGCTGCCGTCGCCGACGCTGAGGAAGAAACGCCCACCGCCGCACTGCTCCGCCACCCGCCGCCGTCGCACCACCTCCAGCCGTACTTCCTGCACCGGATCTGCTCGAGGTGAGGCGGTGAGCACTTCGCCCTTGTTCTCGTCCAGCTCCGTGGCCCCATATCGCCGGAATCCGGCCAAAACCGCCGCCGGCCATGACCTAGGGACCGCATTGCAAAGCCATAGATCTTTCTAGGGTTCTTTCTGCAAAGTTCCTGGGGCCTGAGTGTAAATAGATTGTTTAGGTCTAGGTTTGAAATCTGGGATCTTCTAAAATCGATTAAAATCACACAAAAATCAGAAAACAGCAAACTCAATTTTGTTGAACTCCCTGTGCTATGCTCTACCTTTTATAGAAAGCATGTTTAGGTGTTTCCTTTGTAGATTTCAAACTAAGTTCAAATATGTTCAAACAGATATTTGTGCATAGTTTGAAATCTACTACTTTATTTGTGCTAGATTTTGGATATGTTGTAGCTGATGAAATATTTAGGCTTCTGTAAAAATTGGGCACAAACTTACAAACTAGATCTTAAGTTATTAATTGTTTAGGCTGGCAGTACATGTTTAGATCTACAATTTTTAATAATTATCCTGTGCAGCTTCTGAGCTCAATCTTTTTGCAGCTGCTCCATTATACCTTGGTGCATGTCTGGTAAAAAATAAAGCTTAGTTCGAGCTGGCTAACTTGCTCTTTTAATTAATAACAGTTTAATCCAAGTAAATTCAAACAACAAGATCCTTTGATCTTTTGAAGCTACCCTTTGGCATGTCACCTTGTTTAGATTATTGTAGCCTCTGGTAATTTTCTAAGGATCAATTGATGATAGTGTGATTTATTACAATTTATTCTTGATGATAGTGTGTTGTTCTTGTTTAATTTATTGTGGTAAATGTATACATGAGCTTGGTCTGATTGTTAGTCAGTAAATCAAATAAACCACCAAGAGCATACTGTAATTTTCCCACAGTAAAGTCATACACCAAACTGACAGAATAAATTATTGAAGTTTCATTGCTCAAAAGGCTAAATAAAAATAAATCATCTCTTTAAGTTAATTGAATAAATCAAACAAGTCACCCCACACACCCTTGCTGTTTTGTGAAGAAGTCAAGGTTAAATCATAATAGATGTGTATGCAATCACCATCAACACACCCAAGTACTTTTATGAGTAAACACAAACATAATTAAAGAAAGGGAAGGTCAGACAAAAATTGTCCAGGTGAATGTGTCACTCAATTACACCCCGGGTCTATCATTATGCAATTATGGTGACTCGATAAAAGATCATACTCTTATTGCATGTGCATTCATGTAGAACAAGTCACCCCACACACCCTTGCTGTTTTGTGAAGAAGTCAAGGTTAAATCATAATAGATGTGTATGCAATCACCATCAACACACCCAAGTACTTTTATGAGTAAACACAAACTTAATTAAAGAAAGGGAAGGTCAGACAAAAATTGTCCAGGTGAATGTGTCACTCAATTACACCCCGGGTCTATCATTATGCAATTATGGCGACTTGATAAAAGATCATACTCTTATTGCATGTGCATTCGTGTAGAACAAGTCCTCGCTGACGGCGACTACGAACTCGTTCCCGCTGGAGGAGAAGGCCAAGCGGAAGGTGAAGTGAACGCCATCCAGGTCCAGCAAGGCCCGAACGCAGCTGAAGAGGAGTCCCACGCTAACATCGTGCCCGAAGGCAAGCCCGGAGCATGTCCTATGTTTTGAAATCTAGGCAACTATGTTTGTTCAGTTTTGCTTGTGCATTTACATTTCAGGAGGTTAATTGAAACCTTAGTTGCATGATCCTAGGTACCTATGCTTTGCAATACTAGTATGATAGGTCGATAGCTGCCACGCTATAAGGACCCGGTAAAAATCGAGTGATTTCCTATCACTCGCGAGATGTAGGAATCAACTGCTTTACTTATGTTGGAATCATAAGGATGACAGGCAGGGATTTTGTCATGTAGATGCCCCGTCTGTGTATGCTAAAATTGGTTAAGGCTGAAAGGTACGGTACTGCTGGTTAAGTGTTTGAAAGCACTAAGCACTTGTTTGGGCATGGGACCGGTAAGTTTAGTACCTGTTCAGAAAGGGGCGTGGCCTTGTCCTGCTTTCCCTGAGATTTATCCCCCTGTCGCTGACACGTGGCTCAAGACCGAGGCCGGCCGGCTACGGCCGCGAAGTATGACCGGCTAAGGCTTATGTCCAAGGGAAGTGGGCTCGGATTGACAAACTCGGAAGACATGGAAATGGCCTGGTTAGTGTCGACCCTCGGGGTTGATGCTTTTCCATGTGTTTAGTATCCACCTTGCAAGGTTAAAAATCAGTTTGAACTGTCTGTTTCTCGCAGCTAATGAGACTACTTAACCTCTGTGCCGGATTGAGTAAGAAGTAGAACATGATGATAGAAAGAAACTTGATGTATGCTTAATTGCTTGCTCTAGTTGCTTGGTTAGTACAGGTTGCTTACCTAGAATGGTTAACTTGAACTAGAACTTGAGGCTAAAATTTTGAAAGCAAGGACCCACTTCTTAGTCGCTCTTTGGCAAAACAAACCCACCAGCCAAAAGCCTTGCATGTCTAGGAGTCGGTGATGTAGTTTTCACCTGACGGGTAAGTCTTGCTGAATATTAGTATACTCAGCCTTGCTTGTTGAATTGTTTTTCAGGTAGTACTCTTGAGGAGATGGTTGCAGGTCTTACCTAGCCAACCACCCTTCCTCCTGGTTGGACTGTTGTTTGGGACGAGGATGCTTCTGAGTGACGTCACGACGGCTTCACGTGATGTTACTACCGCTTTCGAATAAATAGTTTATTTCCGCTGCTTTTCAAAACTCTGAGACAATAGTTACTTTATGCATTTGAACTGGTTTGTAATAAAGTACCTCAAGTGGGACCTTTAATTAATTGTGGATTGTTGTAATCTCTGGGACTCACCTTCGAGTGGGTATTTGCATGACTCGTTTCGATCGAGGTAACGGTCGTGGTTGCATCGGGCTCGACCCGACAGACTGTCATCTTACTCCGTTTTAATTGCGTGGTGGCCAATGGAAGGTTAGCGCACTTAAGCCGGATTAATTTGAGCGGTTCTGCCACATCTGGTATCAGAGCGAAAAGTCATGCACCAGATATTTGCAGGGTCCCAACACACTTGTTTTACAATAAAACTTGACCAACTAGTGCTTTGTGAAAACTTGTTGGATCGCTAAGGATTAACTAGACCGTGAAGCCCAAGAGGGAATTTCGAGTTGTTTAAGGTGGCTTGCTATCTATGGTATATTTGACTAACTTGCCCAGCACACCCTTGCCCACGTGTTTTATACGTGCGCTGGTTTCCGTGCCCCGCGTGCACGAAGGGTGATAGGATCTCCATTCCAAGGAACCTATCATTACGGTTGTGTATGAGTCGCCCACATGTTTTGATATGTGCGCAAGGTCTTGATGGTATGGTTATAATTCCAATGAGCCTATCATCCTGATTGTTCGCCACGTTCGAGACGTGTGCATGATGCTGCATCACGAGTTATGCGAAGGGTTGTGTGCTCTATTCAAAATGAGCGTACAGCCTAGACTAGATGCACTGTCCATGCAGAGTTGAACGCATGGATACCGTTTTTATAAATGAACGGTAATGAATGGGGATACTTCCGTGACGTGCTGGCACGGAAGGTTCATGGTTTTCTTGCAGGTACACTGACTCCGTTCGTTTAAGTTCCGTTAGTCTGAGTGCCGACTAGCTATTATAAGGAGAGACGTATATTGTGCCTCGCCACCGGCAACTAACTACGTACACCAAGGCTTCTTGGTATTTGTGAGAACGATTTTGATTTCTTTTGCATCATGTTAACCACCTTAAAAATTGTTAAGGCAAATCGAGTCAAAAAGGAAATAAAAATCGTGAATCTCACCAACTCCTGAAAATCTGTCAAATCTATGTTCTCTGCTGGTCCTAATTTTTTTTGGGTCATTAAAACATCTCAGTTGGCCGGCCACCTTAAATAAAAGTTGTTCATAATTTTGTAACCAAGCTGCTGTAAAATTTCAAGATTTTTGGACAAGTAAAACAGGAGTTATGCTTAAAACAAGAACTCCCTATTTGCTGGAAAAATCTGGCAGACAGCAAGTGGAAATCGAGTGTTTCACCCACCTTAAACTCAAAACCAAACAAACCTCTGAATACCAAACTTGTGGTTAATAACCTTAAGAACAACCTGGTAAAATTTGGGAGCTTTTGGTTGGGTAGTTTTGGAGTTACACCCGTTCTTCCACCGCTGTCCCAATCTTCTTTTTCTTCCACACAAGTTCTCACCCGGTTCTTTGTTCACTCTTCTACAGATGGCTGCCGCGTTTTACTTTGTGCTTGGTGAGGATGGCTTCCTCCACTCCGAGTGCCTCGCTTGGGAGGGTTTTCCCTCTATCTTCAGAGACGCTCTGAGCATCTCCGGCTTCGCCTCACCACCCCTCTACTCGCGCCGCGAGTTCCTTGAGGACGGTGTGCTTCGTTGCCTCACCAGGGTCTACGTGCCACCTCACCCTCACTACCCCGAGTGGCCTCTGTTCGACACTGAGGTGATAGGCCACCGGCTAGCCGACACCGTGGAGTTAGCTGCCTTGCAGGTGCTGAACGTCTTTTGTGACTTTCACCCCGTTGAGGTGATGACTTCCCCGCTTGGGTTGCTTCCTACCATGCAGTTCGACGACCCGGCTTGGTTGGACCGTCGAGCTCACGTTGGGGTGGTTGTCTCCTGGGCTGGTGCTATTCCGACCGCTGAGGGACTAGCACGGTGTGTGTTTGCATTTTCCAAGCTTCGAGCACTGCTTCAGGGAGGGCTGGGTGACACGGCCGAGTTTGGTATGGCTTCTCACTGGTCCCTCCGACAACTTCAGTACGACTACACTACTCTCACCATGGAGGCTGCCGACACAGACATGGCTATGGCCAACTTCCAGGCTCAGATTGGAGACTTGCTTGGACAGGTCACCACCCTTCAGCAGGAGCGAGAGACTCACTTGGCACAGATAGCCGTGATGGAGGAGGAGTGTGCTACCCACCTAGGCCAGATCGCAGAGATGGAGATGGAGATAGACTCGCTTCACAACGATCGGGTTGGGCACCTTGACCGTATTGGAGAGCTAGAGGACGAGGTTCACGACCTCCACCTTGATATTGAGGACGCCCACCAGCACATAGGGATACTTCAGCAGCAGGTTCCTCTGGAGCAGGACGTAGAGATGGTGGATGAGGAGGAGGAGCCCATGGAGATAGAAATAGACCCAGAGGAGGTTCAGGGTATGTCCGGAGTGGACGCCCATAGTGACATGACGCCTCCACCCGCAGTTCCCGGTTCCCCCGTCGAGAGTGAGGCTTTGGTCAACGACCTCGACGACTTCTAGATCGTTGGCAGTGTTACTCCTCAGTGTAGCCTACTTTTGGATAGTGATGTAATAAGCTAGCTTTGAGTTGAGTATGTCCTTTGTGCAGCTTGACCATGATGTAACTTAGGGTAGGAGTTGACCCTAAAGTTTGTCGATTCGATATGGTTGTAACAGCTAAACTCTGCAGCTGAATCTGGTTTGTTTTAATGCATGCATCTTTCATTTCTGGGCCGAATTCTGAATACCAAAGTTGTAAGGAATTTCATATTGGTGATGCTCGTAAAATTTCAGCTCCATTGGTTGAGAATTGAGAGAGTTATGCACGTTTTAGTGAGCCTCGGCCAGTCTGAAAACAGCAGAGACCGAGACACGAACTTTGAATTTTTCGCCCTAGCTAGATTTCGAATCTGACCTGGAGTTATAAACATAAATGGTAGCTCACTAAATTTATTAGCTACTGGCAAAAATTCATAAGTTTTGGGCGAGAAACCACAGAGATATGAATTTTCTTCTCTGATAGCCTTGCTGATCAGAAAAATTCTGCGATGGATGTTTACTGTTTTCGCGCATAATTGCCTTGTTTACCTTGTATACGAGTTTTATGATCATGTGGCTGATAGTAAAACATTTTGCAGATGGTTGACTCGATCCGCCGTACCAACTTCACCGCTGAGCAAAACAGTGGCACCCAAGCAAACCAGCAACCACTGCCGCAGCCCCCGCAGAATCCGATGGAGGCGTTTTTCACCACCCACACTGAAGTGATGCGGGAGATGCTAAATATCCAGCGGCAGCTGATGCAGCAACGCCCAGGGGGACACCATGATGCTCAACCCCACGTTGCTCGCTATGAGCACTTTCTGAGTACCCAGCCGCCGACCTTCCAGGAAGCAACTGAACCATTGAATGCTGACGTTTGGATTCGTGCTGTGGAGTCCAAGTTTTCGGTGCTTGCCCTACCATGCTCCAAGGAGAGCAAGGCTAGGTTTGCTGCCCAGTTACTCCGAGGACTCGCCCTTATCTGGTGGGAAAATCACTTGGCTACCCTTCCAGAAGACAGTGTGATAACTTGGACTGATTTCAAGGCCGCCTTCAGAGCTCACCATATTCCTGAGGGTTTGATTGAGAGAAAGCTTAATGAGTTCCTGGCTCTCACCCAAGGCAACAGGTCTGCGTCCCAGTATGCCCACACCTTCAACAATCTCTGCCAGTGTGCAGGCTCTCATGCTAACACGGATCAGAAAAAGATGGAGCATTTCCGCAGAGGCCTTAGCGCTAAGCTCAGGGAGCGTCTGAACACCACCAGGACTGCCACGTACAATGAACTTGTGAACCTGGCCATCACCCAGGAAGATGCCATGGCTGCCATTTAGGCCGAGAAGAAAAGGAAGGCACCCATGACTCAGGGCAGTTCCCAAAATCAGAGGTACAAGATTGTGCAGAGCAACCCTACTCCCAACCCCAGAAGCCCGGGCAACAAGAACGTTGGGTTATCAGGCCACCACAGCAGGCACAGAATCGTTTCCCCGCTCCACCCCCGCCTGCTGCTCCCCGCAATACCTATCAGGTACCAGCCCATCCGAGCAACGGGAACGCTTGCTTTAAGTGCGGGCAGACGGGTCACTACTACAAGGAATGCCCTCAGAACAAGCAGCAGAACCAAGGATGAGTGCAGAACCAGGGCAAAGGAAGAAGGCAGACGGTGCAAGTCCGTCAGGGAAGAATCAACTTCACCACTCTCACAGATCTTCCCGAGGAAGCACCAGTGATGACGGGTACTTTTTCTGTCCACAATCAACCTGCAGTTATACTTTTTGATTCGGGTGCAACACATAGCTTTATAAGTGCAAGGTTCAGCGAAAGATGTGGTTTGAAACTTTCTAGCATTGTCACACCTTACTTGATCACCAGTCCAGGCGGTGAAATATCAACCAATCATATCGCACAGCAAGTACCAATAATGTTGGGCAGTAAAAATTTTAAGACTCACCTGATAAGCGTGAATTTGGAAGGGATGGATATCATTTTGGGAATGGATTGGATGACTAAACACAGGGTCATACTGGATATTCCCGAGAGGGTAGTGGAGATACACTCACCGCTCTTAGGCCACACCGATCTCTATCTGCCGCACAAGGTCTACACTAGTTCCGACATATTCTCCCTGGCTAAACTCCGAGTAGAGGATATTCCAGTGGTTTGTGAGTTCCCCAATGTTTTTCCGGAGGACTTGCCAGGCATGCCACCTGACCGAGACATCGAGTTCGTGATTGAGCTTCAACCTGGCACCGCTCCTATATCCAAGCGACCGTATAGGATGTCACCCATAGAGTTGGCAGAATTGAAAAAGCAGTTGCATGAGTTGCTTGAGAAAGGCTTTATCCGACCTAGCACCTCACCTTGGGGATGTTCTGCCCTCTTTGCTAAAAAGAAGGACAAAAGCTTGAGGTTATGCGTGGACTACCGACCTCTCAATGCAGTGACCATTAAGAACAAGTATCCCTTACCCCGCATTGACATTCTCTTTGATCAACTAGCCGGTGCTAAAGTCTTTTCTAAGATTGATCTTTGTTTTGGGTATCATCAAATCAAGATCCGCCCTTGTGATATTCCTAAAACCATCTTCTCTACCAGATATGGTCTATATGAGTACCTGGTCATGTCTTTTGGACTCACCAACGCACCTGCTTACTTCATGTACCTCATGAATTCAGTCTTTATGCCTTAGCTCGACAAGTTTGTCATGGTCTTCATCGATGACATTCTGATCTACTCCAGAAATGAGGAAGAACATGCTGAGCATCTCCACATTGTTCTGCAAACACTTAGAGATCATCAGCTTTATGCCAAGTTCTCTAAATGTGAATTCTGGCTCAACAATGTCAAGTTTCTCGGGCACACAATCTCTGAAGATGGCATTTCAGTGGACCCTGGGAAAGTACAAGAGGTCATGGATTGGAAAACTCCCGCTTCTGTTCACCAAATCCATAGTTTCCTTGGTCTGGCAGGGTGCTATCATCGTTTCATTCCTGATTTCTCAAAGATAGCCAAACCTATGACAGAGCTACTTAAGAAAGGAGTCAAATTCGATTGGAATGAGAAATGTGAGGAACCTTTCCACACCTTGAGAGAACTCCTTACTTCTGCACCCGTTCTGGCACAGCCTGACAACATGAAGCCTTATGACATCTACTGCGATGCTTCAGGCACAGGGTTAGGTTGTGTTCTCATGCAAGATAACAGTCATTGCATATGCTTCTCGAGCCCTTTGCCCACATGAGCTGAATTACCCTACCCATGATCTCGAATTAGCAACCGTGATTCATGCTCTCAAACTTTGGAGGCATCATCTCATGGGAGCACAGTGTAAAGTGTATACCGATCACAAAAGTCTCAAATATATCCTTACTCAGGCAGATCTGAATATGAGGCAACATAGATGGTTGGAATTGGTTAAGGACTATGACTTGGAAATACTTTATCATCCTGGAAAAGCCAACGTTGTAGCCGATGCATTGAGTCGGAAAGTGCATTGCAACTGTCTCACCGCAGAAACCTACAACCAGACTCTATGCGCAGAGATGAGGAAACTTAGTTTGGAGATTGTTCCTCATGGCTCACTGAATCACATTTCTTTAGAATCAACTCTCTACGAGAAGATAGCTACCGCTCAATCTCAGGATAAATGCATTAAAAATCATCAAAGAGAGGCTTTCTGAAGGAGATGAGAAGTATCGTTACTTCCGGTTGGATCATAATGAGGTAGTACATTTTGGGGAACGTTTAGTGGTACCTAAGGATCTAGAGCTCCGAAAGGAAATTTTAGATGAGGCTCACCTCTCTAAATTATCCATTCACCCTGGAAGCAGCAAAATGTACCAGGATTTGAGACAAAACTTTTGGTGGACAAGAATGAAGAGAGACATTGCCAAGTACGTCTCAGAGTGCGATACTTGCCAAAGAATTAAGGCCAGTCACCTTAAGGTAGCTGGAACGCTACAACCCCTTCCAATACCATCTTAGAAATGGGAGGATATAAGTATGGATTTCATATGGGTTATTGTTGATCGGCTTACCAAAACCGCCCACTTTATTCCAGTCAATACCACCTATCAAGCTAAACATTATGCGGATATCTACTTTGAGCAAATTCTTCACTTGCACGGGACACCTAAGACCATCATATCGGATAGAGGTTCCCAGTTTATGTCTCGATTTTGGGAAAGGCTACATGAATCTTTAGGAACCAAGTTAATCTGCAGTTCTGCATACCACCCGCAAACAGACGGCCAGACTGAAAGGGCTAATCAGATAGTTGAAGATATGTTGAGAGCTTGTGTGATACACTTCGACAAGAATTGGGACAAATGTTTACCCCTCGCTGAGTTTTCATACAACAATAGCTACCAAGCTAGCTTGAAGATGGCACCTTTTGAGGCACTATATGGCAGGAGGTGTCGGACCCCATTGAGTTGGTCCCAAACCGGTGAGAGACCGATGTTAGGCACTGACCTTGTGACCGAGGTAGAGGAGAAAGTGAAAGTGATTCAGGCTAACCTGAAGGCTGTCCAATCTAGGCAGAAAAGTTACTTTGATAAGAGGAAGAAGCCCCTACAGTTCTTTGTGGAGATCACGTTTACCTTTGAGTTTTCCCTACCAAGGGAGTACAAAGGTTTGGAGTAAAAGGGAAATTAGCACCTTGTTATATTGGACCCTATGAGATCATAGGACTTTGTGGACCCGTAGCTTACCGAGTACAACTTCCCGAGAGGCTGTCAGCTGTCCACAATGTTTTCCACGTATCTCAACTCAAGAAGTGCGTTCGAATTCCAGAGGTTGAGATTGTCGACCAAGACATACCCTGGGTAGAACCCAACCTGGCTTTAGTGGAGCACCCTCTCCGGATTCTCGATCGCAAAGAAAGGGGAACAAGAAGGAAGACTATTAAAATGTACAAGATACAGTGGAATCATCACACCAAGGAAGAAGCCACATGGGAAACGGAGAATTATCTGAACACCAAGTTTTCGGGTTTTCTTCTACTACATGATCGTAAGCACTCTTGCACCCAAGTTCTTTCTACACTCGAATCTCGGGTCGAGATTCTGTTTAGGGGGTAGGCTGTGACAATCTAGGTGTTAATTAGCTTAATCACCTGCTAAACCTTGTGTCTTAGTTTAACTAAGTGCACCTTGGCCCCACCTAGATTTTCACTTAAGAAAAGTCCACCCAAAGCCCTTTGTATCTCGGTGAACTTTGGACCTTTCCTGGTTGGCATGGCTTAAATTCAAATTTTCACTTAAGAACTTGAAAATCTACCAATACAAAAGTTGTTCAGTTTTTAGTGGGACACATTTTTGTAAATTGGCTCATTTCAAGAATTGGAGTGGAAGGCACCTTAAATCTCAGTCAAAGTCAGTCAAACTTAGAAGTTCACGGCTGGCTGGCACTCGAGTTCACGCTGATTTCTCCTCAACTTTTCCTGTTGATCTATGGACTTTTTCTATGGTCGACCTTAACAAAAGTTGTAGCCTGCACTACGGGACACAACTTTTATATTTGGAGATTTTGAAGTTTGGTTCAAATTTTTGGAGAAATTGGTGTTTGAACATGCGCCCTGCAGCTGCTCGACGAAATGCCGGCGCTCTCCGGCGCTCGCGCGTTCCAGCCCGCCGCCTGCCACTTGGCGCCCGACGCCTGACACCAACGTCGAGGCCGACCGGCAGTCACTGCGCCGTGCTGTCCTAACCCCAGGCGCGCCCACGCGCGCCTCGACATGCCCTTTGTCCCCCGCCGGTCGCCCGACCGCGGGCGAGCCGTCGCTCGCACGGCGCCACGCGGCGCCTCGCCGCCTGCCGCTGCCCGATCGGCCGCGCGGCCGTGTCCCGACCGTGATGCGACGCCCGCCCGGCCCTCGCAGTCTCCCAATCCCCGGCGCTTGCTTCGCCGTCGCCGCCCGACCGTCCCTGCTCCGCTCCGACCGGCGCCCGACCAAGGTCGAGCTCGCCGTGGCTGCCAAGCCAATGCGCCACCCGAACCTCCACGTGGAGCTCCGAAGTCGCCAAGCCGTCGTCCGAGCCTCGCCCCGGCCGCCTATAAAAGGCGCGGCCCGCCCTCGCTGCGAACACCCTCCGCCCGTGCACCACCTCACCGCCAGGCTGCCCCGCCAGCGAAGTCACTTCTCCGCTCCGTGCCACCGCCATCCGCGTGCCCCACCACACTCGCCACACCCCACTCGAGCTCCACCTAGCCCCAGCCGAGCTTCTTCCCCGCTGCCGTCGCCGGCGCTGAGGAAGAAACGCCCGCCGCCGCACTGCTCCGCCGCCCGCCGCCGTCGCACCACCTCCAGCCGTACTTCCTGCACCGGATCTGCTCGAGGTGAGGCGGTGAGCACTTCCCCCCTGTTCTCGTCCAGCTCCGTGGCCCCACATCGTCGGAATCCGGCCAAAACCGCCGCCGGCCGTGACCCAGGGACCGCATTGCAAAGCCATAGATCTTTCTAGGGTTCTTTTTCTGCAAAGTTCCAGGGGCCTGAGTGTAAATAGATTGTTTAGATCTAGGTTTGAAATATGGGATCTTCTAAAATCGGTTAAAAATCACACAAAAATCGGAAAAATGCAAACTCAATTTTGTTGAACTCCCTGTGCTATGCTCTACCTTTTATAGAAAGCATGTATAGATGTTTCCTGTGTATATTTCAAACTAAGTTCAAATATTTTCAAACTGATATTTGTGCATAGTTTGAAATCTACTGCTTTATTTGTGCTAGATTTTGGATATGTTGTAGCTGATGAAATGTTTAGGCTTCTGTAAAAAGTTGGCACAAACTTACACACTAGATCTTAAGTTATTAATTGTTTAGGCTGGCAGTGCACGTTTAGATCTACAATTTTTAGTAATTAGTCTGTGCAGCTTCTGCGCTCAATCTTTTTGCAGAAGCTCTGCTATATATTGATGCATGTGCAAAAGTAGAGCTTAGTTCGAGCTGGCTAACTTGCTCTTTTAATTAATAACAGTTTAATCCTAGTAAATTCAAACAACAAGATCCTATGATCTTTTGAAGCTACCCTTTGGCATGTCACCTTGTTTAGATTAGTGTAGCCTCTGGTAATTTTCTAAGGGTCAATTGATGATAGTGTGATTTATTAGGATTTATTCTTGATGATAGTGTGTTGTTTTTGTTTAATTTATTGTGGTAAATGTATACATGAGCTTGGTCTGATTTTTGGTCAGTAAATCAAATAAACCACCAAGAGCATACTATAATTTTCTCACAGTAAAGTCATACACCAAACTGACAGAATAAATTATTGAAGTTTCATTGCTTAAAAGGCTAAATAAAAATAAATCATCTCTTTAAGTTAATTGAATAAATCAAACAAGTCACCCCACACACCCTTGCTGTTTTGTGAAGAAGTCAAGGTTAAATCATAATAGATGTGTACGCAATCACCATCAACACACCCAAGTACTTTTATGAGTAAACACAAACTTAATTAAAGAAAGGGAAGGCCAGACAAAAATTGTCCAGGTGAATGTGTCACTCAATTACACCCCGGGTCTATCATTATGCAATTATGGTGACTCGATAAAAGATCATACTCTTATTGCATGTGCATTCGTGTAGAACAAGTCCTCGCTGACGGCGACTACGAACTCGTTCCCGCTGGAGGAGAAGGCCAAGCGGAAGGTGAAGTGAACGTCGTCCAGGTCGAGCAAGGCCCGAACGCAGCTGAAGAGGAGTCCCACGCTAACATCGTGCCCGAAGGCAAGCCCCGGAGCATGTCCTATGTTTTGAAATCTATGCAACTATGTTTGTTAAGTTTTGCTTGTGCATTTACGTTTCAGGAGTTGAATTGAAACCTTAGTTGCATGATCCTAGGTACCTATGCTTTGCAATACTAGTATGATAGGTCGATAGCTGCCAAGCTATAAGGACCCAGTAAAAGTCGAGTGATTTCCTGTCACTCGCGAGATGTAGGAATCAACTGCTTTACTTATGTTGGAATCATAAGGATGACGGGCGGGGATTTTTGTCATGTAGATGCCCCGTCTGTGTATGCTAAAATTGGTTAAGGCCGAAAGGTACGGTACTGCTGGTTAAGTGTTTGAAAGCACTAAGCACTTGTTTGGGCATGGGACCGGTAAGTTTAGTACCTGTTCGGAAGGGGGCGTGGCCTTGTCCTGCTTTCCCTGGGATTTATCCCCCTGTCGCTGACACGTGGCTCAAGACCGGCCGCGAAGTATGACCGGCTAAGGCTTGTGTCCAAGGGGAGTGGGCTCGGATTAACAAACTCGGAAGACATGGGAACGGCCTGTTTAGTGTCGACGCTCGGGGTTGATGCTTTTCCGTGTGTTTAGTATCCACCTTGCAAGGTTAAAAATCGGTTCGAACTGTCTGTTTCTCGCAGCTAATGAGACTACTTAACCTCTGTGCCGGATTGAGTAAGAAGTGGAACATGATGATAGAAAGAAACTTGATGTATGCTTAATTGCTTGCTCCACTTGCTTGGTTAGTAGTTAGTACAGGTTGCTTACCTAGAATGGTTAACTAGAACTTGAGGCTAAAATTTTGAAAGCAAGGACCCACTTCTTAGTCGCTCTTTGGCAAAACAAACCCACCAGTCAAAAGTCTTGCATGTCTAGGAGTCGGTGATGTAGTTTTCACCCGACGGGTAAGTCTTGCTGAGTATTAGTATACTCAGCCTTGCTTGTTGAATTGTTTTTCAGGTAGTACTCTTGAGGAGATGGTTGCAGGTCTTACCTGGCCAACCACCCTTCCTCCTTGTTGGACTGTTGTTTGGGACGAGGATGCTTCTGAGTGATGTCACGACGGCTTCACGTGATGTTACTACCGCTTTCGAATAAATAGTTTATTTCCGTTGCTTTTCAAAACTCTGAGACAATCGTTACTTTATGCATTTGAACTGGTTTGTAATAAAGTACCTCAAGTGGGACCTTTAATTAATTGTGGATTGTTGTAATCTCTGGGACTCACCTTCGAGTGGGTATTTGCATGACTCGTTTCAATCGAGGTAACGGTCGTGGTTGCATCGGACTCGACCCGACAGACTGTCATCTTACTCCGTTTTAATTACGCGATGGCCAATGGAAGGTTAGCGCACTTAAGCCAGATTAATTTGAGCGGTTCTGCCACACCCTCGCGGTCGTCGAGGTGCTGGGCAGAGGGGAGGGGGTGAGCGCCGGTGGCGGCATCCCGAGCCCCGCCGCGACGGCAACCGCGACGGCGGCGTCTGACGGCGGCTGCAGGGGGCGCGCGTCCGCGGAGGAGGAGGAGTGGTCGGCGGCGACGACGGCGGCGACCTGCGCGGCGGAGACCGGCACGGTCGCGGCCTGCTCGCCCGCGCGCTGCTGGGCGGCGGCGACAGCCGACAGCAGCCCAGGCGCGCGCAGGGACGGCGGCAGCGGCGCCAGGAGCAGAGGAGAGGGGGGAAAGGAAGAAAGGGGAGGAGGAGAGGGCCTGGGGGGAACCCCGGTGGCGGCGGCGGCCGGCCGGCCATGGCAGCGCCGGCGGCGGCGGCAGCATGGAAGGGGTGGATGGGAGGGAAACCCTAGTAATATCATGCTAATGTACAGTCTACTCCTCCAACCCTAGAAGGGTGGGCTATATACATGAAGTACATGGGTCTCTAGATGGACCATTACCCTACATGGGCTATATACACTAACACTAAGCAATAAGCATCACCTGATGAGCTCTCTTTCCATGGGAGAAGATAGGAAAGATAGGAGGATGTTTTTTACATAACACCTTATTTTTAACTTTACAGACATCTGTTTACCTTCTCTAAGCCATCTTGACATCTGACTACTGACTGATGTCATGACGTGGCGAACTATATGATCTATCTACCTTCTCTAAGCCATCTTGGCATCTAATTACACGCTAATGTCATGATTACGTGGAAAAATGTATGATCGTAACCATCATGCAGTGTCAGTCAAGAAATATATGATTAATATGATCATTTCCTTTTTTTTCACAACCTGTCATCTCGAAAAGACCAGGACCATTTATGAGGATCTTAGCTCGAAGGTCACGACTGGTAGCAAAACAATTCACGCCCAACAACAATACAGATACCCTAAAATGCATTGTACAAAGTGTGAAGTTCAGTAATCCAATCATTACAACAGATAATGATACAGATATCCCGAAATGCAGTGTAGAAAGTGTCAAGTTCAGCAAGCCATAGCCATCTGCATGATAATCCCACCAAAAACTAGCAATCCTACTATAGGGTGCCAAATTGATCTTTTTTCATTTTTCATTATTCTCTCCCCATGCTCATCCTTCCACGTCATTTTTTCCTCTTCATCTCGTCTTGCTGGCACTTCTATTTCTTTCAGACGCAGATTGATGAATGTCACAGCACTCTCTATTTGCCCAGGAACAACTGCAAGCTGATCAAGCGCCCCCAATATGATCTGTCTGTCATACAGTGTAAGTCTTTCTTCCTGATAATTAGATGCGAATATTTTTGCTGCCTCAATATTTAATACCATATCAGAAGAGAATATCTGTTCAAAAATATAATCATGTAATATATACTTATAAATCAACAAGTATCATTAAATGAATTGAGAATATTCACCTTTGAGAAATTGTAGTCTGGTGTCAGCTCAGGAACAAGAATCCTTGCAAGCACAAGCACATACATGAAATTGTCTTTGATATAGTTACCAATACCATTAACACGTTTATCAAATGATTCACGAAGGTTCCTGGGAACCCGCTCTAACGTCAAGTGCAGAGAGCGCAATAAAAAAACTTTGGACATTAAGTATGAGTTGTGCTGAAATGGATAAGAGAGCAAACATGTTAGCTTTATGATATTGGACTATTAAGGACAAGTTATTGCAGTGCAATTACTAATGCAGGGACTATTGATGGTCTGGAAATAATTATTTTAGGTTCAATACATTGGAAGAGAACATTTGATGGAAACTAAAAAGACAAGTAAGGTTGTCGTCTATAGCAATGATACACTAGAAGAGAACATTTGATGGAAACTAAAAGAGGCATGTAACATTGTCGTCTACAAATGACAGAGTGCAGGGGTGCTACATATCTTTTATAAATAATAACTTGCAGCAAAAGCAAGTTTCCATCAATCAAATGAAACATCAACTTTCCCAGATTCGCAAAAGAATCAAACGACTACTTTGCTGCAGCTAGTCTTGCCAAGGTTAGTTTGCCCATAGGAGGCAAGAGGTAGCAAAGGATCCAAACATACATTTAAATGGATGTATAGCCAGTAAACAGGAGGGAAGAGGTGAGGAGACTGATAATAAGTACCACTGTTGTTGGAACACTGATTGAATAGTTGAGTAAAAAATCATTCCATCCTTTGCTTAGTGGGAAATAGTACTCCTTTGTTATAACATGTTTCTCTTCAGGAATAAATTCCCGAAGAACATTCTTTAATCCCCAAATGAGATCACCAGCAACACCATCATCTTCACAACATGCGATACCCTAAAAAGATACCACCAACATTAGCATGTTACAGTATATTAGGGACACAACTGATCAGTTTACACAAATGTAACAGTTAGCAAATGTAAAAACCTACAAATTTTTCCTCGATAACATCTTTAAATTTAGTATACACCAACAGTTCCTTTTTATCCTTCAAGGATTTTCGAATAAGATCGCCAAGGTCTTTGCTAGTAACACCATCACCTTCTCCCCAAGCAGCCGACATAACATCCAGTTTTACGAAACCAATGAGAGATACAACCTGACATTGTCACTATGACATAAAATTAGAAAATAAAGAAAGTTTGATATAAGATGGTATGCATGAAACATCAAAAGGTAAAAGTCTTCACAGGTTGAAAAGAGAAGGCACTCAACAACAAGAAGACAGGACTAAGACAAGAAAACAACAATAAAAATTGAATATTCTTCTAAATACAAAAGATACACAGCTCTCGTGCGTATTCTTGAAAAAAAAAAAACTGGATGAAAGAAGCACTTAATATGTGGCAAAAAATGAATACAAACAAACAAGTAGAGTTTGATATCCTTTATACCTTGTTTGCAGTAGCTATGTCCATAAAGTGCATCCACGCAGTCTACAAAGAATAGAATGCACAAACCATTACCAATTTATCAACAAGTTGGAGAGCCTAAAAGCAAAAGGAGGAAATATATAATACATCGCATGAGGTGTGTACGACAAGTACCTCAGGGTCCAGTGGTTCTTTAACAATGAACACGGCAAAACCAGTGGGTGTTTCAAGGAGCACTCCCCTCCCCCGCATATGTTCCAAGGTGTCAGTACTCCTGCACAGCAAATTAAACCAACCATGCCAGGTGTGAGAAGAAACAAAAGGAAGCAAATTGTCTAGCGTCAAATATACCTTGCTCTTAAATATAAACTAATCAGCCCACAAAAGAAAAGTGCTGAATCCTTTTTGATGTTGTAGCCTAGATGTTTGTTAATGCGTTGTGAAGCATTCTAATATTTTTTCTGTAATTGAGTAGTAATCACGAGTGACACCTTTGACATCATAGCAACTATGCTCTGGAATGAACTTACGTTATGAACAACATCAGATTTATGTCAATACTTGGTTGAGGCAACGGGGCAGATTTATGTCAACATCAGAGCTATAATATTCCGTACATTTTTTCAATACTTGGTTGAGGCAACGGGGCAGATTTATGTCATACTCACCCTTCATTAGGCAGAACTATTGAAGAGGAGGTAGAAGCACTGGTTTCTGCAACTACTTCAGGCAAAACAAGGCCTGCAGTGACCTCTTTATTCTGCTCCTTATCTTGACAGAGACAGACCTTTTCATTCTGAGCCATCATGCAAGTGCTGAACTCCACTAGCTCACACTGAGATGGCATGGCAGTACTACTAATCACATTTCTCTTTGGGATGTCTCCTATTGCTCCATACAAACAATCATTATCTTTAATGTTAAGCGCACCACCAACAGATACGACTATTCCATCAACAGAAGGTGCATTAACACTTGATATTGCACAAATTCCCCCATCTGCAACATGCTCATCAGATTAGTTTATAAACAATGACTATGCACAGGTATTGGTAAAATGTTTCCAGGCCAATAATGTATGTGCAGACTGTACTTGAAAAATCATGCACTTCTCATTAAATTATACTTGTAAAATCATAATCTAGTAAACATGACAGCTTGTTCCAAAAGACACGCGTAAATAGGGAACATAGCGCATTCTGGACTTCTAATTATGGCATACAATAAATTTAAAGTGTGATATGAAATGATATCTGTGCAAGAGCATATAAATTCAGCTTATCGTGCATTACTACTGAATCCTATTCAGACTTAGTCTATCAGCCTGTATTTGTAACTGACATATTACTTATACAGCTCAACCACCGAAACTAGAGTACACTGCTTAAAACAAACCACTTCTGCTTAAAGCCAAACTAATTACTGCTCTGCACAACCGTACAATTAAATCAATATGAAATGCAGTAGATAACAGCCAAAGAAACCTGAAATTCTTACCGGTAATGGGATTGCCATAAACGTTGTCAGCTTCTTTGGGAATTGCCAGATGATCTTCTGTTACAGAGGTACAGTTATGTTGCTGCTGGGGCTCAACAATTTCAGGTGCTGAATAGCAACTGCCTGTAGCAACTTTAAGTAAGTCGAGATCTGTACCAACAATGATAGAGAAGTTCTCAACTGGGTTGGCTAACATAAGCATGCTCTGCTGCTTTGATTCAATTTCACCATTCAGGGTTTCTTCATTGCGAATGACATTGACATTGTTGTCAGATGAATCTTCCTCCACTAAAGTGGTATTGCGCCCCTCATCACCAATCTTGGGTTGTTGATTATCTTGTTGGAAGAGACCAAACTCATTACCTTTTACAGGATTGACCTGACTTGGTTTGTTTTTGCCTATAGCATCACTGATACCATTTTCTTTTGCCACAGCAATATCATCCAGCTCACTATCAACCATTGTTTGTTCAGAAATTCCAACTGTGATTGCATATGATGCCAGAGAAACAACACTTAAGGTCTGCACTTCATATTCTGGTATTTCAGAACTAAATCTCACAGCACTTTCAGGATCTGCTGGAAGAACAGAAGAGGCAACATCTTGAAGCTGCTCAGAACTAGCAGCAGGACAAGATGGATCCCCATCCATAACAGACCATTCATTTTCAGAGTTTTCAGGAGCTAATGTAGTCACAATATCATCCCTATCAGTAGTACTGGTCTCTGGAGTGAGCTTTTCATTCTTGACAACTGTCTCATGAGAACTAAGGTCCTGGGTAAACATGCTTTGTGCTGCACTCATCTTGCAAGAGCTGGTTCCTGCATCAATATCTTCATCCTGCTCATTTACTGTGTGCATATCATTTATCTCATGGAAAGTAAGATCTACTACATTTGTCTCATTTTCATTCCTTCTGTCAACATTCTCTGTAAAGTTTAAAAGTATAATATGAAATGATATTTATTGAGCATATAAATTTCAGCTTAGCATAGAAGTTGGCGGTGAAATAGACATCCATTTAGCATATAAATAGACAGTTTTTTACTGAAGGATAAGCAGATGTGGCACCATGATTGCATATTATAGACTTCTATTTAGCTGCCATGAAAAAAAACAAGGTATAATGAAATGATATATATCATCTTAATAAAGTACACACAAGTCATAATTACTATCCAGTGTTCACATAATAGAAATTCAACAGGCATTATATCAATCTTTGCAGTCTGGAGGTTTACATAAACAGCTAAGCAGTTCTGTGCCATTACTAACACAATCAGCCCCAAAAGATGACAGCAAAGTATACGCATTCACCGTGTCATTACTAACACAATCATAAAATTATCGTAACACCAAAAATGACAACAAAGTAGGCACATTCAGTTATTCAACCAACGGATAAGAACACTCTATTCCAGGCTCCAGAGCAGTACAATTTAATATAACCATGAAAGCAAGAAATTCTTACCTACCAAATCTCCACGATACATTTTAATAAATTCAGAAATCAACAAAAAGAAAGAAGCACAAGAAGGGTAAGAATGAACCTGCATTTCCACCATCCCACGCTGCATCCCCAACCTCCGCTGCATAAGCAGTCAAACGACCGCTGCATTCCACCTCGCTAGAGCCAGTTCGCCTTCGTCGTTCCCCTAAGTCCCAACCGGGGACGCATAGAAGAGCGCGCATCAAACCAAGAGCAACTCGATGCAGTGAATCACCACAAGAAGCACAGAATCTGCCGTACCTAGAAGCAACCCCCTGTCTCCGAGCTCCCCGGCGCCCTCCGTGGCAGCGGTGGAAATTCGATTGCGGCAGATCTCGAAATGCCCAGAATGCAGCTCGGAGATGGGGTACGTGTACCCACAAAAGGTGCATAGGAAGCTGACGCCGCCGCTGCCGACGCGCGCCCCACCCCCTCTCCTTCCTGCAACGTTACAAATTCACCACGCTTCACATCGCAGGAACAGAACTGGCAAGAGAATTAAAATATTTTGCACAACGCCAGCGGCGAGGAGGCAACGGTGGCTCACCAGAGAGAGTGCCGTCTCCGTTCTCCATGCCACCGCGGCTTGGTGCTCGGAAACGGCGACTGAGGAAGATGAAGGGTATTCGTCTTTTTGGTTGGGTAACCCTAGCAACAATAGGTTCCAGGAGCGTGTTTTTGGTTTGGTAACCCTAGCTAGCCCAGCCCAGCATTCCTAGCAACGATAGCTTCCAGGAGCGTGTTTTTGGTTTGGTAACCCTAACTAGCCCAGCCCAGCCCAATGTAGCCTTTTGGGTTGTGAAAGGGCCCGATTATATCAAAAATATACCCAACCCTAACCCACGTGTAGGCGCACCCCCAGCCCACGCTGGCACCACCCGCCTCCACGTTATTTCCTTCCATACAATTCGGGGCCGTGACGGGGGCGACCTTAGATCAGGCGGAGGGGCGGCCACGAGTGACTCACGGTGGCAGAGTGCGCGGAGGGGTGGCCACGAGTGACTCATGGTGGCAGAGTGAGCGTGCGGCCGCGGCTCCTGCGCGGCAGCAGCGACACCATGTCGACGCCTCTCCTTCACACCCTGGCTTGATGCCAATTGTCAGGTCCCGTCCCCGGCGGTGTACGCCGGTAGAGGAAGCTCAGGAAGAAGAACCCAACTTCGTAGCTATGCTGCCTACTAGTAATTTGTGCGCGCCCATGCGCGCGGTTGTTTGAATCCAAACTTGCACCGAGATAAGTAGATTTATGATGAACTTGTTGTAATTTGTTATATCTACATATATTATAGAGTACATTGCATGATATGTTACGGAGGAAATTGTGAAAATGGATAGAAATTGACGAGAACATAACAGAGAAGCATAAGGTAACACATAGTAGATATACCATGGTTCTAGATGAGATAACTACACGGTGCCGCATCTAAGTAGATGTAATAGCGTTCTAGGTGGCTTAGGACTAAGATACCTCTTTTGCAATTCTATTTGGCATTAGGAACGAATTTGCACTTATCATATTATGTTGAATGCAAATGATTGAGCATATTCGCACGCGAGATGTAAAGAAACATAAAAGTTCTATATAAAACTTTACCTGGACGAAACATACATTACAGTGATTGATTTATAGATTAGTAGAGATAGTGCATTGCTTATATGACTATACATATCGGGTTAAATGGGTCCTAAGAAATAATAACAACATAATAGACAAAATATTGAAATGGGGGTCATTTCAATATGGTGGGTCAGCATTGAAAAAGGCTTTCTTCTACTATGATGAGTGAAGTTTTACCCCAGTAAGGTGGCCCATAAATATTCAATCTCCAGAGCAACAAGATGACAATTGACGGCCCTCAATTTGCAGATATATCATAACTCAGCTCGTACTGAACAAAATGACAAGAAGTACACAACAGTTTAGATCCTTTGTACATTGAATTGGTGGTGCAAGCTTTTTTATTCAAAACACAGCTAAATTGCACAGAAATCATGATAGCTAAGGAGACAGGTGCACATGGAGAAGATGAAAAAAGTAATTTCATGAGTATTTGTAGACCATTCATTTCGCATCCTAGAAAAAAAAAGACATCGCAGTCCATCTGGTCTTACAAGGAAATGTGAAGTTCAAAGAAGAACAAAACCAACCACACCAGATATGCATCTTTCTGAAAATAAGCTGAGCATTCTAACTTGCGTGAGTCCCTGTACACGTAGAAATTTTGTGTTTTTATCTGAAATTTGAAATGGACAGGGCAAACATATCACACAGATGGAACATGATCTAGTACAACTCTAAGACTGCACTGCCCCTTTGCTATGGGTTGGCAATGTACATAAGAGTTTTTTTTGAACCTACAGTATACAATATATAGTATTGATTTAAGAAACTTGAGCTGTTTTATGGTACTTGGAATTTCCTCTCGTTTCCTCCCGTTTCCTCCTTTAAATTTTATTTTTGCTGAGGAAGGGTATGTTGGTCATCTCTAGCCCGAGCCTGAGCCCCCGCGCCCCCGCGCCCCGAGCCCGACTGCGGCGCCCCCATCCATTCTCCTCCCCCTCGTCGGCGGACGTCGCCTACTCCGCCGTGCGACCGCCGCATCGCCCTCCCTCTCCCTCCCTGCAGCTGCCGCACGCCGCCTGCGCCGTGGCTCGGGATCCCTCTGGATTGGCCTCTCGCCCTAATCTCTCCCTCCCTGAAGCTGCCGCACGCCGCCTCCGCCCGCCGGCGACTTCTCCCTCCCTCTCCCGGCGGCGGTGGATCCCTGCAAGGCAGGTCGGCACGGCAACGCCGGCGTGGTCTTCTTCCTCAAGCGCCTCTCCCCATCTGTCGCTGTCTTCTCGCCGGTGAGTCAACCATCCACGCATTTATCCTCTTCTCTCCCGTGCTTGCTAGGTTTTCTTGATTCATGAAGAAAGGGGATTCTATTGCAACTTGCGTTATCTGAGATTGACTTTAGTGATTCTATTGCTGATTTCTTCACATGTGCTAGTACAGTTAATCATCTAAGAGGGTGATAAATTTCATCACATAAGATGTTTGCCCGGGTAGTATAGGAATAGGAAATTGTGGTTGGGAATGGAAGGTTGGTAGTTATATTCAGAAGCTGCCAAATACTGAAAGCTTCTTGCAAACAATGGACAAATTCTGGGTGGAAAAAGTTATTAAAAAATAATTATATGAGAAGTATATTAAGGAGAAATTAGGTAAAGATGTCCTCAGAGAATAAAGGGGCAATAAGGAATCATTTATGCATGGGATCAGCAGTTGTATTGTTGGGGAACGCCAAGAAACGACCTCCCCCGAGCACCTCCGGAGAAGCCTTCTGCAACCAAGGGACAACCTTGGCTCCGAATAGGGACTGACCGGAGCAGTGGACGCGAAGCCGCCGGCAGCGGCACCGCGGTGACTAACTTTGTCGGATCCTTGCAGGCATCGGAAGGAGAAGCCCCGGGCAGTCGCAGCACAGAGGACGGGGCTCCGAATCTAGTCCAGGCGGAGCCCGGTGAGCGGCCAAGGGTAAGGACCCCCAGGAGGGGCTCCGCGAACGCGGGGCGTAAAGCCCCTGGAGCGGGGCCGCGACTGGGGCTTGAGGAGAGAAGCTCTGCACCCCGTCGGAGCCGACATTTCTCGGAGGCGTCAGGAAGACGGCACCGGAGGCGGAGGCGTCAAGAAGACGGCACCGAAGGCGGTTTTTCAGGAGGACGCCTTAGGAAAGACGGTCGGGCACGACAACACTGTAGGAATACAAGTCGGATTTGCCGGGGTAGTTGAGCCCGGCGGTGAATGTACGAAAACAGGCCTGCGAGCCTATGAAGTTGTAATGTGAACCAGGGGCATAACCGTCCCATCGGGCCGGGGTGGAGGGGGTATAAAAGGCGCCCTCCACCGCGTGTAAAAGGGTTGGCATTTTGAATGAATACAAGGACCCTTTGGTCTCTAGTTTTGTTCACTGCTTTCCATTTTGTCTGGACTCTAAGGGGGCCCACGGAACCCTAGACCCAACATTTGGCGCCCACCGCTTGTGCTTGGCACGAAGCAAAACCCGCGAGAACCATGGCAGCTCCAAAGAAAAAGAAGGCAACCGCCCCGTCAACCTCAGCAGCCGGAGCCCAAGGGGCTCCGCAGGACGCGCAGGCCCAGCTCATTTTGTACAGCTCAGGTGATGAGGTCCACCCCAGAACCAGGAAAACAGGGAACCCGCGAACCAGGTCAGAAACTAGGGGAACCGAGAACCAGAGGGCTCTGATTCCTGAGACCGTAACACCAGCCCAGGCAGCCGAGGACCAGGACCCCGTATCACGAGAATTGGCTGAAGTCCTCGCCAAACTCAAGAGGGCCTCCGAGGCAAGGGACAAGATTAGCCTAGAAACGCATCAGCAGGCTGAGAAGGAGAGAAAGGCCAGAATGCTTGCGGATGCCAAGCAGAAACTGTTGGACTTAGAAACAGAGCTGGAGGGGCTCCGCACCATGCAGAATGAGAGGGTTGAGCGAACACCGCTCGTCCCGGAGGTCGCGCTCTCGCTCGGGCGTTCGTTCGCTGAGCCCGGAACTTCGAGACAGCCTCACGTGGTCCATGTGACCCCGCGACCCGGAGCCGTAGACGATACTGCTCCGCTCTCGCGCGGGCTGCAAGCCATGCCTTGGCCCCAGGCGTACAAGCCGGTGCCCTTGCCCAAGTACGATGGATCCTACGACCCCCGCAAGTTCCTCATGAGCTACGAAGCGGCCATAGCCTCGGCCGGGGGGGGACGACACAGTGCTAGCGAAGTCGCTGATAATAGCCTGTGAGGGCGCGGCCCTAAACTGGTATTCCCTCTTGCCCCCTTTGTCCATCTACAGTTGGGAGAACCTCAAGAACAAGCTCACGGAGAACTTCCGAGGCTTCCAAAGAGCCTCCGTTACGGAGAAGGACCTGCAAAATTGCAAGCAGAGAGACAAAGAACCTCTAGTCGACTACTTCAGAAGGTTTGTGCAGCTCAAAACTCAGGCACCTCATATCCCGGACGACAAAGCCATCAAGGCATGCATCGCAGGCCTTAACTCGGGACCAACTGCCGGCCACCTCAGCAGAGAGGAGCCCAAGACTCTCACTGAGCTCTACGCGGAGCTCGAAAAGTACTGCAAGTCAGACGACGACCACCGCTGGAGGGTGGCGGAGCGCAACAGAGACAGGCAATCGAGTGGGGGGCAACCTAAGGGGCCTCCGCACTGAGAGCAACCCAAGCAGCAATATCAGCACAACCCGCCACCCCCCGCTCAATACCAACAAACACAAGTCTACAACATCCAGCCGGGCGAGGCCCTCGCACCCTCTCAGCCCCAACTCCCAGACCGCTCATACAACGCACCTCAGGGGCAGGGCCAGCAGGGCAAGGGCCGGAGGCCTAACCACAGGGGCGGAGCCCCCAGGGACCAGAAGTCCCAGGACGGCAAGAAGATGTTCTTCTGTGCTTTCCACAAGGAAAACGATGATCATGGCACGATGAAGTGCCCGGAGAGGGCGCGAACTCTGGAACGCATCGAGTGGGAAAAGAAGCAAAAGGAGCTAGCCGCAGCCCACCCACAGCCAAGCCCACACTGGCAGCTCCCCTTCAATCCGGTCCCACCGCAAACGCAGTATCCGCAGCCCACAATGGCCTTCCAGCCACCCAGTAACGAATGGAGGGCTCCGCCACAGGGACACTACCATCAGGCGCCGGCAACTCCCCAACCTCCCCCGTACCAGCGGACCGGCTCCGCCCTGGCACACTTCGCCACGAGCTCAACCAATGAGCATCGCGGGGAGGAGCTCCCTCTCCCGCCTCCACTACAGCCCAAGCAGGAGCCAGTCCAGGCTCAGACCGTAAGTCAGCCAGCGGCATTCCCTACGAGGGGCTTCGTCATGCCCATCGCCGGCGGCTCCTCACGTGAGTTTGAGACTAAGAGGGCCAGGGCAGACTACTTCAGGAGAGTGCACGCAGTACAGTTCAGCGGCGGGCCTGTTAGGCGAGACGCCTGGTCGCACGTCCCCATCTCTTTCACCGAAGCCGACCTGGACTTAGCTTGTCATCCTCACGAAGATGCAATGGTTATAGAAGCAAACGTTGCAGCATGGGTCCTGGACGACATACTAGTTGACACGGGCAGCTGTCACACCCGGTTTTCCACAGAAACCCGAATGCTGCCATATGTGTGCCCAGAACGTCCACACAACACACATAGCTTACAAATATGGTAATACCGAGAACACAATGCTCGAATAAAACAATTTACATCAGAGTTTACAGAAATTACACAGCGGAAGTCTATTTATCCAAGTTCTTCTAGTCGAGCCTCAAGTCCACAGGGACACCGACTGGTTGACCACAGCTCAGATGTACAAAGGGTCTTCTGGTAAATCTTCAGCCACTGCCTCACAAGCTGCTCCTTCTGATTACCCGTCCGGGATTTTGTTGATTAAATGCAAGTGTAAGTATTCCATCATACTTAGCAAGTGTAACATAGAGGTATGAAAGGCTTAAAAGGCTTGACACAGTTGAACTGCATTTAGCACTTTTAGTTGATTCATTTTAACATTATCCAACTTACTACAAAGTGAGTAACTCCCAGTTGTAAACCCAATTAAAGAGTGTAAGTATAATTACAGGAATAAACATCATCTTCATTAAGAGAGCCACTAATCAGAAAGGATCCAGACCGCTCGTGACCGTGAGCACGGCTATCATGATAGATTTACACTCTGCAGAGGTTTCGCCCTTTACCCAACCGTTAGCGTAAAAGCTCAAAGAGCTTTTAACTCAACCATGCACGTACCACAATTCCGAGGTGTGAGTGCATAGGGACGCTGCAAGGTTTTTCACTAGACACCCTAACAAGCACAATAGCCGTTTTGGTCCAACTTGCAGCGCATGACCCCAAGGCATCGAGATTGACTTACGCCTATGGATAAACGCACCATAGGGGGATCAATGGCATCCAGAGCGCGGGCATTGCCCTTTCGGCGCAACGTGTGGAGTTCCCATCACACAGGGACTCCCAGCACGGGACTGTGCCTAACGAGACATAGCCAACGGATCTCAGAGCGCAGGTGAGTCCGTTCTCGACGGATCAAGTCCATGCTTGCACCGCAAGCTCCCCACGTACGCCTTTCGGTAACCACTGGCAAGCTAGAGACGTACGAGCTACTTGACCAAGACCAGAGCCATAATAGTTCCGGCGGCGGCGACTGGTTCCTGGGCTGCCGCTTTCCGAACCGGACCTTACGGAGAGACACTGGAGCATTCAGTAAGCAAAGCTCTAGCTCTCTGAACCATGTTGCTAAAAAGCAAGTTTTACCATCATGTTGAAGTGAACCTTTAAATCAATATTAACACTTAAATAAAGGTGACAGTAGCTGCGCTTAGCAAAGACTACCCATAAATGCATAAACCCGGGGTGTCAAGGAATTGGGTATTAAAGCTAGGATCAACCTTAAGGTAATCAGAATTAGACACATGCAAGTATGAAATAATTAATTTCAAAGGTGTGTGGGAAGCAAGGGTTGTCCATGCTATACTTGCCTTAAATCCAATTAATAATTGCTCCGGATCTTCAGCTCTTGTTGTTCGACATCCTCGAACGAAGTTCCTTCTCCTACTCGTAGCAATCATCCGAAGCAATCACTCTAGAGTAAACATACAAGCAACAAACAGAGACAACTAAGAACAATACATCAATCAAAAGAAAAGCTTTGAAAGAACGTTCTAAATGACAGGGCTCGATCGAAGGACACGCGACCGCGAAGAAACGCTTAAGGCGGACTAGGGTGAGAAGAAACAACTATCGAAAGGTTTGATCATGCAAGACAAGAACTAGGTGCTTTGTTTATTTTAATTAAGAAAACATATTGTAAAGGATATCTCAGAGAAGTACCCTATGTTATAATTAGTCCAATTCATACTCATTTTTAGAAAGACGGTGTAAAGCCTAGTCATATTTTATTTAGAAATGTTTACGTATAAGTTATGCAAATTAAACATTTAATTTAGAAATAAAGCACATGTGATCATCTAAGCGTAGGAGTTTATATCTCGAGTTCAACTAAGCCAGTTATAGTAGGGAACACATTTGTGTTGATATTAATCATATTATCTTTTTTGTGAAAATCGAGATATAGCCTATTTAACTTTTATTTAGAAAATCAAATGTGATATATATATTAGTCAAATTTAACATTTAGCTTAGAAACACCGAGGTGTAGCTCTATTTGACTTTTATTTGAAAACACAATTAAATAGCATTAGTCAAATTGATATTAGTTATGAAAATCGAATGTAACGCCTAATTTGCTTTTAAGTAAGAAAAGGCATTCTATTTGACATTAATCAAATTAATTCCAAATTAAATTATAAAAGCAAATTTCATGGTAAACAACTCCTCTAACGTATGCTTTACCTTATTACGAACCTAACGCAACTTGAACGGATCGAAACGGAGCTAAAACGTGGATTCTACGGGCATTTAAAGGCTGTGAGGACCTATTCCCGATTTACTATAGCCAACAGGGGCTAGCAGAGAAGTTTCACGTGACTCAGTGAATAGTCACCGTGAAAAGATAATTTCTCGGGGTCAGATCTGTAAAAGTTCAGGCCTCGGGCTGGATTGATAGAACCTAATAGTTCTAAGGGGTTTTCCGCAAGATCTGCAAGACACAGGAAAAAGACTAAAGATTACAGGATTCCTCAGGGGCCCATCTGTAAAACGGCTGGACCTTCTTCTTCCTCCGGCAGTCACAGCCGGCGGCACTGGCGGTCCAATCGCCGGCGGTCCGGCGGGGCTAGGGCTCTGGCAAGGTGGGGAATAGATCGAGGAGGACGAGGGGGTCTCAGGGGTGTGCTCACCAACGGCGGGGACGGACGGAGGTGGCCGGAATCCGGCCGGCGGCGGGCGGACGGTGGCCGGCTCGGTTGACCCGCGGCGGCGGCGCTCCGGTGGCCGGTTGGCGACGAGGAGAGGCGGCGGGGGTGCGGCTCGGCGCGGCGAAGGTCCTGGAGGCGACGGTTTCGTCCGGCGGGCGGCGGAGACGGCGGATCGAGGCGGCTCCGGCCGGCGGCGCTCGGCTCCGGTCGGCGCGGCGGCGGCGCTGCGCTGAGGGGAAGCGGCGGCGGACGCAGGGGGCAGCAGCGGCGCGCGGGGGTTCGGCGCTCCCCTTTTATAGGCGCGGCGCGGCACCCTAGGGCGGCCGGGCACGCATGCCCAGGTTGGCCGGCGGCGGCACAGGCCGTGCGGGCGCGGCCTGCTGGGCGCCCAGCTGGGCCTAACGGGCCGGGGCGGGATTAGCAGGTCGGGTCGGGCTGGGGTGGCTCGGCCCGATCCGTTAGGGTTAGGGATTTTTCTTTTTATTTTCTGGATAATATATTTTCTGTGAAAAAACAAATCTAGAAAATTCCAGAAAATGTTTTTAAAGCACGAAAAATACCTAAAAAATCCCGAAAATTTTAGGAAAATTCCCAGAGGTAGATTGGGACACGAGGAGTCCAAATAAAATATCAGGAGCTTGTGAAAAGGACTTTAGAGCCTTCTAATAAATAGAAAGAGCTCTAGGAAAAGAAGAATTAAATTCTGGAAAAGTCCAGAAAATTCCCGAAAGAACCTAGACGTCACATAAACGCATTTTAAAAGCTGTGCACTCATGAAACACCAAAATGCATCAGCATGAATGCAACACATATAACAAACGTATTTAATTTCAAAAGAACAATCAATTGTTTTTTTTGCACTTAATTCCCTGTAAAGCGAATAAATGTTGGAAAAAGTTTTAAAATTATGAGAAATCATTGTTTAATTTTTCTTTCTAATCACATCTTGAAAATCCAACAATTTCAGGGTGTGACAGCAGCTCAGCCGACATACTGTTCGCAAGCGCCTTCGACTCGATGAAGCTGGACAAGCGGCTGTTGCAGCCAGCCAGCATTCCGCTCATCGGCTTCGGCGGCACCACGGTCAAAGCCCTGGGCAAGATCACTTTGCCCGTCTCCCTGGGAGACCTCCGCAACCCAAGAACAGAAGACATAACCTTTGATGTGGTGGAAATGTTCTATCCCTACAAGGCTATATTTGGCAGGGGCTCAATCAACAAGTTTGACGCCGTCATAGAGATACATGGAGAAAATTTTTTCCTCCATCTGATTTCCTCCACTTTCCTCCTACCTTTGTGGCCCTCGAATCGGCCGCTCTCGGTCGATGTGAGCCATCCAATTTTTCCCCAATTATAATAAAAAGTTTCCTAGTAGTATTCTACAGCAAAGAGTAAGCTCATTTCCGTCGAAGTCACTAAATTACACGAGCTATTCTGCGGTGACTACTATATACTGGTGTTCGAAAAGGACTAGTTTAAAAGAATCCAACGGTCCAAATTAATTGTATACTACTGGAAACTTCGCATGTGGGATATGTGGTATAGATAGAGTAGTATAGTGGTATAGGGGTATTATTGGAAATACCACTAATTGCATTATTGCAATATGATTATAACATTTAGTGCAGCATATGAATATTACCAGAAAGGTATTAATTGATACATCATTATAGTTACGTATGTATGACATCCATCTTTTTTTCTCATTTTTATTTCTTCCTCATCTCATTGTTCATCTATCTTCTCCGTGGAGGCGGCGGCACGTACTGCAGACCTCCTCGCACGGTACGGCGGCGGCGTTGCGGACCTCCTAGCGCTCGGGGGCGGCCGTGGCCCGTGCGACTGTGCGAGCAGTGGCCATACTGCCCGGGAGAGCAGGGGTCCACATGACCGGCGGCGAGCGGCAGGTGCCCGATCGGTGCGGGCGGAGATTTGGGCGCTGCAAGACAGTACACGTGTGATTGCGCATAATTATAAACTCAATCCCTCACGAATCCCATCAGCAATGTGGCCTTTCCAATCGACTAATTCTAGCACAAATATAATGCAAATCACGATGCTATCTCTGGTTGCTACACATAGACGCGTCTGCTGATCAATTTTTTTGAAAGATTAAGGCTTCCAATCGAAGTGGGCGGTGATGGCATAAGGACCCGCCCCTCTGGCAGGTGGCCGGCCGATAGCGGCGTCCTGGGGAGTAGGGCGGCGTGACCAGGGAACCAGCATGCGCACCAGGGAAATCCGGAAAAAGAATGGAACGAGCGATTGTAATTCCGATGCGGTGTTGACCGGCCAAGAAAGGCAAGAGGCGGCGGCGTGATAGATCGGAACAGGAGAAAAAGAAAAAACACTTTGATTAAATTGTCAATTACCAAACTACCCATCCATCCATACTCTATACTACCACAGGGTAGTATGGAGCACTGAAGAAGACCTCAATTACATATGGGAACTCCCACAAGCTCTTCCCTCCACAGCTGGATATATATATGACTGGTAATTGCAGACTTGCCCTGACATATCAGGAATGACGAATACATGTGGTTGATCTCGCGCTGAAGCCTCAGATTCTAGGAGCTTACTAGTCTGGTGGTGCTACTGTACCTTCACGTTGAGATGATGAATTCCAAGTTGATGCAGAAAGACAATGACCGACTACCGACCTTGCTGCAGCATCAGGAGGAACTCGTCATACATACTGACGGAGCCAAAGTTATGGCACAGACTA
Source organism: Urochloa ruziziensis (assembly GCA_015476505.1). Lineage (NCBI taxonomy): Eukaryota > Viridiplantae > Streptophyta > Magnoliopsida > Poales > Poaceae > Urochloa > Urochloa ruziziensis. The sequence continues at coordinate 34,795,200 of CM027125.1, read as the reverse complement.
GCAATTCCGAAGTGCTCTGGTGCTTTGTTAACAAGAAACATGATTTCGCTCCGGCACGAAGCTCCATAGCGGTAGCATAGCTTAAAATCCTAATGCCTCCAAATCCTACACTTACAGCTCAGCTGCATCAGAACTTCCTCTCTGAATGAAGACACTTCTCGTTGCGCCACACTCTATGTTTGGTTGGCTGAAGAACGTGCCCCTTCTAAATTGTACTACATTTGAAGGCCACGAATACTGGTCCGAGCACTTAGAGCACACTGCCACATATAACTCGAGCTCACATGACACCATGTGTTTTCTGCCACGTGCCTGCCTCACAACTATTTTCTCTAATTATTGTACCCTCTAGACTGCGTACACATCCATCCGTATGAGAAGTATCAGGATAGGGTCCTGAAAAGGGAAGGATTGTACTGTTCAAACTTCAGAGTTCAGACAACGTCGAATGGATTGAACTCTGCTTTATGTCTCCTGTTTCGTCTTCCTCCTCTGGTCTCTGATTTTCAACTCAACTCAACCCTTCCCCGCATAAGCATGGTAGTTTTCGTCACCATTTTGCCGTGCTCTTCGCGAGCAACCGCATCACCAAAAGCAGCATGAGACAGTTTACTCTGCGCATTTGAAAGACCATACATCATAGTAGCTGCATGAATAATGCTCAACAAACAATAGAAAATATTAAATTCTGATACCGTCATAGGACCATTTACAATCGCGATGCAATAGCCAGAAGCAGAATTATGTTTCACCATTTCTCCTCTTGCGTGTCTGGATGCGTCAGGGAGCCTCAGAAATTATGTTTAGAGATACTATTAGACCATAGATCTCCTTAGTTGGTCAAGTAGTTAAAGTTTCATGTACTATCATGACTGCAAAAAATAAAAAAGTGATGGTCCAATATGACTGATGACTAGCAGTTCCGAGGTCGCAAATGCTCAATTTCAGATTTCAGGTTGCAATTTTGGCAACTAAATTATCATAGACTTCTGAGCCAATTAAAATCCCAACAAGTAGTCACTACTTAAACATTACCGTATCAGAAATAATGTTCAGAAAGCTGGGGAAAAAAAGTGATACGAAGAAAATGCTGGAAAAATACATCAGCGTGCTTAATGTTCGAGCAAGCTAGGTGCCCTTCCATTCCATGTGCAGCACCTTGTTGAGTTCTTCTGCGCAAAGCTGCAGCATCAGATGCATTGTGGTGCGCTTGTTCAGGCCCCAGACGCCTGAAGATTGGACAAGCTGAGCTTCCCAGCCATGAAGTGCAGCGCATCAGAAGGAAAGGGAAGCCAATATCCATACGATGTCATACTGTTCTTTAGAGGTCAGTCCACCGAACAGTACTCTAGAATCTAGACTAACACGCTCCACAAAACTTCAGTGTATAGCCTCAAATCCCGGTGCCTTCCAATCCCACGAGTACGATACACTCCTCGATCATCTCATGCACGAAGGCCGTCCTCCCTCCCTCTAGAGATCCCATCAACCTCTCATCAGCACACTCTCCTTTTGTGGTTCTGTGCGTTGTGATGCTTGCAGAAGCCAGTGCAGGACACAAACTTTTGCCCCCCTTTTAAAGTCATGGTGATTTATCGGATGTGCAGTCGTACGGCAGCTGCCATAACGCGGCCCTCTTGTGCAGCGGCGTGTGTTATTTGCTGCTGTGTTTTCGTGCTTCCAAACTCTATTTGTTTAATCAATGAAATGGTTTTCGATTGGTCCTGTTTAGTACTTATAAATGGCAAGATTCTTTTGGCAAAATTTTTCACCAAATTTTTTCACCGGAATTGAACATCCCATATATCTACTAATGCAACACGAAAAAGATACATAAGAGAAGTGGTCTCTATCATCATTTCCGCAGTCTCACAATAATTTTTAAGTGAAATAAACAAGCTTAGTGTATCTTCTATGATAGTCCAGGAGCCAAAATAGATCTTTTTGAGAAAGAACGAGAACACTAGTGAAAATAGACAGACCCACCCCAGCTAACAGATAACATTGCGAATGACAGGCCTGAAACAAGAAGGCCCAACCTGCAATAGGGCCGAAACATAGCGGTTGACGTTGAATTGTTGGCGCATACACTGACAGTCCAACAAAGTCATTTTTTTTATAAGGGTCCAACAAGTCATTTGTTTGGAGACGAGAAACTATTCGGGCATGTAGTAGCTAACCGTGAATTGGTTTTAGTCCAACGACAGGACGGTCCAGTGGGACATTACCTACCAGGGTTCAAATCCTGGTGCTCGCACCTTTTATTGGGATTTTTCCAGAATTTACCGGCGTTATGCGTTAAGTGGTAAGCGGCGTTCCGTCGACAACGAGGCGCCAATGGTGACTTCGGGAATCTCCAGATCTGCCGGGTGCTTAGCCCTTTGAAGGTGCTCATAGAGGTAGGGTTTGCGTATATATGTTCATACGGGTGAGTGTGCGTGCGTTGTACTGTGTAATTCTAAAAAAAATAGTAGCTAACCGTCCTGAACATGCTCTTTTTTGTTGGCCAGATCATTTGTTAGAACCACCGACAAATGCCAACTCTTCAGTGTCCACGTACTCCCAACGGATGACAACATTTTGATACCGCAATTAAAGTTAAAGATAGTATACGTACGCAGTACAGTCAGTGAAGTAGCTATTGTGCAACATTTGCGACTGAACCTTGTGAGACTTTGTGAACTGGGAATCCGGGATAAAGCAGCGTGTTGGACAACGGAAAGCTTACCAACTATGGCTGTTGCGAAAGTGAAATTAACACCAGCCGCAGTGCCACCATCAATCCTACAATTGAGGGATGTACTCCTATGCTTGTGAATAGGGGGTGCTAATGCACCCCCCAAATAATGAAAAGCTAGTGTTTAGGTTCAAATTTTCACCATATTTGCACCTCTCATCACTCAACCCTATGTACTTACAAGGCAAATGCACTCCCCTCTAGTTTGCTCTAGCTTCGCCACTGCTTGTGCAAGCCCTGAACAAGGACCAACTGAACTTCATTGCGCTATGGAGCGGAGAAATGCAAGGGGAAGCCAAATGCAAGGGGAAGCCAACGTCAGCGAGGTGGTCATGTGATGTCATGGCCTAGAGAATTCTTGTGGAGCACTGGGAGCCCTCTGTCACACTCTGTGTACAGGACTCCAGGTTAACACGAACTAGCGTGATGGGTAGAGGCTGAGTTAGGTTTGGTACATCAAGGAATTCCGGTGCCTCCCAATCCCACGGTACACTCTTCACCTCATCCACAAAGGCATCCTCACTCACAAGAGCATGGACGCTTCTCATCGCGTGCATTCTGTTGCTGCTAGGCCGATGCACACTCTCGACTCCCATTTTGAGGTAGCTCACGCAAATGACCTTGTGGTTTTATGTGCAGGTGCAGCAGCACGTGACTACTGCCATTCTGCTTTTTCAAAATAAACTTGTACTGTTTCTCCAAGCCATGGGGAAATTGGTTTTTTGAAGTGCACAAATGCAACATGGAAAACGTACACAAGAAACCTGTAACTGAGGCATCCTGACATCTCTTCCACCCAAAATTGGATAAGAGCGAAAGCATCGCTGCTCCAATTTTCTGTTTTTAAGCCTCAGAAACCTCCTATATCCACCCAAGAAACAAACCCTAATCCTCTATATGCACCAGTTCTCTAATACAATTGCTCTACCCAGGCCACAGATCTAAGGCATCAGACAATCAGTCATCGCCGCCCCCATCATCAGCATCCATAGCATCGTCGTCGTCGTCATCCCCTGCGTCTGCTTGGTCAGCAGCATCAAACTCCCGCCCCATTGCTACTTCATTAATTCCTTCCATCACTTCAGTATTCTGCTCTGGAGGAGGACCCTTTTGTGGTTTCACTAACATGGTCTTCAGGTTATCCTCGGCAAAGAATGTGCTGAATGGCTTGGGAACCTGCAAGACGTGCATAGTTTGGATTCATCCAGATGTTTTTGCTCTTTCAAGCTGAGAAACAAGATAGTAGCCATCACAATCACACCTTGAAGTAGCGGTTTCGCTCCTTGGCGCTCTCAACAAGATTGTTCCAGTGCTCATCTTTCTGCAGTGTTGAAGCGGAACCTACAACCTGTGGTATGCAGATTAATATTTGGATCAGTAAATGAATGAAATAGTGTTGCAACAAAACATGAGCAAAGAAAGAGGGTTTCTAAATGTCAGCTAATTCATGAATATGGATGCGACCATGAACAATAAACATCCTTGAACAAGCAAGCATATCTGCTTTTACATTATAAATGCATGCGAGAGAATCTCAACCATTCTGTACACATCTTGTTAGCCACATAGTTCCTTAACTTAGTTATTCAATTTATAACCTGCTAATATCACTGAGTTGAGAGACCTTGAGTGCATATATGCCATGAGTATCATGCATATGACGGTACTGATGCTACTGCATTTTGCAGATAATGCAAAACAAAATATTAAAGAAAGCTTGAGGCTTGGAGAAAAGCCGCTTACCAGTACAGCAGACCTAGCTCTTGTGATGGCAACATTCATTCGCCGAAAATCAGAAACAAACCCAATTTTTTGCTCCTTGTTGCTTCTTACACATGTGAAAATGACTACCTCTCTTTCACGACCCTACAAGCAAGCAGTGAGATACATCACTGATACTTGCAAGAATATATGGAGGCATAGAGCCGACTTGTACAGAAATCCCATTCGTAAAATGAGCTTGTTACCTGAAATCCATCGACGGTGTTTACATCTATCACTTCCTTTGATTGATCCCCAAAGGTCAACCGAAAATTGTCCCTCAATAATTTCATCTGCTGCCTGTACGGTGATATAACAGCCACTTCAGAACTAGATTTGAGTTCTGGATAGCGCATTGCCAATTGGTGATATAGGAGAGTTATAAATTCCACTTCATCATGATTCACCCAAGAACCACTTCCAGGTGGCTGGGATTCAACACCATCAACATCAAAGAAACAAAATGGTCCAAAGCACGTGTAGGAATGCCATGGGCGTTTCTTGTCGAGACCCTCTCCATCTTGTAGTATCCCGTCATAAAATTCTTTTGAAGGGAAGATACTAATCTGTTTTGGAGTGGATAAGGAAACAATAATCATTCCAGTTTCCATCTTAAGAAAGACTGAGCCACTGAGGAGATTTACCTCTGGATGCATGCGATACTGAATTTTAAGCATTTGCACCGGAAAACCAGCGCCTTGAAATCTTTTGAACAAGCTTGTTCCATATCTAACAGATAATGAGCATCATCTTAGCAATTACAGCACCTGAACAATTTTAGGCACGTATAAAGGAATCTTACCCCAATTTCTGAGCAGTCGAAGAAATGACTGTTGCGGGCAACTGAACTGGATCGCCAACCTGATTATATGGTATTAAGAAAGATAGTGAATGCTATAGTGAATCACTAATAAAAGCTATGCCAATGCATTCATGCACCAAGATAGTAAGAGAAATACTTTTTGAGTGCTAAAAATTGAGCATGGTGAGACTGGACACATGCACACCAAGAAATGAAAGCATGATGTGGGTATAAGCCCATACAGACAAATATTATGTGTACTACAATATGAGAAGAGGAAATAATAAAGATATCATGTGCCTGACGCCCCTGACTTCTATCATACAATATGGTACTATACCGATGAATAATATATATATATTGCACAAGGGGAAGTGAAATGCTTAAAGAAAAGAAAAAATGTGAAAGTAGACAACATACAAGAAAAATTTGTCTGCACCCATGGACCAAGGGTATAAGAGTTGCAGGTTCCACCTGAAAACAAGATAAGTTAAAGTTCAGAAATATCAATTAAAATAGGGGCTGAGGATATGCCAAAATCCCAGTTAATGATGTAAATGTTCCATAATAAAAGCAATGTTTAAAAGATATAGATATCCTCACAGCTTGTGCAGCTTCATCAATTATAACAACATCAAAAGCACGGTTCATCCTGCTGAAAATTGACGATCCACTGAAACTCAGAGTTGAAAATACCTACAAATTTTGCTTGACAATGAGAATAAATTATATTAGATAGACTCAACTACTATAATAGCAGATGACGTACAATAGCTGCTTCGTCCAGTATTGAAGCTCTAATCCGATCGTATTCGCCAGCCCCTCGTCTCCCACCATCTAATGTGCGATCCACACCGGAAAGTTTTTGTTGTATCTGCAAGGGTATGAACTCATTGTATTTGATAGATGTTAGACAGAAAATGATTTGCAGCTTAAATCACATACCAGGTAATCCATAGAAACTGCTTTAACAGAATGATGCGCCTTCACTCCAATGCGCACAATTTTAGGGTTGTAAGTGTTGTTATTTTCATCTCGGATTCCTAAAAAAGAAGCATTTTCATTTCTTAATTTGCTCATGATGCATCTAATGATTTTTTTTTTTGCGAGCACAAAATGATGCATGCTAATGATCGCATAAGATTCAAGAAGAGAAAAAAAGCTATGGGAAGCAAAGTATCTGTATTGGATGACTTAGCACCGAAACCTTTACCTGTGTTAAGAACACGTAACACAATCTCATCGAGTGCTGAGTTGGATGGAGCACAGACCAACACATGGGCCCGATACTTGCGACTGGAACTTACAACTTCAGGTTTCTATAAAGAAATTTTTTTGCCTTGTAAAGGGTAAAATAATATCAAGGCACCAGGGCCAATGTTAGCAAGTACACAGTACAGAAAGTACCAGTTCATTTCCAGTGGGGTAAAACCCATCATCACCATCAACAGGCATAATCAAATCTCTAGGATTTGCACCAAGTAACCAAGGAGATGCTTTTACCCAGTGTGCATACCTGTCATGTAAAATCCGCAATATTAGTTCCAACAAAAAATTTCAGTAGCATTGTGCATGTAAAACTGGAACCAGTATTACACAGAAAATTTGTATTCTTATCACCAGGTAGATACTAAAGATGGTTACAATAGATGGTGTCATATAAATTAACAAAAGTCATGTCCTTCCAACAATGCCTAATTCCATTTGGTGGATTTATGATATCCAAGGAATAAGAACCATGCACAACTATAAGAAAAATAAGTTAAGGAGCATTTCAAAACTGCAAGGAAAACTCATAATCTTGAGGCTATTAGACATTCTTATTCACCATGCCAAAAGTAAAAATAAATATGATTAGAAATTAACTAGGAAATCTGCAATTTTCAACATACTTGCCATCAATATCCAGCTCGGGTCCATGCTTTTGAACATCAAATCCTCCTCTGCATTACAGGATCACATTGAATATGAGATGCATGTGCCAAGTTTAGCTATGAACAAAGAATGTGGAGAGGGGGTTCCGAAATTTTCAGTCAAAACTTTATATTTCAGTTCTATCTCCTCTCATTTCTGACAAACATGGTGATTTGTCTATCCGCAAAAATAGAATTACTATTCCATACACTGAAAAAGGAATAAACAAGTGAATTTGTTACTTTGTCTTCATTCTTGCAGGAGCGGAATGGAGAACGGCACTGAGGAGTCCAAGAATAGTTTGTGTCTTTCCGGTTCCTGGAGGACCCTGCAAATCAACAGTTACATTAAGTACATAAATCAGTAAATTGCACATGTATTCTCAACTCTTTAGTGTGTCCCGGGAAAAAAAACTAACTAGTGTGGTGAGTTGGATCTGCATAGCCTCCTAAACAAAAAAAAAAAACAAATATCTAAAACTGCTAATATAATTGCAGTACTTTTAGATAAATAAATTAGGTAACCAAATGATGCAAATTAATGGTGCTAGTGAAAACATAACAAACCTGAATAAGAACGAAGGATCGGCGCGAAAGACCAGCCTAGAGACAATACAATAATATATTAGAGACACAGTTTTTGAAACAGATATCAGATGCAATAGATAGATGAACAATATAAAAAGATCACAAAAAAGGATGATCACATTGACTGCCTCTAGCTGTGAATCATTAAGATTTGTTTTGAGGTGATCCATAAGTGGCTGAGGGACATTCCACGCACGACTTTGATCATCACCATCCTTATGCTTCTCAGCAGCTGAAAGAATTGAATCCTTAAAAGGAAGAGAAGCTACAGAATGCATAGCTGTGAACTCCCGCATTATAGTAGACAAACTGCAGACCTGAAAAATTCGACCAGAAAATGGCATATCAACTACCAAGTAGTAGATGCTGTCAATAAACAATGCCAGCATGAGAACTCGGGCACTTGTCTTAGAACAATTGAGACTCACCTTCAATATCCACAGGGCGCTGTTCTCAGCTGCCAAAATGGAAGCAAAACGCTGCAGCCTTGAAGATTTCACAGGCTTAGAAATATTCAGATTTTGAATTTCGCCTGCCACAAAAGCTCTAAGAGAAATAGTTGCAGTACTACCACCACGCTGTTCCACCAGTGCAAAGGCGTATGCAGTAGGGTTCCCTCCCTCCTTAAACTGCAAAGTGCAGGCACAACCAGTTAATCATATGAGTATAATAAGCACTCAGCAACTCACCAGACTGAACAATATCAGTAATCACAGCATATAGCTTATGGCAAATTTTGCTCTGCTCCTAGAAAAAATGACCCAAAAGGTAAGAACTAAGTACCTAAAGATAATACTGTCCATCAGGACCTCAATCTAGAGATTGCCTGGGTTGTGAATTTGCAACTATTATGCACACAGCCAAATTCCAAACAATACTTTTGACTTCTGAGCCATTTCCCATCAAATTTCCAGTAGCCCTTGATACTTGCATATCAGGACAAGCTAGACTGCCGAATTTACTCGCACAGAACTTACTTTCTCCTTGGAGAGCAGCAGTAAGTCATTCTCCGACACATTATCCCGAAATTCGTTCTCCACAGCCATGGGGAACTTGTGGAACCCCTCGGACTCCGCGCACAGCCCCACCATCGCCCTCTGCCAGTCCAGCGCAGCATCTGCAATACACCCACACGAGGCAAAACCACGAAATCAAACATCCGAATTAACAGCCCCACCAGCGAAATCACAGCACACAACAAAGCGGCGGCGAGGGATAAACGCGGCGCAGCCCAGCCCAGGCACGCGCGGCCTCACCTTCTTCCTCCTCGTCGCTGCGGCCCCGGACGATCTGCGCCTTGACCTCCTCGAAGAGCAGCGGTTCGAAGACGCCGAGGTAGTCGGCCACCGATTTGTACGTGTCCTTCACGCGCTGCAGCCCCTTCGCCTGCTTGCTGCCCTGCTCCCCCGAAGCCGCAGAAGGTTAGGGTTTTGGAAAGGCCCGTTACTGGTGGTGCGGCGGGCGGGTGGGGTCGATGCGCGTACCTTGGATTCCTTGACGAGGCTGACGTAGTCCCAGCTGAGGACGATCTTCTGGAAGCGGTCCATGGCGGAGGTGGGGGAGGAGGAGGCGGCGCCGCCGCCCGATTTCTCCACCACCATTGGGAGCGGCGGGGCTGGGGCCTGGGGGCGCCGGCGGGAGAGGTTTTGTGGGGTTTAGGGGAGTGAGACCGAGACGGCGCAAACCGCCGGAGCTTAGGGAGAAGCGGAGAAGCAACCAGAGGATGCGGATGCCTACGGAGTTGGGCTCTTTTGGGCCAAAGACGGCAGAGGGTGTTTGAGCCCACCACAGTTGAGCTTGGGCTTCTTGTTAAAAAAAAGGAAAAAGTCCGGTTTACTTCCCTCAACTGTCATAAAAGTCTGATTTTGGTCCCCCAACTACAAAACCAGATATACTTCCTCCTCGAACTCACCAAACCGGTTCAGATTTCCTCCCTTCCAGGTTAGACCCGGTTTCGACCGCCACGTCAGACTCTGACTGGTGGGCCCGCTCCCGTCTCAGCTGTTTGACGAAATAAACGTCAGCCCGTCCGTTTCTTCCCCAAATCGATTCTGCCTCTCGAAACCATGGCGGCTGCGACACAGCGGCGGCAGATGGTGCTGCTTCTGGCTGCGCCACCCGGCTGCTGTGATGCCTCCACGCCGTTGTCGCCGCCGTCCAAATCCGCCCCCATCAACACCCCCAACGCCGTCCGTCGCCCTGAGCTCGCCGCCCTCTTTCTCCCCGGCGGCTGCCTTGTGCCCGCACAGACTTGCCGATGGAGGAGGACAAAAAGGAAGGGAGGGCTGTGCGCATGGGACGACTCGAGGCGGCGTGAGTGCCCTGCGGCGGCCGCGGTGCTCCCAACCTCGGTGGCTCGGTGGGCCCCTAGAGCTGGTGTGGCCGATTCCGGCGCGGCAAGGGCTGGTGGCGCCCGGATCTGGCAGCAGCGTGGAGACGACGGGGTACGCGGCCCCCAGGTCCCGCGGGCGTCGGAGCTGGGGTGCCGCCACAGCGTGCAGGCACGGCGCGGCGCTCAGTGGCAGCTGCGACGCGCGTGGGACTGCGCGGGCAGTTCGTCGAGTTCGCGGGGCCGTCGCGTGCCATGGCTGAGACGACGTCGCACTCGGCGGCGCAGGCCATGGTGAGGGCGACCACCGGCGTCGGGGCGCGTGGGGCCGGAAGCTGCCGGAGCGAGAAGATGGTAGGCGGCGGCGGCCAGATCCGCGCGGCCGCGGGCTGCCTCTCCGGCCAAGGGGAGCGGAACGGGGTGGAGATTGGAGTAGAGGGCGGGGCGGGAGAGAGAGAGAGGAGCGCGGGGAGGAAGAGAGGAGTGCGAGGGAGAGAGAAGCAGTAGAGCTGACGAGCGGGACCCGCTTGTCATAATTAATTGAACCACTGACGAGCTGGTCCCACCGGCCATAAAAGAATTGAAACAGACGAAACCGGGGTCAAAAGCTAGAAGGGATGAAATCTGGACTGGTTTGGTGAGTTCGAGGAGGAAGTGTATCTGGTTTTGTAGTTGAGGGACCAAAATCAGACTTTCGGGATAGTTGAGGGAGATAAATCGGACTTTTTCCTAAAAAAATGTTAAGCTTGTGCTGATTTTTTTTATTTTTATATTTTTTATTTTTCGATTTTTCAAAAATAAATACCTGGCCCAAAAATTAGCAGATTTGGTCTTATGTCGCCAGATGAAACGGCTATAGCCGTCTGAACCGGCGAAAGGTTGTTGCACAGGCCACGTGGCGGCGTTGCAGGGCTTTTCGCCGTTTCAACCGGCGAAAGGTTGTTGCACAGGCCACGTGGCGGCGTTGCAGGGCTTTTCGCCGTTTCAAACGGCTATAGCCGTTTCATACGGCGAAAAGCTCCTGGCCTCCCTTTTCGCCAGCGCTGGGCGGGTGGGTGGAAGCTATAGCCGTTTGAAACGGCTATATTTCTTAAACTTTTTTTAATTTACGTTGAGAAATTATTCTGCAACTATTTTCTAATTTATGTTGAGAAATTATGCTGTATTTGGTTTGATATTATGAAATGATTTAGATTTTTACGTTTATTTTCTGGTTCACCTATAATTGTTTTAATATTATATGTTTATAATTTTATACGGTTTGTGGGTGACCCTTTAGGCCGGAATGCAATTGTGAGTTTTTTTTTTACGGAATGCAGTTGTGGAGTTTATGTTTGTAATGGTACAAATGCACAACCGTAGTACAACTACATTCCGTAAAAAATTATAGGCATATTAATATCAAACCAAATATAGCAGAATAATTTCTCAACATAAATTAGAAAACAGTTGCAGAATAATTCCTCAACGTAAATTTAAAAAAAAAGTTTAAGAAATATAGCCGTTTCAAACGGCTATAGCTTCAGGCGAAAAGCGGGGCCAGGAGCTTTTCGCCGTGTGAAAACGGCTATAGCCGTTTGAAACGGCGAAAAGCCCTGCAACGCCGCCACGTGGCCGGTGCAGAGGGCTTTTCGCCGGTTCAGACGGCTATAGCCGTTTGAAACGGCGAAAAGCCCTGCAACGCCGCCACGTGGCCTGTGCAACAACCTTTCGCCGGTTCAGACGGCTATAGCCGTTTCATCTGGCTACATAAGACCAAATCTGCTAATTTTTGAGCCGGGTATTTATTTTTGAAAAATCGAAAAATAAAAATAAAAAAAATAAAAAAAATTGACGGCAGGAAGGAAAGAATGGGGCTACTGGGCCAGCGAGCTGTACATGTGGAAATTTGGCCTGTGGGTGTATTTCCGTTTTCCGGTTAATTCAGTCACTTGTTCCAAGCCAGTCCCCTTCCTTCAATCTGCTGCTCCCTTCGATCTCGAATGTATGATTATTTCAAAGAACTAGGAGAGTGCACGTGCCTGCCACAGGCACGTGTTAAAATATTATTAAAAAATATATTAACTTATAAAAATCTTGTAAGAATATTTTAAATTTAGATAACCAAACAATTTATCATAAATTTAGTTTCTATTAAGTCAGTAATATTTTTAAAAATATAATGGCCCAAGTTTAGTTTAGATGACCAAACAATTTAGCATCATACATTAAAATTGTTCAATAACAAAATACAACACATGGCCCAAATTATTTTCACCCACTTTGAAGTTGATCATTTGTTAACCAAATCTGTTTTTGAAACATGGCTACGGCCATGTTGCCTTCTACCTATGGCCAGGCCAGCAGGGGAATCACAGCTTGTTCGGCCAACATGCAGTTTCCTTTTTCTCTCTACTAGGTGATTCCCCTCGCGTTGCTGCGGGATTTGAAAGAGTTTTTTGATAAACTATGAATCATTGTAGTTGATTCGTTGCTCGTAAAAATAGTGCACTTGTTGAGTTACTCGAGAGCCATATGAGCTATGCCTTGATGAAAATCATAAATTTTATGTTACTTTTTAATAGATATGGAAAACCAATAAGATATACATCTAGTGAATAGAAAATGTGCACCAAGTTGGTCGGACAGTTAGAGTAATCTAGAATTCAAGATGATATGCACAACATAAGAGAGAAATATCAATTAATACATCTTAGTGGGGTGTTAATGCATCTTAGTGGAGAGGTGGTGATGTGGTTTCATGAGAGTTGAGAGAAATCCTTAGCGAGGTGCTCTTATATAAGTTATACTAGGTGATTCCCCGCGCGTTGCTGCGGGATTTGAGAGAGTTTTTCGATAAACTATTAATCAACGTGGTTGTTTGGTTGCTCGTAAAAATGGTGCACGTTTAGAGATTACACCGAGAGCCACATATATGAGCAATCTCTTTGATAAAAATCATAAACTTAATTTTTGATTAATTAATGAATAGATAAGAAAGAAATCATATCTTATTATATAAAATGAAACAAAATCACCGTTTAACCACGCGATTTTTATGCACTAAGCATGTAAATGGGTCAACTAATGTTGGATTAAGTTTGATTTTATTAACAGTGTCCCAATATACCCAACATATGCCTGCAACTGTTACAATCTATCTATACATAGTCTCTTCGTATGCCTTTAAGTAAAGAATGACTTGCTGAGTAAAAGAAGAGAGGAGGGAGAAGGTCATGAACCACAATATCTAATTAACTCAACAGTAAGCTTGTGAATTAATTTGGCCAAAGAAAATATGCATATGAATATTGATCAAAATCGGTCTTGTAAGCCAGAAAGCAAGTCATTACATTGGTTGCTACTTGTGTGCACCATGTAAACTATGACAGGAAGAACTAAAACTATTGCCTCTCCTCGGGTAGACTAAAAATATACAGGTTGTGTGGTGTGATTAAAAAAAACAAAGATAAGAAGTGTCATGTTGCTTCTAACAAAAAAGATACAGATCAATCATATCAATAAGCTTGTAGAATTTGAAAGCTATACAGAGACAATTACTTTATGAATAGATGCACAATCCAGTTAGACTTGAATTGGAGTCATCTTCAAAATTGCGACATTGATCTCTTTGCTTGTTGACAATGATCCCAACTGTGAAGAAGTAGATGTCGCTTGTGGTGTAGACCATGAAGATGCCCAACCGGATCTTAATTCACACATACTGAGATCAAAAGCTTTGTAAAACTTGAGGATGTTGCATCACCGCTCGTCTCTACCCCCAGGCTACCAGCAGATCGGGCAGGGGAGGAGGCCGGATTGCCAATCAGGCATGGGAGGTTGTCGGTCCCGCAGGGATGCCCGGCGCCGCGCCACCCAGGTGACAGATGGAGAGACGGGCATCGCTGGAGTTCGGTTGAGGGGCTCTGCCGGCTACCACTTGCGTCGCCGCCGCCTCCCCTCCTGCTTCAGCTTGCTCGTGGATTGGATAGGGGCTGCCGTGGAGAAGGATGGCGAGGGAGGTTGTCCTCTGGTTTGGATGGTTTGATGGCAAAGGAGGCGGGCCCCCTGGTCTGGACAGTGAGGGTCGGCGAGGGAGGCCACGATTCCCCGGTCTGCACGACAACGGGTCGCTTCATCTGAAAAAGGGAGGGACGATCTCTTCATCTACCATGGATTAAAGAAGAGGGGAGGCGAGGGGGCACAGGAAGTAAGGCCAGTCTCAGTGTGAGTTTCATCAGCATTAAATAGACTGCCATGTCAGCATTTTTGATGATGTGGCAGTGTATTAATGAAGAGAGATGTGAAATGGCTTTCATCCTCATGAAACTCTCTCTACACGGTACTCTAGACAGCTTGTGTCTTGCATGTTGTCTTGGGAACAACACGAGATGAAACTTTGCATTGAGGGAGGGTGTTTCATCATAGTTTCAAACTTCTCTTAGATGATGTGTCACTCTAGGTAAGTGTGTCGATGAAACCCCCACTGAGACTGGCCTAAAAACGGCGAACTCTTGATCTGCCATGGAGTAAAGGGGGGAGGTTCATGGACAGTCTGTTGAGCTGCCATGGAGGGAGGAGGCCAAACGGAAGAATCTGCATGCATGCCGAGAGTTGAATGGAGCGTCTGCAGGTATGCAGCCATGAGCCATGCACTCGAGTTGAAGGGATCAATAATTGCGTGCGTGTACTAATCTGCATGCATGCACTCAAGTTAAAGGCACCAATTACTTTAACCAACCTATGCTTGTAAAATCGTTTTGGCTTCTGTGCGCATGACTTCGATGACCAGAGTAAAAACTCGTTGGCAGGAGGATTCGAAGGCTTAGCGGAGAATTGAAGGCTTAGTTAAAAATAGGTTTACGATGATGTGGCTTAACCAAATTGTAGAGAAATCTGGTAGTGGGGATCTCCTATATAGGTATAGTAGATGTGCTTGTCTGGAGCGCTCACTCCTGCACCACGCCAGCCAGGCCCCAGGGAATCGAAGGAAGTGTTTGTATCTTGAGAGCTAGGCTCGGAGGCGCCGCTTGCACCAAGCTGGTCAGGCTCATTTGCTAGTATAGGTAATCAATCACTTCAAGTCTACATCCGTCGAGCTTGGCCGGGGCTACAACCAGGCAACCAATCAGGCCCTTAGGCTATGTGCAGCGGTTTCCTCTATAATATACCTGTAAATGACCTCCTGTATAGCTTTACTTGTCGCCTTCATCCTGTAAAAATAGGAGCGAATGCAACAGTTACCTGTAAAACAGGTCTGCATCTCGGCCGCTTCCTGTCGCCGCCGGCTCCTTCCCCACGCCGTCGCCCGCCGGCCTCGCCTCTCCTCCCCTGGCCTCCCCTCCGCCATGGCCCCGGCCTCCGGCTGTTCGGCGCCCAGCCTCGGCCTCTGCCAGCGTGACCTGCGCACATCCCTGGTCCTTGCCTCGCCGACGAGAAGGCAAGCAGCAGGCCGGTGCGGGCGGCGGCGGCGTGGCCAAGAAGCCGCCGCAGGGCGGGCTCGGCGTCGCGGAGCTCGAGCGGCTCCGGCGCGGTGCGCGACCATCCCACGCGCGGCGGCCGGCGGCCTCGAGGGCTCGCGCGGCAACGAGGCCGGAGAGCGGAGAGGCTCGTGGCGGCGGTAGCAGCCTCGAGGGCCGCGTCGCTCTCTGGGGCCACCCGCGCCAAATCCGCCCAACTCCATGGTGGCCGGCGGCGTCTGGAGCAGCACGCGGCAGCAGGAAGGGGAGGGCGAGGAAGGAGAGGGCGAGAAAGGAGAGCCCACGCACGTGGAGACGGCGGAGGGGCTCCAGCGGTCGGCCGGCGGCGCGGGTGGGATGGCGCCGGGTGCCCGGATCTGTGCTCGGCGGCGGCGGAGGTGTCCGGAGCAGGGAGCTCTGGCTCCCCTCCCTCATCCCCTGCTGTGCTGCTCCGGTAACACGCTGAGCAGTAGGTCACGGTGGCGCTGCAGGGAAGTGCGGGCGGCGACGGGCTGCAGGGGGCATGTTGCTCCTGCGCGGGGAGGGCCCAGGGACTACGGATCCAGCGCGGCGCACAGCAGAGGCCGGAGCAGTGGCTCCAGCGTGGCGGCGGAGGTCGAGGTCCACGACTCCTGCACGGGGACGACGCGGAGCAGGCGCACGGAGGCCGGGGAAGCGGCTCCGGTGCTCCAGTAGCGCGGCGCCTGGAGGCTCCGACGCTGCACCGGCGGCGTGGAGGCTGGGCCCACGGACGGCGGCGGTGGCGGCGCTACGCGGGGGAGCCGGATGAGCGCTCCAGGAGCCTGGAGATTTAGGGGATGGAGGGGCCTCCTTGAAATTTACAGGAGCCTATACAGGACCTCATTGCAGGGTGTTTTTTGAACAAAACTTCTATATTTAGAGGTTCAGGAGGCTTTAGAGGATACCGCTGCAGATAGCCTTAGTCATCCAGTGGCATTAGAGCGAGAAGATGACAATTTCTCGAGCCCCAGCCAAACCCCACATGTGCACTTCCTCCCTTATGGGAGACATAGCCCCATTTAGATCAGGCAGCACTCCCTAATTTGGTGTTAACAGGTCTCGGAATTCCTTCACTGCACTTGAAGCAACCGGTGTCTTCCAAGTTCTAGCACTTCTGCACTTTGCACCCACTGTAGGTATAGCTACCTAAATTCTAACAATTACTCCTTAGTGTCGCTGCTTCAGCCTGAAATTCAAGTGTCATTTACACATCTAGTGACAGTGACAAAAATTACATTTGTAGCCAGAAATTACCAACCACAATCTTAGGTAGACACCTTAGACCTATGTTTAATCTCAGTGAGCTCATACACTCCCAGACTATGTCATCAACCCGATGCAGACCATGTGTTCTGAAGGAACTTTTCAAAAATCAAAGTCACCATATGCTGGTTTTTAGTTCAAACACTCTGAGACTACAAGCCCATACCTCTTTTTAAAGACATTCAGATACTGCTGTTGCAATTTGATACATAACTCAAGCAACATTACCTGTGCACATGTGACAAACATAGACAAAAGGCATGTAAAATCACAGAATCCAAATTAGTGTCCTCACAAGTCAGTCACCATATGAGCATAAATGTTCTAGAGATGGACTGAAACAGTGCAGTGCTCACCTGAAGATGAATTTTTGTTGTGCCAAATGCCAACTGTAGTAATATCAATAAATCATTTATTGGCATGAACAATTGGACCCTAGAGCCATTAAGGCTCAATGGCAAGAAAACAAATTCATTACCCAGTTTGCCAAGATTCCACTGAAATTCAGTAATAAAGTACATAATTTGGAATGTTAGAAAGGGATAGCACTGAAAGAACACACCTCTATTTCTATCACCACGAGAAGAAAAGCAATATATGTACCATGCAACTCAAGTGCAGCACTCATTCAAAAGAAAAGGCATTCATTTTCATTGTAGAATCCACCAGTCTGCTTTTATTCCCATGCTACCACTCTATCCCAGCAACGCCAGCATCAAGCTGAGCAATGATGACACAAAGGCATATAACACATAAATTTGCTCGACCAAATAGGCATACATATTGAATGCAGCCGCCAGAAATGAACAAGCAGGATCAGGCTAGCAGAACTAAGCACACGAGACAATAATATCATCAACATAAGAAATGAAAAGAATAGAGAAGTACCCAGCGAGGAAGGATGAAGCAGCAACGCATAGATCCGTCTAGGGCAATGAGGAAGAAAGAGATAATGCAGTTAGAGGCAGTCCAAGGCTCCACTGGTTGGTAAATGACCCACCTGGCAACATCGCTGCAGCTCCATCCCAACCCGGCACTGTCGAACTCTATCCTAATCCGTCTCCTGCTGAATCTAACTAATCGCAAAGCTATGAAGGAAATTAAGAAAAATATATTACCACATCAGCTTCCAGGAGGAGGAACATACCTTTGAAGTTTAATGCACTGTCTTGTCTATGGCAATCTGTACCACGTTAAATAGCAGTGCATCAGTTGTGGATGCAAACGACCAAGAGAAATCAGAATGGGGAGAAATTCGGGAAGGGAATTTGGAGGGAGAATGCTGGATAAGTGGATCCGAAGGGGAAGCACCAAATCAGTCAAGAATACAGATCGAGCGGAGGAAACTTGCGGGCACCCTGTACTTGCCGGCGGGCAGCGCTTGGCTAGACAGAGGGCGGCGGTCGGCCGACGACTCGTGGGTGGACAGGCTTGTCGTAGGACTTGCAAACGGGCAGGGCATTTCAGGATTGCCGCCACAGCTCGCCCTCCGACAACCAGATCGTCCATGAACCCCTCTCGCGCCGGTTCGTCCGCGACATCACCTACCACCAGATCGGCCACGAGACGAGACGCACGCGTAGGTGTATTTGTACGGTTCTCCATCGTCGGTTACCTGGATCATCTGGGATCAAACTCGACGATCAGAAAGAACGAGAGACGGTAGAACACGGAGGTGTAAGCAAACTCACCAGAAGAGGAGACAAAGATAAACCAGACTTGTCCGACGGCCCGCGCGCACCACGGCGATGATTTATAGAGGCTAAAGGTAGCATGCAGACGTAGAATCCTAAAAAGTAAAAACCTGAACAAACTCTTCAACAATCTCACCGAACTTTCCAGGGGAAACACGTAGACCGATTAAACTATTAAATTCTCAAACCCGATCAAACTATCAAACACGATCAATTTACGCAGATCACCATGGGGATTTCACAGGGGAACCAAACTCACAAATACACCAGACGAAGATCACCGGCGAGGAAGCTATCTACGCGCGCAGATCACCGGCGAGAAAGCTATGTACGCAAATCCCCGTCGCCCACGATCTCGGTCTGGTTCCCTCCACCTGAGAACCGGTGGGTGTAACGATGGCATCGATGGGGGCAATGGAGACTGAAAGCAAAGAGCGATGCTATTGGAAGGAAAGAGCCATCTATTGGAAGGAAAGAGCGAACAGGGGGGCTGATTTTTCGGTCTGGGTACAGGCGGGCGGGTATGTGCGGCGCTCGGTGAAAAAAAATGGAGAGAAATGTCGGAAACATTTTAGAACGTCGAGTTTTCCACAGGCGTGTTTCGTCCTCCGTTTCGTCCAACCTTTTTTCACCAGACAAATGGGTCCAATGTGAGGGGTATGGGGGGTTTTTGAAGGTTAGAAGCGTTTTCAATTGTTTTGGATCCTTATAGTATAGAAATTAATTTAGTTTATTTTCAAAGACATTAGATTGCCTTAGGGCAAGTACAACGGTCAGCCAGCACTCGTCGATTCACGATTTTCAAAGCAAAACGGTCCGACGTGGCAGCTCTTAACTGAAGAAAGAGAATTCCGTCGTCGTCTCGTTTATCTACGTGCTCCGACGCGAGACGCCGAGTCCGCAGCGCGTTGTACGACCCCGCTCCCGGTGGTCGAGGGCGGCGCGGATCGCGTGCGCACGGCTTAGCGGCAAAGCAGCGCGCCTGCTCCCACCTCCCCAACCCTCTGCCCTCCAAATCCAAATCCTCGGCCATGCGGTAGTAGGAGGAGGCAGCGGCAGCGGCGCAAGCTTCGGCGGCGCCGGCGTGAGCTTCGACAGCGCCAAGAGCTCCAGCGGCAGCAGGAGGAGCTCCGGCGGCGTGGAGAGGTCCGGTAGCGGCAGCGGGGGAAGTTCCGGCGGCAACAGCGGGTGGACCTCCGGCGGCGTAGATGCAGGCGGGCACAGCGGGTGGACCTCCTACGGCAGTGCAGATGCAGACGGGCGCAGTTGGTTCTTCTCCAACATCATCTCTAACCGCAAATTCTTCAAGGGTGCCGACATCTTTTGAAGGGGCAGTGGACAAATTATTGATTCTAATTGAGGTGAACAGATTCTAACTGAAGGTCTTTTGAAACAATTTTTTTCCCCCAATCTATCTGCTCATCTAGATGTTATCTGGAACTGTCTGAAATGTCACTATCTTGTTATCTGTGGAGTGTTCAAATGCAATACCATTGGATTGTTCACCCATAAAAAGCTATCTGTGGAAGTAATAATCTGTTGTCTAGTAATAATCTAGCATCACCATGTTGCTCTGGAATTCATAGTTAAAATTTGTGAAGTAGTTAGGTCGTATGGTTCATTTGGGAAGTTCTTGTGTGCTCTTCAGTTTCTTTTACCAGGTGACCAAAATTACTGGAAATGCACTCTGCACTACACCTAAGCATATGCCGGATTGGATTTTTAGATCAGTGGGCTTTGCAACAGCTGCATTTGCTTTGGCCGTTCTTGAGGGCAACACACAGCCAGGAGTTCGGCTTCCAGAAGATGACTTAATTTCCCATACTAAACTACCTCAAATTGTTATAATGCAGCCAGAAGGAATACCAATTGAAGCAAGGAAGCTGCTTCTTGAGCGTGTTTTTGTGTGTTCCAGTAACTTTTAGCACAGACAGAGATGTGTGTTTTGTATGTGTGTTTTGTGACTTCCAGTAACTTTTAGCTAATTGTATGTGTGTTTTTGTGACTTCCAGTAACTATCTACATCTTGCAAGCAAAGGAGCAAAAAGAGGCAGCAGAGATGCAAAGGGAGGCAAGAAAATATGAATAAGAGACTAAGATGTTTGAAACATACAACCGCCTTCTGTCAATCGATTTATCATTGATGTCCGATGAAGAAAAGGAAGATGTCTATGAATTGATTTTCCCATCTTGTGGCTGTACAATATTCTTACATAATTAAACTTTTTCAGGGTTGATCTCACTGAAGAATGTCGTAGGAAATTTATCTTGCACTGAAGAAGGAATAGTATGTCTGGCTGCAATTTATCTTGTAGGGAATGGAACTATTTTTTTTTAGATAATGGAACAAAGGTCCCGGCCTCTACACCATACAGTATGATGTACGCAGCGGTTCATTACAAGACGGAGAGCTCTTAGGCTCACAAATCACTCCATAGAGCGCACAAAAGGGAAAAAAAGGTAACTGTTGCGAACATAACCAGGCGCCTAGGCCTCAATTCTATTGGAGAACTTCCAACCAAAATTAGCAAACACTTGCATGACGACCGTTTCCAATAGACGACACGCATTCTTCAAATTTGTTCTTGCTTCTTCATCTTTAAACAGCAGCGACCATGTGCGCGTCCAATATGTAGCCCTGAAGATTACCTGCATGAAAGTTTTAGGTTTAGAACGATTGAATACCATATCATTTCTATTCAACCATATAGCCCAACATATAGCTGTCAAACCCATACAAACTTGGTCTCTAAGCGCTGACCTAATGCCATTTAGCCAAGAACCAAACATGTTTGAGATGCTAGACGGGGGTTGAATGCCAAATGTGATATGTATTGTGTTCCAAATATATCTGGTGAAATGACATTCTATAAAAAGGTGTTTTATAGTTTCTAATGAGCTACAAGAGCAACAGCTTAAGTTTCCCTTCCACTTCCGTTTAGCCAAGTTATCTTTAGTAAGGGTGACTCCTTTTCTGATGTACCACAAAAAGATTTTAATCTTGAGTGGTATCTTGAGTTTCCAAATAGGACATTTTCGAGGTATAATACCATTTTTAATGATGGCCATGTACATGGATCGTGTCGAAAATACCCCACTCTTATGCAAATCCCAAATGAAAACATCTCTAGCACTAGTTAGGTTAGTTGTTACAACTTTTGCTACTAGGTTGTACCAAGCTTCTAAATTGTGTCCAATTAGAGCTCTTCGGAAGGATACATTCAGCGGGGAGGTGCTTAACACCTCGGCGACCGTCGCTGATTTTTTCCTCACTATACGAAAGAGGTTCGGATATACTAGTTTCAGGGGCTGATTTCCCACCCATGTGTCCTCCCAGAAACTGACCTCCGTTCCACTATGGATATTATAGTGTCCGCATTGTAAGAATTTGTCTTTTATTTTCATAAGTCCCGACCAAAAATGAGAGTCACCCGGCTGTTTTTGGACTTGAGTTAAGGTTTTATTTGACAAGTATTTTCTCCGTAGGAGGGTTTGCCAAATTCCTTCCTCATTAATTAGTTTGAAGAGCCACTTGCTTAAGAGGCAATCATTTTGAATTTTCAGATTTTGGATACCTAGACCTCCATAATCCTTTGGTGTACACAAGATGCTCCATTTAGTGAGCCTATACTTTTTCTTGTGTTCATCACATTGCCAATAAAACCTCGAGCGATAGTAGTCCAATTTTTTAAGAACCCCTTTAGGAACCTCGAAAAATGAGAGCATATACATAGCTAGGCTTGTGAGGACCGAGTTTATTAAAACTAGTCTTCCTCCTACCGAAAGTAATTTACCCTTCCAACTACTAAGTTTTTTCTGAAATTTATCCTCAATTATCACCCAATCACTATTTGATAATTTCCTATGGTGCATAGGAATTCCTAGGTATTTGAATGGAGTGGACCCCGTGTTGCAACCAAAGATGCGTGCATAGTCTTGGTCACACTCCTTTGCCTTCCCATAGCAATACAATTCACTCTTATGGAAATTTATTTTAAGTCCAGATAACTGCTCAAAAGTACTTAACACTAGTTTAAGATTTTTGGCCTCATCAAGATTGTGTTCCATGAAGAGTATGGTGTCATCGGCATATTGGAGTATCGAGAGGCCTCCATCTACCAAGTGTGGTACGATGCCATTGAAGTCTCCATTGTTCTTCGCTCTCTCGATGAGAAGTGCCAGCATATCGGCAACTAAGTTAAAAAGGAGTGGAGACAGAGGATCCCCTTGTCTAAGCCCTTTCTTAGTTTGGAAGTAGTGTCCAATATCGTCATTGACTTTTATGGCCACACTTCCACCTTTGACAATTTGGTCAATCCAATTGCACCATATAGGTGAAAAGCCTTTCATCCGCAACGTTTGTTGGAGAAAATGCCAATTAACCTTGTCATATGCCTTCTCAAAGTCAAGCTTTAGTATGACACCATCTAGTTTCTTCCTATGCATCTCGTGTATGGTTTCGTGTAAGATTACTACTCCCTCCATAATGTTTCTGCCGGACATGAAGGCCGTTTGAGAAGGTCTAATGACGTTTTGAGCCACTAGAGCTACCCGATTCGTCATTACCTTGGTAAATATTTTGAAGCTTACATTTAGTAAGCATATGGGTCTGAATTGTTGTATTTGTTTGGCCTCTTTCTGTTTAGGGAGTAGAGTGATGATGCCAAAATTGAGACTGAATAAAGGGAGGTGTCCCTTATGGAATTCATCAAAAAGCGGCAGTAAGTCACCTTTGATGATTCCCCAAAAAGCTTGGTAGAATTCAGCCGGAAAGCCGTCGGGTCCCGGAGCTTTATTATGTTCCATTTGGAAAACTGCCTTCTTGATCTCATCCTCATTAAAGGGCGAAGTAAGAATTTCATTTTCCAACTCGGTTACTTGAGGTATATCATCTCTAAGTGACTCGACCATCTTGAAATTATTTTTTTCTGGTGCTCCGAAGAGGCCCTTATAGTACTTTGTGATGAAACGTTTGAGATTGTCATCGCCCTCTATTATACCCTCTTCCTGTTCTAGCTGAAAAATCCTTGTTCTCCTATGCTTCCCATTTGCGACTAGTTGGAAGTATTTGGTATTACAATCGCCTTGCAACAACTTAGTTGTTTTGGCCCGTTGGTACCATTTTATTTCTTCCTCCCTTAGCAATTGAGCCAAGCGTTGTTTGAGACATTGTTTTACGTCAAGTTCTTGGGGGCTAAGCATTTGCGTTTCAGCCTTTTTGTCAAGTTCATCGGCTTTCTTAATAATCTCTTCCTTTTCCTTTTTGTAAGTGCCACTAGTATTTTTTGCCCATCCCCTTAGGAATTGGCGTAGTCGCTGAATTTTGAATTGCCATTTTTGTAGAGGTGTTCGTCCTCGTGTCTCCTCGTTCCACACTTGTGCAACCATCTCTGTGAAGCCGTCTCTTAGCAGCCATCCGAGTTCAAATTTGAATAGTGGTTGCTTATTAGAGTGGGTTCCACTCCCTGTACTCAAAAGTAACGGGGTATGGTCGGAGATTTCTCTATTTAGTGCTTGGACCGTAGCCAATGGATATTTTGTCTCCCATTCAGTAGTAACCAAAATTCGATCGAGGGTTTCATAGGTGGGTACGGTTCTAGAATTTGCCCATGTAAATTTTCGGTTGGATAGCTCCAATTCCCTTAAATCTAAGCTATCTATGACAGCATTAAAAAGGAATGGCCATCTATCGCGGTATCGATCATTATTCTTTTCTTGTGGGCCTCTAATGATATTGAAATCACCTCCAACAAGAAGGGGCAAATTTTCTTTAGCACAGGTCTGCACTAATTCAGCCAAGAATGATTCCTTAAATTCATCTTGGGCAGCTCCATAAACTGCCACTAGAACCCATCGAAAGTCATCCTCCTTGTTACGAAGATGGAACTTCACGTAAAAGTCACCTTCGTCAATGCTTCCAATATCCAAGACTTCCAAATTAATTCCTAGAAGTATGCCACCAGATCGACCATGAGGTTCAGACCAATGCCATAGGAAGTCTCGTCCGGCACAAATATTATTTAAGGTGCTTTGCTGAAAATCTTTTTTCCCGGTTTCTAGTAGAGCAATGAAGTCTAGCTTCTCTTCTCTACTTGTCTCTGAAAGGAACCTAAATTTAGCCAAGTCATTGAGACCTCTGCTATTCCAAAAGACTCCTTTCATTTTGCACCATTTTTGTGTTTTTTAACTATCCTAATCTTAGCATTGCTTTTCTTTCTAAAGGAGCATTTAGACTTGTTTCTCTTGAAGACAGTTTTGAAATCACAACTTAGGTGATCGCTGTCATCATCCATAATCTCCTCCATAAAGTCACCACATAAGTGACCCAAAGTAAGATTTTCTAAGTCATGGTCCTCGTCCTCAATACTCACATCAGTTTCAACATGATCACTAAGTGAAAATAAATCATTAGACCTGTCCAACGCTTTAGGTTCTGGCTGCAGCTCTATTTGCTTTAAGATCATAACCGAATCATTTATTTGCTTGGAGCTAGTGCCTAGAGAAACACCTAAGTTGCTGACTTTTGTAGAAACAACATTTTCTAACGAAAGTGGGATGGACAGTGTGTTACCTTCAGTGTCTAGGTTCCTCCAGGCCGCACGCTTCTTGGCCTTCTCCATGGCGTGTTGGTCGACAGCCGCTGCCAACCTTGGGCTGGAACGCGTCGGTTTCGTCATCGCCTCCTGTATCCCTGCAGCAACCGCAATGCTCTCGGCCAACTTCGAGTTACCCTGCAGCCGCTGTTGCTCGTCGATGGAGCACGCAGCCTTGAGGGATGGCGAAGCTGAGCCCGCAGCATGGCCAGGCTGAGTCGCCGAGGCCTGTTCCCCCTCTGCATCACCCACCACAGCCATGTCCTGCCCTGGGTCGAAGTCTTCTTCCTGTACACCAAGAGAGAGGGAGGAAACCTCCATCGGTTTGGAAGCCGGCAAGGCAGCAATGGCACCAACTCCACCCGAGGTCTTGACCTGCTCAATTGCTTCCCCCTCTAACACCAAATCCTGTGTCCCATCAAGATCATCCTCATCCATGAAGTATTCCTCCTCCAGCACGCCATCTACTTGCTCATCCTCCTTCTCCGCAAAAGTTACATCCGCACAGTAGTTCAAGCTCTTCTCAACAGCCATGTCAATGATTTCGGCCGCCATCCTTTGAATTTTCGCCTCCATTTCTTCTCTTTGCTCCATAGACATGGGAGGTGCATTCTCTTTTGTTTTGTTGGGATCCCCATCGTTTTTCCCAGCAGCATCCATTCCACCTTGGCCATCAGAGGGCTCATTCCTAGAGCGTTTCCCTTCTCTGTCCAAGTTTGCTTCATCATTGGGTGTATCCTCCTCCATGTTTTGATCTTCATTGTTGTTCCCGAAATTGAAATGCACTTCATCCCCATTGTCATCAAAGCCCACCTGCTCAACTTCGAACTTGAGATCAAAGTAGTGATCCCCAATTACAACATCAAGCTTAGGTGGCAGCAGCTTGGGATCCAAAACAGCCACAAGGATACGGCCGTAGTTGTTTTTGCGAGTAGTTTCCATGTCCACCGTTTGAGTGGATCCCAACAAAGTACCAATAGCCCAAAGGTTCAGAAATTCCCTCAACTTTCTCCGGATACCAGTGACCCGAACCCAAACTTTAGGCAGCAAGTAACCTTCCTCTTCTTCATGCCACTCCTCAAACTGTAGCCGTATCCCCTTTGACACGCCATTTTCACGAACATCCGCACCCCCGAAGGCAATGGCCCGCTGCAGCTCATTCTTAGATGGGAACGGGACTATGAACGAGTCCTTCTCATGAGCTACGGGCTCCCAATTCCATTTGCTTGGGACAACACGTTGTAGCTGCGCTACCATTTGATCAATGGAGAGTGTGCCTCCCACTACCTTTACAAGAGCTGTCTTGGAGTCCCTCTTCCGGGATAGCGGCGCATGAGGTATATGATAGAACCCCAAGCCCGCCACCGCATACCCCACTGCGTGTGCGACCGGACGTGGTTGCTTGAGAAGATGGCATCGGTGGTTGACATGATCATGGCCATCGCATATCACACAATATATCTTGGTGGTGCACTCAGCTGCCAAATGACCTTTTTGTGTGCAGCGGCTGCAAGACTTCTCCTTCTTCCCACCCTTGAATGTCTCCTTTTCTTCCACCTCGATCTCCTGATCTCTATCCATCCCTGCATCTCCTGGACCGGCAGCGTGCGCTGGCTCTGCAAGCTCTCCAGCGTCGGCCGCCGCAGCAGCCCTAGGGTCGATTGGCGGTTTGCTAGCCGGCTGATTGGCGTTGGGTCCGAACTGAGCCGGCGTGCCACCACCTCTGCCCGCCGCCGAGACCCTCTGGTAGTGGCCATGGCGACCAGCCCCGCCGCCGCGGCCCGGTCTGCCAGGAAAGCCACCGCGACGCGGCGCGAAGCCCCTGGTGCCGCGCGGCCGGAAGCCGCTCCG
Source organism: Urochloa ruziziensis (assembly GCA_015476505.1). NCBI lineage: Eukaryota > Viridiplantae > Streptophyta > Magnoliopsida > Poales > Poaceae > Urochloa > Urochloa ruziziensis. The sequence continues at coordinate 34,768,210 of CM027125.1, read as the reverse complement.
AGGCCACCCGCGACCACGGCTTCCTCCGGCATCTCCATATCCTGGGTCAAACCCAAGGCCGCCACCCTGAAAACCTCCAGCGCCGCCACCAGAGAACTGCTCTTCCTCCTCACCATAGCCCATGTTGTAGCCACGGCCGCGACCATCGGCGCCTTGGCGATTCATGGCGTTGCAGTGGCGTGTCTCCTCTCCTTCCGCCGCCTCAACCCGTGCGTCTGTACTACACGGTTGTCGAGTCGCTTTGCAGTGAATGCGCGGCGCGCTCGAAGGGTTTTGCGGAGGTGGCGTAGGCACTGGTCGCTTGAGAGCTTTTGGTCTTCCTGCGCGAGCGAGCAGATCAGACAATCCAACGGTAGATGTAAAATGGACTGATCTGCCACCCAAGAGAAATTGAAACGACGGGCCCGGCCCAGCAGCCTTCTCCTCGACCACCCGACCGTCTCCTCCGAGATCCCGCGCCCACGGTCGGCGAGATTCAAAATTCGAATTTTGGGAGCCCGTCGGACTGTCGCCGTTCGCGTTCGTCGGCGCCGGGGACGAGGCCGATTTTCGCGCCAGGCATCCTCCCGAGCTTTTGCTGCTCCTTCTCATCTTGCTGGTAGAGTATCGGGCTCTGGCCAGCGCATCCGTCAAGGTGAACTTTGGGGATGTTCTGGCCGCCGGGAGCGGCCCTCGCCATGGCTTGGGACCCTTCTTCCTCGGCTGTGTGACGTCCATCCCATGTCCGCGAGCCTCCTCCTTCCTTTCAAGTGTCGAACCTGCAGCATAAGAGAACAGACACCCATTAGGTGTTAGCTCCGCCGCTGGGGGCGGTGTTGCCGGCGTGTTGCTGGCCGTGCAGATAGGCACGGAGATAGGCCGGCCCGGCTGCACTCGAGGCGGGGTACGCTCGATATCCTCTTCGTCTTCATCCTCGTCGGAGCTCAGATCTTCGGCCAGAGCCCAAAACCTCGAGCCGCAGGCACGAGTTCTTTGTCCTTCCAACGAATCCGCCGCGAGCTCGTTGACAACCCAGTGTGCCTCCACGTCGTCGCTAACCACATGCGACGCCGGCGTCGGCGCTAGCGTGAGCCGGCGAGCCGCTGGGCGGCGGAGATGCGACGCCGGCGTCGGCGCTAGCGTGAGCCGGCGAGCCGCTGGGCGGCGGAGCGACATCAGTCGAACGAACGATCCTTAGTGGATCCGACCACGTCACATATTGAATGGATAGACTATTTTGTCATCCCAGTTTTATTCTTGCATTTAGATGTCATCTGAAACTATTGTGTCCTCTAAGTTGTATTCATGTGTAAGCTGAAATGTGAACTATATTGTTGACTGCTCATCTAACTCTTTTTTTATGATCCTGTTAAATGGTTCTGCTAAAAGGGAGGATGTGCCTTCTGAATTGTTGCCTGCATGCCGTCTGAACTATGCATGCGTGTGTGTTTGCATAGTGAACTGAAGTGATGCCTGCATGCCTACTCTACCTGATGTTGATAAAGAGCGAGCCTGAATGATGGTTCTGACTGAATGCATTTTGAGGGAAGACCTCAACTGAATTTGGCCCTGTGTGCTCACGGATCGGGCAAGGACTACATTGCGTTTTTAGATTAGGTTTTGGGGTTCGGAACGTAAAATTTCAAGGGCATAACTGTAAAATTCCGAGGGCATAACTGTAAAGATCTTGTGGAATATTTGAATGTATTGTGTATCACTGTATTGTATCATGTATGCAACAAAATGGCTACAAAGATCAAGTATGCACTAGATCACCATGATTTGTGTGTCAAAGGATGCATTAAACATCCTGCAGACAGCCAAACAGACAGCCCATTGTACAAACTGTCTGTTTGTGTTAAAAAGACAGCTGCCGTCTAAACCGTTGTACTTGTCCTTAAAGGTTATATATTTAAAAACGGAGCTTGTCTTAAAAGTTATATATTTAAAAACGGAGGTAGTCCCCCTTCCTTCAATCTGCTACTCCTATTTTTTCTTCATTTTACTTTGGTCCATGTTCAGAAAGATTCAGCACACATCTAAGATTTTACATGAGCTTTTATTTTATTTTTCTCCTGAGCTTATATATTTTGTGGCAAGTATACATATTTTTTTGACTTAGTTCAATAATTCTTCTTAAATAGGCCATATGTTTACATGCCTTTTGCCCATAATGTGAGTTTCGTTCCCTTAAAATGTTTTGTGGGGCCGGGGTTACTTGAAGTTGTAGTATTTTTTATTTTAATACAATTATCTCTTTTAGCAGGAACAATTTTATACTAAATCTGGAATTCGTTCCAAGTTTTTTAAAAAAGTTCTACCTTTATTGAAAAGGTAATTGAGAAAATGTCATGCAAATACTAAGTTGTCATCTAAGAGATCTTTTTTGTTTTTGAAGAGACTATTGTTCTAGCAAACATAATGGCATATTCAAAATTTAATTAGGCATTTCGATTTTGAAACTATGATTTTTTTTTTCTATTCTATATGCTAATGATACAATCAGCATCAGTTTCACTTCTAATTTCTAAAAGATTTTTTTTTAAAAAAAACAGATTCGAACTCGAGTAGACACTTTCCATTACAGTTGACACAAATAGTTGACATTTATTGGATCATTTCTTGATACATACAGGAATGGCTGCAAATTACACAAGTGAAAGAGAAAAAAAACAAACTAACGCGTGCCTAGTTGGCACACCCCAGGGGATAAATCAAACTCGAGAACAGAAAGCACAATTGCGATTCAGTTTCTGCACACTTTTTACCAAAAGGCAAAACGAGAATATGAAACACGAGGCACCGAGAAAAAAGCAAGACGACCGATCGAGCAAACGCGATCCTAGAACAACTCAGAAGTGGTTGACCCTCCTGCAGTTGTTCCTGATCTCTCCAGCTTGTCCGGTGAGCGGCGAGATGTTGCCCATCTTGACCATGGACTTGGCGAACTGCTCGAAGAAGAACCCCTGGTCGGCGGCGAACCGGTGGACGAGCTCCATGGTCTGCCGCCCCCGCGTGAGCAGGATCTCGTCGGAGCTGAGCAGCCCGTTCATGGCCAGGACGTTGTGGTAGTACTGGTTGTCGAACCGGAACTGCGTCGCCGGGTCGAGCGCGAACAGGTTCTGGTCGCCGCCCGACCGCGGGCACCGGCCGCGGAGCTCCGCCGCGTACGCCGGGTTCAGCGTCCGGTCCACCTGCCCGTTGTTGTTCTGCCCGTACAGCCGCTGCCGGAAGCTCACGCACCGGGAGTCCCCGATCGTGTGGCCCCCCGAGAGCGCCACGAGGTCGACCACGTCAAGCCCCTGGTTCGCGAACTTGCTGATGATGGTCGGGAGCGAGTCGTTCGGCGCCGGGATCAGGTTGTTGGAGCCGCTTAGGCTCGCCGTCAGCGAGTCCCTCCTCCCCATCGGCACCTCCCATCCTGGTCCGCCCGTCTGCACGCATCATCGATCGGAGCAAATACTATATATTTATATATATATATACATATATATAGAGTAATTATTAATTAGCAACGGCGATTGATGAACAGGCAATATATACTAGAGCGCACGTACGAGGACGACGGAGTCCCTGGCGGCGACGGCGACGATGTCGGCGCAGGAGACGACGTGGGGGCAGGCGTGCTCGAGGGCGGCCTTGATGTCGTCGATGACCTCGAAGCCGCGGAGGGAGTCCTTGTTGGGGTTGGAGCGCTTCTCGGTGGAGAAGCGGCCGCTGCCGTCGGCGTCGAGGAGCACGGAGGCGTCGCAGCCCTGGACGAAGCAGTCGTGGAAGTGCATCCGCAGAAGGGACGCCGCCATGCGCGGGTCCTCCGCGTGCGCCTTCGCCACGATGCCGCCCACGATCGCCTGCATCTGCGGGCAGCTGTGCTCGTAGAAGCGCGGCTGCAGCGGCACGGGGTGGCCCGAGCAGAGCACGGACAGCGCGGCGAGCACCGCGACAAAGCCGCCGCTGCTGCTCCACTGACGCCGCGCCATTGCCACACCTCACCAGTCACCAACACGCTCGCTCGGTCGCTCTGCTGCTGGCTGCTCACACTCTCGCAAGTTGCTCGTGCTGATGATCTGACGGAACGAGAAGACGAGCACGTGTATTTATAGGACGAGCGTAGCCAATCAAGAATTAGACAGAATGATAAGCATGATCAGGTAAGCTAATTATTTCTATACTGATTGGTTATGAGGGGATTGGGAGAGGGAGCCGGTGCTAATGGCTGGTGTCTTTCCAGCTCTGATCTTACCCCCTCCATTGGGCTTTAAGCAGAGTAAGTACAACCTATGCACTTGTGCATGTTGAGCTCACCGGCTCGGGTACACGTACAGATCGAACGGACAGCACTAGGCAAAAGGGACGCGGCGCTTGTATAGTGCTCGCCATCTGCGCATCAGCTCGGCTTTGTCACCTAAAAGCCTCAGGCTTAAATAATATCGCAACATGTTCATTTTGCAGGGGCAGTGGAGCTTGCTTTTGTCGTGACTCGTGACATCCGACCGACACGTACATGTCGACTGTGTATGATAGAGAAGCCGCTAGTCTCAAGGCCACCACGTTGGTAAAAGCAAATACCATTTCCTTTCTTCTCCAACGCTAAAAGCAACAATTTTTAGAAATTAGCTAAGTGGAGTATATATGCTGTGTCAACCTACACTACAACATTTCATAAAAAAAAACTACACTACAGCAGACCAAGGAGGGCTGTGAACCCAAAATTTAGTCATTCAGAAGCAAGTGCCTGTTTAATAAGATGTTGAATGAAGTCCCTTTCAATTGAATGATTGTAAGCGAATTCAGTTTTAGACGACAAATGGTTTGATAATAAGTCCTTTTATGCATAAGTTGTCCGTCTTTGCACGTTATCGCTATATATATAGTTCGGAAAAAAGCATACAAAGTTAGCCTATGTTCATCAGGAGAGCATTAGTGAGCAACACACTAATATCATGACATAATATTTTATCTAAAAATTGCTAATGTTTAGTTGAATATCGCGATCCCAAATCTGGGGGCGAGCGCACCGGCTGGCCCGTGCGCTCGCTCCCCCACCCCCGACGCGACTCCTCTCGTATCTCGTAGGCTGACTGTAGGTGGGACCTAATAAAAGTTAGTTGAACAAAATTTTGTTGCAAAAATTTTGGCGCTAAAGATTTTTGTTGCAAAAATTTTGGCGCTGAAGATTTTTGTCACAAGCAAAAGTTTATTGACAAAATTTTGACTCTGGAGAATTTTGTCGCAAGAAAAAGTTTGTTGCAAAAAATTTGTCGCTGGAGAATTTTGTCGCAAGCAAAAGTTTTTTGCAAAAAAATTGTCGCTGGAGAATTTTGTCGCAAGCAAAAGTTTGTTGACAATTTTGTTGCAAAAACTTTAGTGCCGAAGAATTTTGTCGCAAGCAAGCAAAAATTTGTTGACAAAATTTTGTTGCAAAAAAGTTTTCGCTGAAGAATTTTGTCGCAGACAAGCAAAAGTTTGTTTATAAAACTTTGCTACAAAAATTTCTGAAAAAAATTGTACATTTTTTTCATATAGTATAGGACGGTGGGCCCGCAGGGGGGCCACGCTTTGTCGCGACTCGCGAGCGCACGCAGCCCCCCTCGCGGGCGAGCGCAAATTAGGCGCTCCCGTTGAATATCATGGCGTACATTTCTAAGTCCAATCAATATGCACAACCTTAGCAAATGAGGTTATAGTAATAACTAGTAATAAAGAAATTGTCTTTTGAAGGTAAAGCTTCCTATGTGGTATATATAAAAACTGTGTCTTTTTTCGGAAAAGAAGTGCGTTTAACAAACGATTTTTTTATTGCCAATTTGTTAAGTTCCACTGGAACATGAGGATGGAATCAATATTAAGACTAGAATTGTTAATGGGCACTTCTGCATTATGTTGGCCACTTTGCCTTATATGAAGATTTTTGGGGGAACCACATATTGGCTCTGTTTCTCGCCACTACTATAATGCACCGACAAGGAGTTGATTCGTAATATATGTTGCAATCTGGAAAAAAAAAAACCCGATTATCAGCACCTCTTATGGACTTGGGCTGATTAAGGTTTCCCAATAATTTGTTATTAACATCATCGTTTGTGTGATTCTTTGAACTTGAATGGTTGTTGGTCAAGTATGTCTTACGGTTCAGCCAATATATTGTTCTATTACCCAAAAATAGAAATAGGAAAAAAAATCTGCATACCAAATAAGTACTCATTTTGTTTATAATACTTAATCTGATTTTTTTACATGTCACATTTGATTTGTTCTAAGACAAATTTGACTTAGAACAAATCAAATATGACATAAAAGACAGAGGAAGTAAATAAATAACTATTGTTTAGGAAAGTGACACGGCTAAAAACACTAATTTGATCATTAATTATTAATATGAAACGTAGGCAGTGTATGTCCAAATAATAACTTGAAACTAATTTTGATGACAAATAGAGCCATGCTACGTACTAAGTATTTTCAAAAGTCGAACCTTATTTGTTTGGGATTATCAAGCAGATTATTCTCTTCACAAAATACTATTGAACCAGTTCAACGGATTATTCTTCACTTAGACTTTTCAGCCCAGCCCAGCGAAACGAACGGGGCCTCATTGATATACATGCGATGTGCCTTGAAGAGGGCCCAATCAAAGATATTGGGCTGGTATGGGGACCTACATGGCAAATAAAATGCACTAGTTGGGTTGTGAGCCCACCCGAGCCCAACATAGCGTTCGGCGCCCAAGTCTTTGCCTTGAGCGTCCCCAACTCCGGTGTCCGGGTCACTGACACCAGTCCATGACCAAGTGACCTCTCGCAGACCCTCGCGGGCGATCCGGGGCTCCGGCCATGGCGAAGGCGAAGGCACGGAGGCCGAAGCCGCCGCGGGCGCCCGCCCGGCGGCTCCTGGGCTTCGGCGGGCTGGGCATCGCGGCGGCGGCGTACGTGGGCGTCGACTACCTCCGCTACCTCTCGCCGGCGTGGCACGACCGGCTGCAGCCGGCGCTCTGGGCGGCGCTGGCGCTGGCGGCGGCCGCGCGCGCCCCATTCTACCGCCACTGGTCCGCCGAGCTCCGCGCCGCGCTGCCCTTCCTGGGATCCATCGCCTTCATGCTCGCCGCCTTCCTCTGCGAGGCCATCTCCGTCCGCTTCGTCTCCGCCGTCATGGGGCTCCAGTGGCACAGGTCGGTGCTTGTTCTCGTCTTCTTGGGGAACTGGGGCGCAGCCGGAGCGGCGTCGTTTTCCTCACCTGTTGAGTTGCTTTCCGGGCCGAGGCTCGCTGGATCTCGGAGAGATTATAGCGTTTGAGATTGAGCTGCTAATTTTGTTTTGGTATAGGTCGTGCTAAAACGTACGGATTTGGAGTTATTCGTGGAAATATGGTATGATCTTGCAGAGTTTTGCTTGTATGGACGCGATTTAAGAGGGTTTCTGTTAGTGAGCGTGGGAAATGATTAGCTTCGAGGCTGAGATTTATGCTGGTCATGGTGTAAAATATAGGGGAGAGGTGTTGCAATTTGGGGAGATTTCTTTGTAACGTTATAGGCCATGGCACGCTCAAAATCTTTTCTAGGATTAGACATCAAAATAGGTTGATTCCAGCAGAGAGTAGCATTCGTGGAGATGAGCATCTGTGCAATTTGTTAAAATGGAACGTTGTTGAGTCATTGTTGCTACTGACTAGATAGATTAAGTTTCCCAATATTGCGAGTATTGATAAAAGGTGCTGGATCCTTGTCACTCTTTTGAAGCTGCCAGGAGTTCAGCTTTTAATTCATTAGATTGGTGGCCTAGAGTTTCACTTTCACAGGCTGTTCAATTGTTGTGTTTTAATTTACTGGCAACTGGCACTGCAAAGATTAAAGTTCAAGTAAAGCATCAATGGTCTTTGGACTCATGGGGTTTGGAATGTAGGAGGAATCTAGAAGTTTAATGGGTAAGAAAGGTATAAGCATCACTTGAGTTTGGGGCCAGTAGATTCCTTAGGCACATGCACCACTCTCAAAATGTAATCAACTAAGTGATCCTAACCCCACTCTGATTTGCTTGGATTCTCACATTTACTATAACCTGTGATACTCTGTGAACATAACCTGGCCTCTGTATGATAAATGCTCTACTAAAGAGGACAGATCTTGGCTTCCCACTGATAAGGAGGCAGTAGCAGACTAGCAGTACTGCCTTTTTTTAACTTTAACCTTCTATACATGTAGTTTAGTTGTGTGCGGTCACCTCCGGGTACACATATATACATACATGAAGTCCAAATCTACACAAATTCTTGTAAACTGAAGTCTTCACTGGTTTTAACAGATCTGCTGCACCGCTTCCTGACACTGGTCAATGGCTGCTTCTATCACTGAATGAGAAACTCCCTCAAAGCATCGTTAATCTACTCAGAGCTCATGTTATCACTCTTCACCATTATTTGATGTTGTTTATCATGCTGGGGTTCTCAGTTCTGTTTGACTGCATCAAAGCTCCTGGCCTTGGTATAGCCACAAGATATATGTTCACTATGGCAATTGGCCGTTTGCTTCGGACAATAACATTCATTGCTACCATTCTTCCATCTGCAAGACCTTGGTGTGCTGCAGCTCGTTATCGAATACCTCAGCAGCCTCATCCTTGGGCCCAGAAATATTACGTTCCATATGCTTCTGATTCAAATGCTATTCGTAGTGTTATAACACATGATATGGCCTATGGTTAGTTCATTTGTCCTATCACCTCACTGGTATATCAGTTTTGTGCAGTGGCGGAGGCGAAACCACTAAAGTATTCTTATATATTTTACAGCTGCTGTTCAAGCATACCCAGATGAATATAGGCCTGACTGGGGACGTATGAGCTTCCTGGTAGACATTTTGAGACCAACTCCTGGGGAAGGGCCTTCATGGTACCATCTGTTGAAGAAAGCTAGTGGCGGTTGCAATGATCTTATGTACAGTGGACACATGCTTGTTGCTGTCCTTACTGCAATGGCATGGACGGTACGTGCTACACTTTCCATATGCACTGTTGTGTTGGAAACCAATACCTTTCAAAGGCCACCAATTCATCATAACCTGTCTATTACATTTCCTCATATATTGTAGAATCCGTTACTTCTAAATTTCAAGTCATGTCATCTTAACTCCATACCTATCTGTTTCACTCTTGCAGGAAGCATACGGGGGCTGGATCTCTGTTGTGATATGGCTCCTTGTCCTGCACAGCGCCCAGAGGGAAGTGCGTGAACGGCACCACTACAGCGTGGACTGCATCGTCGCCATCTATGTCGGCGTCCTCCTGTGGAGAATGACGGGCTTCATCTGGTCTGCCCGAGATGCCAGCCGAGCCAGACGGCTGGCCAAGCTTGATGAGGTCCAGAGCAGGCTGGTCCATGCCGCCAAGGACTCGGACATCGACGAGATCAGGGGCCTGCTGAAAGAGGTCGAGCTGGCTGGACAGGAAAAGCAAGGCTTCTCCCAGAGGGCTATCCTGGCCTTCGCTGCAGGGACAATCATCTTCACCTTGTCCTGCGTTCTCATTGCCTTCACAATGACCAGCGACGGTTGATTTAAAGTTTTGATGGAAGCCCCTGAATCTGAAAGTTGGCTGATTTTTCCTGTGATGTACTGTTGGTTTTCTGTTGGTTGAGATTGCACGGGGTCTTCGTTGATGGAAACATGTTAAACAGAAATGTAACTTGAGTTTAGTGGTGCTGGTGCCAGAATTCATAGATGTTTTGCAGCTGCACGAAAAGCTGAACATTCTCGGTACATTTTGGTGCCTATAATCTCCAACGAAGTGAATTTTACTTAGGCCTCATTGCTTCCACAGGATTCATTCCTGGCCGGGAACGACAGTTGCGGTAGAAAACACAACAAGAGGCCTGGAATTTATTCCGGGCTAAGAACCAATTTACTTATGATTTGGACAACAAAAGACCAGGAATCAATCCCTTAGTCAACAGGTGAGGAACCAATCCGAGTCTTTTGTTGTGTCTATCATGAATAAATTAGTTTCCGACCTGTAATAAATCTCGGTCTCTTGTTGTAACCACCGTGAATTTTCTACTACAATTATCGTTCTCGGCCGGGAATGAATCTAGTGGAAGCAAATGATGCCTTAGGAATTGTGTCGAGTGAGGGGCGGAGACGATTCCAGCAAATACAGAGGGCCACAACTCGGTATTGTTTTTGGCCTGCGTTAGTTGGAAGGAATGCTGCGCGGAAACAAGCCCAAATTCCACACTCTAATGCCATGACCATCCAAACATGTGGAATTCGGGTGTGCAAATTCCAATTCCAATTCTGGCCTCAATATAGACATCGGGCCACAACTCGGTATTGTTTTTGGCCTGCGTTAGCTGGAAGGAATGCTGCGCGGAAACAAGCCCAAATTCCACACTCCAATGCCATGACCATCCAAACATGTGGAATTCGGGTGTGCAAATTCCAATTCCAATTCTGGCCTCAATATAGACATCTAAACAGGGTGTTAAGATGTTCAGCATTTTGTATGAGACAATTCCAAACTCGGTGTAGTTTGTAGTGTATCCTTGAAGTTGCAAGTTCAGGGCTGAAATAACAGGAGCAGAACAGGCTCGTTCGCTTGGCTTATCAGTCCAGCCTAGCAAATTTAGCTCCCTTACAAAATATTATTAAATTAGTCTAAATCAGTCTAAATCAGCATACTTTTTAGTCACCCAACCCAAGCGAAAACGGACCGCGCCGCTTAAAATTTTAGAGTGAAAAGGGCCAATGAGTTACGCCAATAAGTTTGTCACGCTGATCGCTTAGGCAAGACCAAAATGGCTACTTATAGAAAATTTAGTTTTGTCTACTTGCTATTATTCTAATTTCAAATTAAAAAGGGGCTAAAATAAAATGACAGCTGTAGGGTACAATATGCGGCCGTGCGGGTGGGCTAAGTTGAATTGGGCTGGGCCGTTAACATTGGATCACAATCACACGGAGATCTCGCTGCTTGCCCAGGCCGGGATGGCTTGGGCCTTGACAGACTTGCAGAGATATAGGCCGAATCCAATACGCACCACTTGCCGCGTCGCGTTGACACCCGCCCGACGGCGCAATTAGGACGGGCACAAAACGCTTAAGCGGAGGCAATAGTTATACCACATCGGCTAATGAGACCGGGGAACGAAGCTTGGGAGCAATAAAGCAGTACCAAGGGATACCTTGAAATTTACTTACCTGGACGGGGTCTATAGCTGATCAAGAAGAGCTATGGCCTAGGTCAGTGGCCTCCATTGCACTTTGGAGGAGCATTGGCTTACCATCTCCCTGAATGGGAGAGTGGACGTCATAATTTGTGGAAGAGGGGGTACGCGTTCGCGCGGCCCCTACCAAATTAACATATTAATTTTTCATAATTTTGTTTCTTAATTATACTTATATTAAATTTATTGTTATTATTTGGTTTTGATTTGATTTGAATTGATTGAATAAATTTTGCTGCAAATTTGTGTTTTTGAGTGCATCTGTCTCGCTCGTCGTTGGGTAGAGGATGGGACCTGATGGGGGCCACATTACGCCACCGCCCCCACATACATGAGAGTCTTTTACCCCTATGCCATTAAGAAAATTGTTGCTTACCTGTGTGCCATGAAAAAGTTTCGAGACACCTGTGTGCCATGAGCTTAACTTTCGTTTACCCGTGAGCCATTTTGGACGGATGGAGGGGTAACTGAGGCTAACGGAGATGGGAATAGACTATTTTGCCCTTCTACACTGCGGGACCCACCTGTCATCCCTAACCTCTCTCCCTCCTCTTCCTTCCCCACACCACTCTCCCTCCTCCAGTCCTCCCTCCATCTCCCACCGCCCTCCACCCCTTCAATGGCGGGATGGCCGCGTGCCGCCACCCACCCTCCACCCCCCGCGCTTGCGAGCTGGCCGTGCGCCGTCGGTGGGGGAGGGGCGAGCTCTACCGCGCGTTGCCCTCCATGGCTGGCGGGGGGCGAGCTCGGCCGCGCCCTGCCCTCCATGGCCGGAGCGGGGCGAGCTCGGCCGCGCCGTGCCCTCCATGGCCGGCAGGGGGCGAGCTCGGCCGCGCGTGCCCTCCATGGCCGGGGGGGGGGGGGGGCGAGCTCGGCCGCGCCCTGCCCTCCATGGCCGGCGCGGGGCGAGCTCGGCCGCGCGTGCCCTCCATGGCCGGGGGGGGGGGGGGGGGGGGCGAGCTCGGCCGCGGTGCCCGGCGAGGGGCGAGCTCGACCGCGCCCTGCCCTCCATGGCGGCGGCGGCGAGCTCGAAAGCGCCCTGCCCTCCATGGCCGGCGGGGGAGGTGAGCCATGGCCGGATGGCGGCGATTCCGGCGGATGGCGGCGAGCTGGCTGGTGGCCGGCGGGGAATTGATTTGAGATGGGCTGGAGAAGGGATGACGGGCCATTTGCCATAGAGAGATAAAAGACAAGGGCAGAGAGGTCATTTCCTATATGTGGGTCCCACTGTCAGAGCTAATTTCTAACAGAAGGTGGACGGAATGGCACACGGGTAAACTAAAGTTGAGCTCATGGCATACAAGTGTCTCCAAACTTTTTTGTGGCACACAGGTAAGCACCAACTTTCTTAATGGCATAGGGGTAAAAGACTCCATACATGATGTGTTCCTCCATCCCAGAGTGCTTAAACTCAGATTTAGTGGTGCACTCGTCTGATGGTGAATGTTGCTTCTTTTGTGGAGTGCCTCAAGAGAGCCTCACCTAACTATGTTATTGCAGATAGCTTCCATAGATTGCTTCGAAATCAGAATTATATGTTTGGCTCTTTAATTGATGTTCAGTTCAGTTTAAATGCCAAACTTATGCTGAAGAAATTAAATATATATCAATTGTCTTCCTACTTTTACTATCCTCTTGGAAATTTAGCCTTTTTTTTTTACGTTCTCTACTACTAAGCCAGTTCATTCTTTTAGGCTTGTCTGAGGACTAGGAAGAATAATGTCTAAATAAAAAACATAAAACTCTTGAACTGTGACTTCTCTGTTTATAGGAAACGATGCAGCAAAGCAGAGCATCTCCGACTCTGTGCCAAAGTTAATGTGTTGAAGGAAGCCCACCGAGAATCGGCAGTAGAGCCGCTTTGCCGTGAAATGGACAACGTTGTGCCATGGACTTATGGTAATGTTCAGTATCAACTATCAAGTTCAGAGTACATTTTCACTGCCTTTATATATAAGAGCCATCCACACATATCAGCAACTGCAAGTCTGCAAGCAAGTTTGTCCATATGCAGGTTCAGTTGATGCAGTATAAAATTGGCGATGAAGAGTAAGTTTGATGCTACAGGTAGTCAGGTTCTGAAGAGAAAGTGCAAGGTATGGATTTCCAGAAAAGTAACGGAGAAGAGAATCCATTAAACAAAAGCCCCATTTCTGCAAATTTACTTTAGCTGCTTCACGGTAACACTACTGACGTATAGAGATCAGGTAATGATATCTCCGTGCACATCCACAAGCAACAAAAATAAATTTCCATGGATTCAGATGAAGTTTCAGAAGCAACATATTGACATGGTTCGGAGTTCATGTGTGCAGAAAATCATAGGTTCTAGATAAGCTTTGCAATTACAATACTTTCACCATATGGCTTCCCTGTAAATTGAATGAGATCATGTAGATCCGCATTAAGTCGGTACAAGATCACATTTTATTACTATCCCTTATGAAACAGGTAATATGAGTGAAAAAAAAACTGCAAATGGGAATTTTGCAGAGGTAGAAGTACACTAATTTCATTACCAGTTACCATTTTGGTTTATCTATGTAGAGTTCAAACTGTCAAATTGTAAAGTGGACAATCGGCCAGTGTGCATGGAAGCGCTGACTGCAGCAGTAAGATCACACTATCATTTACCTGTTCGATTTAGTGTACTGATATCATTCTTGAATAATTGAAGTTCAGAGATATAAATGCTCACAAGAATATTTCAATATATGATGCCATTTAACATCACTGATCTCTCATTTACCTTGATTGAGACATCCACAAATAATAAAAAAAACTTTGAAGCGGATGAAGCTAATCCTATATGGGCAATAAGCCAATAATCCAACTGACGCGGGCTAGATATGCATGGGTATGGCATGGATGCAATGCATTGACGTGTACATCTAAGTATTAGTTTTAACTAAACTGACATTAACATAAACAGGATCTTAATCTTAGTCTAATCATGATCACTAATTAACTTAGTGCGGAAATTTAAGATTAAACTGACCAGAGCCTTGAGTTGCCATCTGTAGTTGTAGATGTGTTGATGTAGATGAAGTTGAACTTGATCTTCACCAGATCAGAAGCTTCTTGCTCCTGCTTGATGAAGAACTTGACGAGTAGATAGGGATCTCGTGCTTCCAATCCCTTCAGTGCCCTAATTGACCGGTGTTTTGTCTAATCGCGAGATTAGACAGATTGAGATAGATTGGGGTGTACGGGCACCCCTTCTAACTTATATATATAGCACTGCGAGACAGGGGCCGAGTCCTAGTAGGATACGTTTAGGTGTGCTTGCCGATCACAGCACCTGAGTCCTAATCACATACGTTTAGGTGGATGTTTCGTACGTGAGAAGGTGTTCTCTCAGTTGTTAAACCGAGATCACAAATATTTCTAACATTCTCCCACTTGATCGAACGCTAACAACTGATGTTCGCTTTAAACTTATGTTCAGTCTTAGTACAACAGCAAGACCCAGCTAATGCGTCGTCAGTAGTCATTAGTTGCTACTGGGACCCCATTAACCAAAGTTAACTGCAATACCTTGATAGAACGCTTATTAACTTATCGGGAGTTAATACGGCCTATCCAAGTAATCAAAACTAAAGGCCATCCACAAATCCAAACTAATTTCGCGAAAAATAGGATAAGTAGAAAATCTTCAGTAAGTCGTGTTGCCAGCATTTTACTTAGTGCCTTCTCAAGCATAACGACTCGATCCTGGGATCTTTCTTTCACAACACAATACATAATTATTAATGGGCTTGACACCATCAATTATTATGTCGCTACTTGAAATAATACTGCAATTAAATCACAGTAGTATTATCTAAATCAATGTCAATTATTTATTAATACCGGAATATAATTCTTATGCCTGCCTGATTAGAACATGCTATACAAAATTGGCCTTATAATTATGCTAATTCTGTTTAGAGCGTTTCTGCAGAATGCTCCTGTCTGCAAGAGTGAAGGACATAATCTAATTGTGCACTTTTACATCCATAGACTCTCACAAAATCTTATCTGAATATTTCTTAATAAATAAGCATGTTATTTGGTGACTTAATCTCTTAGCACCTTTTTCCAGTGGACTTCCTCTGGATCATAACTAATAAATTTTGTCAAGCATTCCGGCTTATAATGCTAAATCAGTTACTTATAGACTTTAGCATATAGCTTCTAATAATTAAAGCATAAGGAACGTCTTCCTTTATTTATACTTAATCTTTATACTTTATGATAATTAAAAAATAATTTGCAACATTACGCAAATAAATAGGCGTGGCTTTGTATTTTCACATATAATGTCACTTAAGCAATTTCTCAACTTATGCTTTTATAGTGACAAAATCCCAACACTCACTTTGGTCCAATCTTAGTGTATCTTTAATGCCTACAATATAAGAGGCTTTCACTAAGATATCTCTTATATCTAATTTTAATGATATAATAAACTCTTTCTCTTGTAGCATACACTTATTTCTACTTCACTTAATAGAGCAACATATACTTAGAGCATTAGGACATTTAATTTTCCACCTTAATCTTAAAACATAATGTCCATGATATTATAAAACATCACGGTGAGTTACAAACTTAGTATTTAATTTTCTTTTGGAATCACTTCTTAAAATTGTAGACCCTTTATAGCCTACTGTTTTTGAATCCATCAGAAATTACTATTAAAACCCATACTTATAGGTTAAAGATTATAGACTCAATTATGGCCTTCTTATTGTGATTTGCAAAACAATTAGAGGCTCTTTTCTTTTGTGCCTAAAATTAACTGAATATTGAATACTACATATTTCTATCGTGATTAATCATGTAATGAAAAATCTTAATAGAATTTAGTAGTAAATGGAGGTATATTAACTTATAGCACAACCAATAAGAATGATAATTATTTTATCTTAAATCATTGGTACAGGAATATATTCCCATATCTCATCAAGATTTCTCTTCCTCCTTTGTGAGCTCCCACTGACTCCCACTGATCTCTGCATCCTTTTAGAATACAACTATCTTGTCTCAACAAACTTAATGAAACAATTAGAACAGTGAAGATGGTGTCCCTTAAACTTATTTGGGGTATCCACAAATGGTAGCTCTTTAAATTATTTATCTTTAGCATGACCATACTTTTGTCTTGCTTAAATACCACTAATGATCTTCCTCTGCCAATCTAGCCCACCACAGCGATGGCTAGAAAATGAACTAGAGTAGCAAAGCTATGATTAAGTATTCACAAACAGCGATGGCCAGAATGGTGAACACGAACCATACTTCAAAAGTCTCTGGTTCTATTGAACTAGTCCACCCAGCGATGGCCAGAAATGAACAAGAACAACAAAACCTGTGAACATATATCCACTAATCCGCGATGGCTAGAATAATGGACAACGTCACACTAACTAATTTGAGACAATTGGTAATTATGGAGTATTACTCCTATCACAATGGTATTCTAGTGAGCATGTCTCGCAATTTATTCACCCTTTATTTATGCCGAGTTTCTATTTCAGCGCCTTTTGAATATTAAATTCATTCTTTATGGGTAAATAAGAACATAGCAAGAACTTATAACTCCTTAATTTCCTTAGCTTATTTTCCCTCAATACAATAGGTGCATTGTTCTTAACTGTTAGAGCATCTCTTTACTCTGATGAGACATTCCATTCTCCCCTTCGAATTTGTGGTCAAAACGTTAGTGAGCCACAAAATTCGACAAGGTCTCATTATTTTCTTATATACACATCACATACTTATATCAAATCAGAAGAGCACATAAAATTTACTTTGCCAAATAACAAAATAAATAATAGTATCAATAAACTTAATAATTAATAATGTATTTATTATCACTATAAACATAATGTGACAATATTTCAGAAATAGAACAAACTAATTCTAATAAGAATATCATAACGCTTGGACTTCAACTTCATTCATTCATAATGATTTGCTCCCCTTCTTCTTATGGTTCCTTATGCATAATCTGCAAGTGATGTGCACATTGCACCTTAGTCCACCATTAAGGGATAATAATTTGCTAAGAATTTAGCCATAATGAAACAACATTATCAACATAATTTGCAGCCACTTACTTATGGATCTACTTCTTCATCATTTACGTAGCTAATGAAATCAAGAATGCTCCATGTCTCCCTATTTGGGTTGTAGCTAGACTTGATAGGAGCATAACGAGCTGGCAAAGATGACATAATACTTTCTACAAGGAATTCATCAGAGATGTCTATTCCAAGTGATCTTAACTCATTTGCTATGCCACATATGCTCATAATATGACTCATGACTCCACCTTTGCCATCATAACGTGAGGACATTTTTGTAATCTGGACATTGGTATACGTCTTATAGGAACATGCATAATTTTCCTCAACTGACTTTAGTAGTTCCTTAGCATCCAACTCAATTCCATTTTCCTGATCGGGAATTCCTCCCCTTATGCTTTCTATGATCGATTCCTTAATGATCATTTTAGCAATTTTGTTAGATTTCTCCCACTTCTCAGTGTCGATAGCGTACTTCTCAAACTCATGAGCATAGTCCAAACTATCAACGGTAGGAGCAATAAGTTTATCCTCACATAATGCATAATGAAGGTCATAGAGCATGAGAACCTCCTGCACATCTCTCTTCCAGGCATGAAAGTTATTGCCATTAAGAGGGATGATGCCACTTAATAGGACTGCAATTTCCTCAGCTGAAAATTATAATAATAACATAATGTCTCAGTAATAGCACAATAAGATGCACATAAAAGCATGAAATTAACCTTACGATGGTCTGATTAAAATCACGCATATAAGTTTCAATTTGCATCACCGATGGATAGAAAACAAACGAAGCTTATCATTAACTCATAATTAAACAACGATGGTCAGAATTAATTACGAGTGCACTCTATCCAAACTTCTCGATGGTTCCATTTGATTAGAGAGCATCATAATTGTACTTGGTGGAAGAATATAATTTCAGCAGAAATAACGCAATTTAATGCAATATTTAAACATAACAGAAAATTAATGAACCAATTTATTAAACTTAAACTTAAAACTTACTTAAATCACACCAAAACAGCGCACAATATATTAAATAAATAAGTGCACCATAAATTAATAAGCTCATAAAGCGTAAGCGCATGGCACTGAAATTTAATTTGCACTGATCCAAAATAGGCTTGTGAAGTTAATAGCCCAAAGCTTAAATATTTTCAATAAAATATTCCCAAAACTTTATTCTTAAGATGTCCTTAAAGTTCATCAAAATTATGAGAATATAATCTTATTCACAATAAGAAATATCTACTATATCATCGGGCAATAAACTTATTTGCATTCTCAATATAGTGGATAACTCAAAATTATGAATAATAAACGTTAAATTACTTAACACTTAACTTAAATAAGGTTTATGGAAAATAAACAAGGATACATAAAAGATAAAGGCAAACTTATTCGGGCTGAGAAAAAAACTCAAAAGAAACCCGCGAACAGAATCAGCCCAGCAGAGAAAAACTCAAAAGAAACCCGCGAACAGAATCAGCCCAGCAGCGGCCCATTACTCCCCGCGCGCGCCGCTTGGTCGGCCCAACTCACGGGAAACCGGCCCAGCTCATTTATCGCGCGCGCAGCCCGTGAACGCGGCCCACTAATGGCCCAGGGACGGCCCGGCCTGCCTCCGCGCAAACCCTAATGGGGCGATGTTGCTAGCCGTTGATGGAGATCGGACGGCGGAGATCGACCGCTCGGCAAATAAAAGAGCCGGCCGAAACCCTAAGCCGCCTCAGTCTCTCCGCGTCGCCTCACTTCCCTCGCTCCCCTTCTGCTCTCCCGATCCCGTCGAGCGCCGCCGCCGTCGTGAGGTTCGCCGCCAAGGTGCCGCAGGCATCCCTCGCGGGACCTCTGGCCGGAGGACGCGTGCGACTAGGTCGCGCGCGCCGCCGTCCAGGGGCTCCGCTTGGGCGCCGTAGCGGTGGCGGGCGAGAGCACGGCGCGCGGACACGGACTCCTCCCGCTCCGGCATGATGCCGGCGAGGAGACCCATGTGCGGCGATGCCGCAACGCTCAACAAGGGCCGGCCAAAGACGCGCCGGTGCAGCTGCGTCGAGGTGCGCGCGCGTCGGCCTGATGGCGCGCGTGCCTCGCTGATGCAGCTGCTCAGTGAGGAGGCCGTCGTCCACGCGCGGCGGTCGTCATGCCACGCGCGGCCGTCGTCCAGGTGAGTTCCCTAACCCTAGGGTTAGGTTAGGGTTTGTGATTTGGGAAAATTTCGAAGTTTGGGGAAAACTCGTGATGAACCTGAGATTCTTTTGCTTCCCCTCCTTCTACTTGCTTATGCGCACCTTTAATTTCATTAATCAAGTCTTATGCGCATGATTTGGGCTTAACAGTAATCAATTTTGGGGAAAAACTTGATGAAACAGGAAACCCTAGATCTAATTGCTCAACTTAATCATGCAATTAACCTTAAACAGGGGCTAATCTGATAACTAAGTACTAATTAACATCTAATTCGGCATCACTTAGCATACCAGATCAAGAAATTGACTAATATTTGATTGACCCGAACTAGATTAATTTTAGTTGCTTACTGGACTTGTACGATCGAATCTGCATAGAGCTAATTTGTACATAAAACATGATTTTTGGTCTTAATGTCGCTCGGATTTGCCAACTTAGGCACTACTGATGCACACATAAAACTAATCCGCTACTGAAACACTTAACTCAGAATACGGATTTGCTTAATTTCTCATAAAGGCTTGCATAAACGTCTAATTATAGTCTAATCCGGTACTGATGGACCAACTAGATTAGAGATTGAACTTAATTAGCATGTAACAGAACTAATGTTAGGGCTAATTGCTGACTAATGCACTGCATTGATGACTTAAACATGTCCAAAAAAAAATCTAATATTGGTACATACGCATGTGATCAAACATGAAACAGTTCCAATTAATCTGATTGCCATATAAAACGTGCTTAATCGATGCTAAACAACTTTAAACAGAGGCATTAAGCTTATTGCTCTGGATTAGGATCAAGTTAGAACTAACCTGGCTCTGATACCAATTGTTAGTTTTAACTAAACTGACATTAACATAAACAGGATCTTAATCTTAGTCTAATCATGATCACTAATTAACTTAGTGCGGAAATTTAAGATTAAACTGACCAGAGCCTTGAGTTGCCATCTGTAGTTGTAGATGTGTTGATGTAGATGAAGTTGAACTTGATCTTCACCAGATCAGAAGCTTCTTGCTCCTGCTTGATGAAGAACTTGACGAGTAGATAGGGATCTCGTGCTTCCAATCCCTTCAGTGCCCTAATTGACCGGTGTTTTGTCTAATCGCGAGATTAGACAGATTGAGATAGATTGGGGTGTACGGGCACCCCTTCTAACTTATATATATAGCACTGCGAGACAGGGGCCGAGTCCTAGTAGGATACGTTTAGGTGTGCTTGCCGATCACAGCACCTGAGTCCTAATCACATACGTTTAGGTGGATGTTTCGTACGTGAGAAGGTGTTCTCTCAGTTGTTAAACCGAGATCACAAATATTTCTAACACTAAGGTGCTCACGCGGCTCATGATTGGTCATGCAGGTAGCAGCCGCTGGGTCAACGCAGATCCCAAGTCAACACCAGCGGCAGCCGTGGCATAATAATTACTCCCTCCGTATCGTTTTACTTGACGCTTGCAGTTCAAAATAAATGGAATCGTAACATTTGACGCTGGTATTCATCCCTTATCTAATTTTCTATAGTTGCCCCTCCTATAGGACGAGAAATTTGGATATTTGACATCCAATACAACTGACACCCATGAATGCCTTTCGAAATTTGACACTGGGTACATGAATTCTTTCGATTCAGGGGACTATCCTCCCTTTTTCTCTCTTCAGCCCTAGTAAATGTACCATTATGCCCTCCTCTTCTTCCTCCGGTCCTTCCTCCCAACGCCAGGCGCTCTCCATCACAATCGACTGGAAAGGGGGCGGAACTCTGGTGATCGAGGACGAGAGAGACGGAGCTCCGAACGGCAAAAACAGATCGAGCTCGCGCCGAATCGATGCAAATCAAGCTCGAGCTACCCAAATCGATGGCGTGGAGAGTGGAGGAGCACGAACGACGTCCATTAGCGTGGGCGGCCTTGGAGGGCTGAGGAGCTCCAACTTTGGGAGGCCGTGGCGTGTGGATTTGCTCCAGCTCCGGGCGGGCGGAGGAGTCTTAGGCGGCCTTGGCGGGAGGAGGAGCTCCAGCTCCACGCAAGCCATGGCGGGCGGAGGAGCTGGCGGGCCGCCTGGACGGCGCGCAGGGAGGAAGGGGAGGGAGGGGAGGAGCATGGCGGCGGCGGCAGACTCCAGGGGGCGCCGCCGAGGTGGCCAGCGGCGAGCCAGGGGCACCGGCGAGGTGGCCGGCGGCGAGCCAGTGGGCGATGGCTGAGGTGGCCAACGTTGTGGGAGCTGCTAGCGGCGCGTTGGGAGGAAGAACTGGAGGAAGAAGATGAGGGCATAATGGTCCATTCACTAGGACTGAAAGGGAGAAAAGGAAGGAGAGTCCCTTGAATCGAAAGAATTCGTGTTCCCGGTGTCAAATTTCGAAAGGCTCATGAATTGGATGTCAAATTTAGTGAGGCAGTTGTATTGAGTGTCAAATGTCCAAATTTCTCCCTATAGGACGGTGTGCTTTAACATGCACAGTGTTACAGTGTATATATAAGCCTACATGCTATATGAGTTATTACATGCATAAATAAATATTTTTAAAGCTATAGCTTGTGCAAAGCTCTGCAACGGCCAATGTTGACAATAGCGGGCTATAGAATTTAGCGGAGTGTTTCTAAAAAAGTTATAAAAGCTATAGTGCAGCTATAGCGAAAGCTATTGCCTTTAGCGGTATGTAAAAAAGCAGTAAAGTTTAAGCTAAAACTTTATAGTTTCAAGAATTTGATTTTATATTTCATAAGTATATGGCTAGGCATGAGTGTAAATATAAGTAAACATATAAAAAGAGTCACAATATACGCAATAAGTCATAAGTTATAATTCGCAGTTCATAAATCACAAGTATATAAGTTCATAACTCAGTCATAGTGGAGTTAGCGGCGCTAGGCTATTGAATATAGCGGAGTTAGCGGCATTAGCGATAATATTTGCAATATCGTCGCGGCATCTGTCTCAAAAAACTATAGCGGAGCTATAGCGGGCTATTGCCAACATTGGCAGCGGCTGATCCACATGCTTCCTCTGTCTCAAAAACAAGTCATTCTAAACGTTTTAGGACAATATTTAAAAAACGTTTTAGGACAGATTAAAAAAAATAAAATGACCTTGATTGCCTCTATATTTTAGCCAGATTTGATGCTAACCGACTGTTGCATGTCTGCATGCACATGCAAACCTGCCAAATCGGATAAAACAACTTTTTTTTGGAACGGAGGGAGTATCTCTCATCCTCTTAATCTCTTCTTCTCTCACTTTGTATTTTCGTTTTTTTTCCTCCCTCACGGTCAGTGTGAGAACAACCTTTTTATTAGGGTCAAAATTGCAGAATAGAGGGGATAATTATCGCCGGGCCGGGATGGTGTGGGAGAATAGGCTCAGGAAAACAAACTCCTGCATCGAGATGGGCCAAATATGGCCCGGGAGGTCTTGGGCCTGGGCAAACATGAATTTGACTCTATCTAACCACAATTAGCCCAGCGCCAACCACCTGTTTAACGGAGGTAATAGTACCACATCGGCTAAGGAGACCGGGGGAAGAAGCTAGGGATCAATAAAACGATTTTTTTATTTTTTTAATATTAATTAATACAACATTTACAAAAGTATATCCCAATAACATCAAATTACAGAATTATAGCACCATCGTCCACTGAGTAGACGAAGATGCTAATTTCGTCTAACATTAGGACGAAATCTATTTTCCTCTAATGGGAGGACGAAATCTAAACAATTTCGTCTACTGCAAAGACGAGAACAATTTTCGTCGCTTGGGTAGACGAATTTGCATGACGAAATTTGTTTTCGTCTAGATAGCAGACGAAAACTAAATGCCCTGCTCGCCATCTCGTGGCTGCCTCCCGCGAACGCTGCCGACCACCTTCCGCCTTCTCTAATCAAGAAATTTGTTAAACAGCTGAATGCTTGTCTTGTCGTCCGTACCATCCGCAGGCTTTAATTTGTTCAGACAAATTCATTTGGATATATGTCGCGAGTTCGCAACATGCAAGCCTCATAGCAAGCGGAGAGGGATGGGCATCACACGGTTTACCAGCGCCGCTCTGCCACACATGCGTGCGCTACCTGGGCTGGGGAGAAGCGAGGTATGGCTGCGCGTGCGGCTAGCGGATTTAGGCGGAGGAGGCATGCGCGGACGCGGCAGGCGCAGGCCGACGAGACCGCCTCCAGCCGTTGCCTGTCAGCGCCGAGCACTGCCGCCTCGTGCCGCTGTGTGCCGGCAGTCGCAGCCCGGAGACCCGCCGCCCTGGCACCACGGAGCTCTCCTGCCTTCCTCGACGACAACCGCCACCGCTCGCTGCCCCCGCACAATAGCCGAGCTCGGAGTCGTCTGCTGGTCCGACGAAAACAACCTCCCTCCCAGCTTTTCGTAACACACATGTTTTTCGTCTACCGACTCGACGAAAATGGTATTTTCACCCACTGGTGCGACGAAATCTGATGGTTTCGTCTAATGACTCGACGAAAACAATATTTCGTCTACCCGTGCGACGACTTGGGTATATTTCTGGGATCTTTTGTTTTGGGATTTATTTTATAATAAGCGTATTAATTAATATTAAAAATAAAAAAATTTCTCAATAAAACAACACCAATGGATACCTTAAAACTCACTTACCTGGATGGGGTCTATAGCCGATCAAGAAGAGCTATGGCCTAGGTCAGTGGCCTCCATTGCACTTTGGAGGAGCAATGGCTTACCATCTCCTTAAATGGGAGAGTGGACGTCATAATTTATGGAAGAGGGGGTACGCGTTCGCGCGGTCCCTACTAAATTATTTAATAAAAAATATGAATTATATTATATTTTTGTTGTTATTATTAATTGTGTTTGATATAGTTTGAATTCAAATTTGCTGCACATTTGTGTTTTGGATGAAAATATCTCGTTACATTTTTGTTCGGTCTTGGATTGTTGCTGTTCAATGTGACCTCCAAGGATCCAAACATCCAACCCAGATCACGGACGCCGTCAGGCCTAGTTTGGTTTACCACGACCCAGAAAAAAAAAACACAAACCATCGAGCTTTAGATGGGCCGTCGGCCCAGCTTCTCTCGTCTCGGTCTCCGACGAGACTGCTCGACACGCCGGCGTTGTTTCTCTCCTCCAAGGCAAGGAAGGGGTTGCGGCGCCGCCGCCTTGGTCCCTCTCCTCTCACCTACGCTTATCCACCTCCGTCGCGGCCTCGTCCGTGTACGTTCCTGCGTTCGACCAAAGGCAAGTAGAGCCTCTCCCGACTGTAAGCATTTCTCACTTTTAGGGAATGTTTTGTTGTTTCTAGACCTAAGTTGCGACGCAATTGGTAGATCAATCATCTGTGGAATAATCATTTTTTCGTACCCAACCGCACAGATAGATGCGTAGTGGTTTGCCCGGTCTGGTTTGCTTCAGTTCCTGTTTCGATGGATCGTATGGATTTTTTGAGGAAAAAGTCGGGGTATTATTTCAGGCATGCCATGTGGTGGTTGTAGCATCAGTTAGCCTTGTTAACTTACTTTGGGAGTAGTTCAGTTTTGATAAGCATTAGGTTACCTTCTCAATTTGTTGGGCCTGAATTAAGTCTGATAAGCGTGGGTGCACAAGAGTTGGGTTCAGGTCAAAGTTCCCATTCTAAGTATCAAAAAAAAAATCCCATTCTATGCTATGTGCAGCAAAACCACACAACAGGCAGGGCCGGCCCTGGGATTTTGGGGGCCCGGGGTGAAGCTTAAATCGGGGCCCTCTTGGTAGTAATATGTTGCAATTTTTTGTAATTTTTACTATCATATATGACATGTCCTTGGTAAAAATGGTTGTTTATCAATAGTAGTCCTTTATAGGAGAAAAAAATATGAGTTCATAAGCACTATTAATGTCAACTTTCTCTTCCTATGTAGGGTCCTAAATCATCCAGATTAATACTAGGTTGTTCCTCTGCATTAATAATAGTTAAGTCAACTAGATTTCTTGAAGTGCTTGTGCGCGAAATGTTTGTCAATGGCGCCTCTATGTGATTCAATAAACTCATGTTTGTTTCCTCTTCTCCTTTTCTCACTACCAGATGGGTATATTACAGATGAGATGAAAGTGTTTTGTGCTAAAAATTATACTGAAAACACCATTATTCGTGAGTGTCAATATGATTTAGGGCAAAATGAGTACCTATGGTAATTGCTAAAGTCTATAAATCAAATCGATCGATATAATACCTGGTCACTCTTGATTGGCTGATTGCTGCACGGGCTGACAAGTGATTGAGGGAACTTCTTGTCTCCTTGTTGATTATTGCCGCGCTGTGTGTTAAAAATTAAACAATTGATGAGTTGATTGGTGACGCATTGCGATTATGGGAGACGGTGATATAGATTTGAGACTAACATAAATAGATAGATCGATGAACTTGCGTGAGTGCCCCCCGTCGAGATGTCCCGTTACATACTACCGTCGCGGAGTCGGCGTTGCCGCCGAACGTCCGCAATTGCGCGCGAGTCACAATACGCCAGCACCCAGCGGCCGGCGGCTCTTCACGGACTGGCGATCAACAGCCATCAGACGAGCACCGCAGAAGCCGAGCTGCCAATCTATACAAGCTGCGCCGCGTGAGGAGGGACGACGATAGATTGGAAATTTGGAAAGGAGTCGTACGGGATCACGCCGATGTTTCGTGGACTTCTCCTATACGTACACTACACGTTACGGGGCCCCTGGGAATCGGGGGCCCAGGGCGGCCGCCCCTCTTGCCCCCCCTCAGGGCCGGGCCTGACAACAGGTTAGGAAGCTACAGCGCTTGGAGATGGAGATGAGGGCCCGGGAATCTGTAAACATGTCAGAGGGCCTAACTGGGGCGATTACACCTTACGCCACCGCCCTGCATGACGTGTTCCTCCACTCCCATTGCTCATCATGCTTCAACAAATTTCCGTCGAAATCCCCGTCTCATGTCTTGCATTGCATGACATGCTGCTCAGAGTGCTTAAGCTCAGATTCAGTGGTGCATTCGTCTTGTGGTGAATGTTTCTTCTTTGTGGAGCACCTCAACAGAGTCTCCCCTACTATTTTACTGAAGGAACATGTGATTTGCGTCCTGCTCTTCGCCTTCTTTATGCGCTTCAGATGCATGGTCTTGTTTTGTCTGATCAAATCAACCACTAAAGTAGAATTGGTGGACTCTCAGCAAGTGGCATTGGGGAAGCTCTGGAGGAAGGTTAGGAGGTTGCTGAGAGGATATTGAAGGTTACCTTCTTAAAAATGTCATCTGCCAAAAAATCAAGGCCACAGGCTTCTATTGGTTCTGATAAGTGATTACCAACTGTGCTGAGGTACGGCTCAGTGAAGGGCCAGCTTCTTACCAATAATTCAAGATGTTTTTATAATATTCTAATAAGAAAAATACGGGCACTGCTTTTGGACAACCACGCCTTGTTTCAATGAACTGAAAACAAATATCTTTGTCTGCTCGATGAAGAATACCTTCTCTCTGTGTGGGATTTTTGTGTCTGGCAAATTAGTCCTGATTGAAATAGTTCCCGGGCAACTCTTCAAGTAAAAACGAAACCATGTGTTCTGACTTCAGTGGCATGGTGATGGTTCCCTGCTGTGAATAAAACAGACATGCCACATTCATCTCTATTTGACGAAATGAACCCACTTGATCAAGATATTGGAATTGAAAATGCTAGAGTAGTCAGATTTAAACTTATCTTCAGGGAAAAAGTTAACCAAACGAATGGTGATCATCTTAGTGTTCAACTTCTGTTTCGAAGTTTAAGTTGGTAACTCAGAACTCAACTCTAGATGAAAGCTTCCATTTATCTTTGTATTTATGATTACCAAACCTCATGTTTCAGCTTACCTGTTTGGCTAGCCTCATTTTCATATATATAAATTTTGATTTAATTGCAATTACCCAACACATACATTGCTGCTTTGGTCACTTGTTCCATTTTTTGGTGCCAAATAAATATAGTAATATGTTTTGAAATTTTTCTTTGCCTACATTACTACTTAGATTCGCACATTGTCAGTGATGATTTTTTTTCTCCTGCAGGAGAGGTGCATACCATTTTATTAAATAATAAGAGAAGTTAAAAACATACAACACAAGTCTCCACACTGGAAAGAGATTACAAGAGCTGTTGAAACAAAACATGAGATGGACATACTTAACGACTAGACTACAGGCTAGACCAGAGAGCTAGTTTCTGAAGCTCCTTCGCTCCTGCAGAACACCACAAGGTGCATCAGTAAGGAAAAGGCACCCCCATTAGTCGTCCAGCATGTCCATTCCTAAGAGAGACACATCTTCTCTTAGTTGGTGGCTCAAATAAAAACAGATTTTCTCCTTAGGTGCTAACTATCCTCATGTTCAGATCTTTGTTATGGATTCATTGCCATCTTGCTGTAAAAATCATGAGATGGCAGTGACCAATGAGAGTTTCTTCCTTTTGCACTTCTTATCTCATAGCATGGCGCTGTTTATTTCAAATGAGTGTATCATAGTTAGTTTTTCCTGTCCTAATGCCATGACCGGGAGACTTGTTGGCCGATCTATTAATATGAGAAAATATATGCAAACCCACAGAATAGTTTGGGTTCAATAATTGGGGTCGTTTGCTTGAATCAAGCAATTTCTTTGTCTGTATCCACCTGTGCAATACAAGATGTGGATATTTGTTACATTAAATAGAGTAAATTGCATCCGGGATACAAGAACTATACAAGTGCGTGCAAATTGGCCTAAAAATTTGTAATCTGATTAATCTCATACTACAAGAACTTTACACTTTGGTGTGTCTACGGTCCAAGTCCCGTCGTATCACGTATTTGTCCATAGTGGACTATGAGGTGGCAGGGTGGGTTTGTGATAGGGTCGGATCAGCTCAGCTAGTAGAAAAATGGGCTCGGCTTGACTTGGCTCGATAGGTTAGTGTGCTAAAAAAGTTGGATCGCATGAAAATTTGCATGACTAGGAGTTTTGCATGATCTAAAATAACTCGTTGTGACAAACAAACCTATTAAACTACACGTATTCAAGGCATGTCAAGGAAGAAAGGTTTGTGGATGAATGGTGCAAAAGAGCCGCTCGCACAGATTACAAGAGAACAGGGCAACGCTTCTATGCAGGCATAGATGAACTGGTACGTGTTGTCTTTCCACTATTAATTGAATACATCGGAGCCATATGAATAAAGTGCAAAAATAGAATGTTAGAACAAAGATTGGAGGGCAACTAATTGTATAAAGGTGGATCAGCATTGGGTTCTCGACGGTGAGGTTCCATCACCCGCTCGCTGTGGCAACTCCCGACGCGCAGCAGCCATGCCTTATTTTTGTCGCTGCTTTGTGCTACCATGCAAAGTCTGTCCCATGTTTTCGACGAGCCGAGCAGCATGTTTCTGATGAGCCGGGCCTATCCCACCCTGCCACCTCATAGTCCACCATGGACAAATACGTGACATGGCGGGACTTGGACCGTAGATGCACCAAAGCGTAAAGTTCTTGTATGGGATTAATTAGATTACAAGTTTTTGGGCCAATTTGCACACACTTGTAAAGTTCTTGTATCCCAGATGCAATTTACTCCATTAAATATAATGATCAACTGGCAGAGATTTGATGAACGCCGAAAACGATCAGTTCACCTTCTGGGCACAAAAATATCTGATTATGCCTGTTTACATCAAACATAATTATGGAGTATTAGGTGCATGCATCTTTTTGGATTACCACCTACTTTATGGATTGATTTTGTTTTTCTGTGTGGCCATGGGCCATTGGCCCAGGTCCAGTGCCACTAGACAACAAAGGAGCTGCTTTCATGCTAAGTCTCCATGAGCGGTGGTGGCTACAAGTCTAGCACCGATGACCATGGAAGAGGACCCGAGAATGACACCAGCGACTATGGTAGCACTAGCAGTGGTGGCTACAACACGCCACTTGGTATTAGAACTAGCAAATACAATGGCTGGATGCCAGGTCTTAGCTACGGCGACAGCAATGGCAGTGGCCACGGCAAGTCTAGCGCAGATGACAATGATAACAAATACAAATGTTATTATTGAACCAAAGATTTCAGAACAAAAGTTCACACACTCGACACTAGCATGCCAAAAGCAACTAAAGATAACAGTAGCTAATAGCTAGGTACTTAACTATCTTGAATTTCTAAGCTAGAGAACGTTGACAAAAGACCCGACGACCTATCGATTGCTTCTACCTTGACGACGAATTAACTAGGAATATCGACATCTTTACAAGCTATGCATTGGCACTTGCCATTGATCCCTCCTTTGATACACTGGGATTCCATGAGGTCAATCTTGCGTAGTTTCTTCTGAAGCCAGCACTCAGGCTTGCAGATCCAATCTTTACAGAATGGAATATTCATAGTTATAGTGGCGCAGACGATCTCTGTAAAACAGATTATTTTTTAAAAAATAAAAAAATGGAATTGCACTTGTATCATTATCATATTATAACAAAGTCATAAACTAGAACACAACAGAAAGGAGATACAAGCAGGGACACGAACCCTCCTCTGATACACTCAGGCTTGCAGATCCTATGAGAAGGCAGCAGAGAATGGCTTGCTTCACATTCATCTTGTTTGATATGGATAGAACGAAATGGTAATCCGTAGGTTAAAGGGTACATGGAAGAATATATTTATAGCAGCCAGTATAGGTGATCATCGGAGAGAAAAAGGGATCGGTGACCATTCTCACTAGGGAGTAGTCCAATCGGTTAGCGAGCAGAGTCAAACTGTATAGCCCCAAATTACTGTGTGAGCAGAAATCTAGATTATAGTCCTGATTTACCGAGTCATAACCACTACTAAATCTAATCTTTCTTTTAATCACCACATGCATATCCGGTAACCCTGCAAGGTGAAATGTAATCTAGATGCTTTGACGGCGTACATGCATGGAAACATGCAGGTTCATGGGTCGTTGTTACTCTCGCTAGTCGTGTAAGCGCATCCAAATTGTAAAGTTCCTTGCCACTTTTTTTTTAAAGACTACTAGGTGATTCTCCGCGCGTTGCTGCAGTATTTGAGAGCTTTTTGATAAACTATGAACCACTACTAATCCCGATTAATACAAAACAAAAAACACTTAAAAATAAATTCGACGTTATGACATTTAGGATTTGACAGCTACCCGTTTATATAATGACCCTTAGTTATTGGAAAGATGACGTGAATATGTTGCATAAAGAAAAATTTGATGGAAAATGATGGATATATAACTTGCATTTTGAAAAAAACAGAGTTAATGAAGAAGATGAGAGGCCAGGAGGCTCTTGATATGCTGCGCTGTCATTCTAAATAAAGGAGGGAAGACCAAAAGTGCTAGGATGACGTGGCTTGCTGAGAGTTGAGAGAATTCCCTGTAGTGGGGACCGTCTATATAGTTATACTAGGTGATTCCCCACGGGTTGCCGCGGGATATTTTGCATAATTATATATGATTATTTAATGCATTCTGCAAATAGTTTTAATGTAATAGATAATTATGAAATATACATATACAGTTTATCCATAAAATGACAACACTTGCAATAATGAATTACTTTTTCATTGGCCTTGGATTCGTTCAAAGCCCTCCCGACATCCGACATGAAAGAAAAGAAACATCACAAATTTACCTAAATTCCTCAAATGCGAACATAACTTAATGAAATTGGATACAAAAGAAAAGAGAAGCGGGTAGCAGACTGCGCGTAGCGTTGGGGATCAAAACCGAAATGCTTTGCGTCCTCCTTCCCGATCGCTCTGCGTTGCCGACGCAGCTAAGGCCGCTTGCTGCGACGCCTCACCGGCGGTAAAGTAATACCCTGAGAGACCAACATCGATAGCGCCCTGCAGCGATGCAAAGAGGCTTGATGCTGCGAGTGCCTTGCTCAGAAAATAAGAGGAGGGAGGTGGGGAGGTGTGCGTGACTTTTGATCTATCTGCCATGACTTTTGATATACCGTGATCTTTTGAATGCATCTTAGTGGGATGATAACATGACCTCATGAGGGTTGAGAGAAGTCCTTTAGTGGAGACCGTCTACATAGTTATATAGGATAGGATATAAGATTTCTTGTCACTTGTGAAACCTTCAAGGCCTGTTCGCGTTACTGCGCTACGCTAAAAGGTACGCTGATTTTGCGTGAGGGAGAAAATCCTGTTGCGCTATAAGCTTTTATTTGGCACTTAAGAAAATTATCTCCATGATCTTTCTTTTCTTTATCAAATCCATGGGAAAAACAATAATGCCAGAGCGATTGATTTTCATCATTTTAAAATAAACAAAAGCAGACTACAAACTAAAAGCTAGCAAGTTGGTAGCACAACTCACGCAAAGAAAAAAAAAGAAAACAGAAAAGAAAAAAAAGGTACACACCCAGAGCAACTTCAAAAGACTCACTAAATTCTTTCTATCTAATTGCTAATTTTAGAGTTTTTAATTAAAAAAGTACATTCTAATAATTTTTCTATTTGGTTATTCAAACATAGTCACTCTTTATTCCAGATTTCTCGCCACTTTTGGTACACAGGTCTGTGCCACCTTTTAGTATCATTTTGTGTTACAAACTAGGACTAAAAGGTGACATTTAGCATCGGTTTGTGTTACAATCTGGTACTAAATTGTCTCCGCAGGCTTACAATGTTTGGAACCGGTACTAAATCGCTCGGTGGCCATTTTAATATCGAATTTTAGGCAACTGAAACTAAATGACTAGGGACCAAATGTCGTTTTTCTAATAGGGACCAACCACCATGGAGACGCACCCGAAACCAGTAGTGACATGGAAGCAAATAGAAGAACCACTGCAACTGGCAACTAGTAGAGTAATAAAACATACAAGAAGCCACTACCGGAAATCGAGCCTTTGCCGTGTGTTTAGGCCTTTGCCGTGTGTTTTTTATCGGACACACGGCAAAGAGCCATTTACACACGGCAAAGAAAAAACACACGGCAAAAATTCTTTGCCGTGTGCCTTTTTATCAGACACACGGCAAAGATTCTTTGCTGTGTGTTTTCTTTTGTTGCACACGGCAAAGGGCCGTCCAGGCCCCTCCCGGCCTCCCCTCAATCCCCACGCCCTCTCGGCCCCACGCCCGTCCCCACCTCACGCCCCACACCACGCTGACCTGGCCCCACCCCCGCCTCCTCACGCCCACGCACCGCCCTCGGGCCCCACGCGCGCCCCTCGCACGCCCCGCCGGCCGCCCTCGGGCCCCACGCGCCCCTCGCACGCCCCCTGGCCTATCATCTCCCTACCGTCTCCTCATCCACTCTCATTCCTCCCATCTCTCCTTCTCACTCCACCGCTCTCCCCTCTCTCTCTCTGCTTCTCTCCCCTATGCGACGGCGGCGACGACCTTCCTTGGCGGCAGCGGCGGCCCCTCCTCTGCCTCCCCTTCCCTCCCCCCTCTTCTCGCCCCTCACCTGCAGTGAGGAGCAGCGGCGGGGCGAGATGTGGCGGCGACGCATGAGGTGGTGGCTACGGCGGGGCGTGGTGGTGGTGGTGGCCGGCGGCGGGCGCGGTGGCGGTGCGGCGGTCCTCCCCAGGCGTGGCGACGACGGGCTCCCTCCACGGCGCGACGGCGGCAGGCTACCTCCACGGCGACAGGATCCAATGCCGGCGGCCTTCCTCTCCGGCGCGGTGGTCCTCCCTCTCCCTCCCCCAAGCGTGGCGACGGCGGGCTCCCCCCACGGCGCGGCGGCGGCGGCCTACCTCCATGGCGACTGGATCCAGCGCCGGCGGCCTTCCTCTCCAGCGCGGCGGTCCTCCCTCTCCCTCCCCTAGGCGCGGCGACGGCGGGCTCCCTCCATGTGGCGGCGGTCCTCCCTCTCCCTCCCCCAGGCACGGCGGCGGCGGGCTCCATCCCCACCGACGGGATCCGGGCAGCGCGGTGCGGCGGCGCCATGAGGAGCGGCAGCATGAGGAGTAGCGGTGGCGGCCTCGACGCCGACAGCCGCGACCCCCAACAGATCCGGCGCGACGGGCAGCGGCGGCGCGGCCGGAGCAGCAGCGCGGCGGGGGCCACGCCTCTGTCCTGCAGCTGCAGCTTTGTGCTTTTTTTATTTTTTTCAAAATCATTCGCTGAGTGTGGAATCTAGCCCACGGCAAAGCTTTGCCGTGTGCCCGAGAAATGGTACACGACAAAGACCCTCTTTGCCGTCTAAACTTTGCCGTGTGCGCTTTGCCGTGTGCAACACACGGCAAAGTCATTGACGTGTGTAAAAGGGCCTTTGCCGTGTGCTCCTGGCACACGGCAAAGAGGAGGATTCCGGTAGTGAGCTATATATTATATATGTTATATTTATAGTTTATATGTCCTATCTCTACTCGGTTGTCGAAGGTTGCCCTTGGCATGCATGCCACACGTTGCCATATATGTACCTGTACGTGTGTGCACACGAATCTGTCTTCGTCTTGCACGGTGCTTTAAGTCTTTAACATGCACAGTGTATATGTAAGTCTACATGCCATGTAAGTTCTTACATGCATAAATAAATAAATATTTTTAATACTATGGCTTATCTTGTTTAATTAAGTAGCGGAAGCAGAGCTGCTATGGCTCATCCACATCTCTCATCCTCTTGTTTCTCCTCTTCTCACTTTGTATTTTCGTTCTCTCTTTCTCCACTCATGGTCAAAACTTGAAGCGGGGCTTTGCCGTATGCACACCGGTAGGGGCGAGCCTTTCCCCACCTTGGCTCCCCCTCATCTGTGTGGCACCGTGCTCAAATGCAGTGGCCACTGCCACTGCAACTTAGGCAGTGGCCACTGCCTCTGCCGCCCATTTTCCTGATGAACGGACGAAGATCGACGTTGCTACAGTGGTTTCATGAACAGTGTTTGCTACAGTGCTGATACAGTATTTTTGTCAACAGTGATAAACAGTGACGCACAGTGATTCTCCTCACTGTACGCCACTGCTTAACTTGCAGTGGCAATAGCCACTGCACCGGAGCATTGTCCGTGTGTGTGTGATAACAACTTTGTGGGGGTCAGCTGTGGATTGCCGAAACTTGCCATTGTTGATCCGTATAACTCAATAGTTTAACAATACTGTCGCTCACAAAGAGATGAAGTTATTTATTGATTGTCGACATATGTGCTAATTGATTGTCACTATGCACATACTGAATAGAGACTAGTAGAGAATAATGACATAACGACTCATTTGTCTTGTTTCGATTTTTTGGCGTGTGGGCGAATGGGCGCCCACTCCATTGTACTGAGCTCCGCCTTTGCCAGAACACCCAAGTACCACCGAATGCGGGGAGAGGCAATCCGACCACATCGTTACCATCAATTAGCTGCCTTAATAATCATTCTTTATTTTACTATAATAGTTATCATCATACTATTGTTACAGTTATTTGCTAATTCATTATTAAACAAATACGGAGTAGTGTACAGAACTTCTTTTGTGGAACGTAAACAAAGTCAAATTAGAGACAACCTTCAAGGGCCACGGGTGTTGAATATGTTCCCTAAAATTTAGATCAAAATTTTAAATTCCTCTATTAATAAAGGCCTTCAAAACTAAAGTTTTAGATCTTGACGAGTGCTACAATTTATTTACAAAAAATATCTTCATGTGACTTTGTATGGAACATATATGTTTTTTCTAAGTGTTGCCACTTCAGTCGAGTAGCGCGATAAAGTGTTTTTGTCATGCCATGCAAGATGATTTGATCAGAAGTGTTTTTTAATATCACCTCAAGTGGGTTAAAATGTAAAATATTATATTAGCTATATACATAAAAGGGTTAAAAGAATTCTTGCCCACTCTCATGGGGACGTAGATTTTCTTTATTTAGCAAAAACTCGCTACGATGGAGAAGTGTGTAAATATTCCTGCGGTGATGAAGCCCGAAGTGTGCTTGCAGAACTCTATTTTTTTCTATTCGAGACGATATAGATTTCAAATTTTTCTTCGAGGTGATTAATTTTTTTTAAAAAACATAAATATTCAATATAAAAATGAAAAAAATCCGTGCTTGCGGATGATTGGTGTGGCAGTGCGGGAAGCCGGGAGTACGCCGAGGCCCGAGGAAAATAAACTTGCCCTGCATCGAATTGGGCCGGGCATGTATGATCGGACAGCCCTCCTTGCTGGGCTGCGATGCCTTGGGCCTGGGCAAACATGAATTTATATAGGCTGAGTCTAATTAATACTCCTATAGTCCTATGAACTAAATGACTCCGATCACAATTAGCCGAGCGCAAATCATGGAGACAATAGTACCACATCGGCTAACAGTACCGGGGGAAGAAGCTGGAGATCAATAAAACAATACCAAGGGATACCGTGAAACTCACTTACCTGGACGGGGTCAATAGCTGATCAAGAAGAGCTATGGCCTAGGTCGGTGGCCTCCATTGCACTTTGAAGGAGCATTGGCTTACCATCTTCCTAAATGGAAGAATGGACGTCATAATTTGTGAAAGAGGGGGTACGCGTTCGCGCGGCCCCTACCATATCAATGAAGTAATATTATCATCAATATCAATGTTTTCATGTTTGCCCAGGCCACGTCCACCATCGTAGCCCGCCTCCGACCGGCGGTTGCCGCCCTTGTGCGCCCGTGCGACCCCGTTCACTCCCAGGGGGGCCGCCGTGGTGGTTTGGCGACGACGACGAGCTGCTGCTGCTCAAGCTCCGTCGCGGTCAGATGGCGACCTGAGCAGGGGTGGCCGGCCCCGCGCTCTCTGGCGGAAGAGCAGAGGCCCCGGCCCCGCGGTCGGGCAGTGGGCCTTGCGACGGCCGCAGGGCACGGCGCGGGGCGAGCGGCTCATCTCTCCAACAAGCAAGGGTGAGCGGCTCCGCCATTCCCGGGCGGCCCTCCTCTCCGAGCCCGCCGCACCGCGCCATCTCTCCGTGTGTTCTTCCTCTGTCCAGGCATCACTCAAGAACGAGCCGAACGGGGACCAAGCACAACAGCTTCACCGGCCAAATCCTCTCCACCAAAATCAAACCGTTGCAGCACAGATCCGCTACACCTCCACTACTTCCCCCTCGTCAAATCCTCCCGTGAGCTCTGGCTGCATATCGTCGGGGATTTGAAATCCTCTACTGTGCAAGTGGCCAGCGACGACATTGTCGAGCTCGGCCTGCACCTCGAGGCCCTTGTGGATGAGGCGGGTGAGCACAACGGCGACGAAGCCGCCCTGGCCATCCCACAGCAGGCGGTAGTGGCGGCGGCATCGTCGAGGTAGCCGCTGCGGCACCATTGGGATGGGACGGCCGGAGAAGAACCAGGGAGATGGAGAGAATGGCGGAGAAGCACATGTGAGGCCCATTGCTAGTGTGGCAATGATGTGGCGCCAGCAGGGACAATACCACCCTTTAAAACCGTCTAGGGAGGAAAATCAACCAGTTTTCAAAGTTTAAGGGCTTCAATACCCGGTTATCGAGTTTAGGGAGGAAACGCGGACTCGGTTCATTACCTAGGGAGGTAAAAGGACTTTTTTTCCAATCATCGACCTTTGGATGGGCCGTCCCTGCTGTTCTCGTCCCCGTCTCCGACGGGACTGCTCCTCCTGGACACGCCGGCGTTGTTTCTCTCCTCTCACTAAGAGATAAGAAAAAAAGGGGTTGCAGGCGCCACCGGCCCGCCGCCTTGGTCCCTCTCCTCTCACCTACGCATCCACCTCCGTCGCAGCCTCGTCCGTGGACGGTGCTTCGTTCCACCAAAGGCAAGTTCCCGAGTCTAAGCATTTCTCACTTTTAGGTAAGGGTTTGGTGTTTCTAACCTAAGTTAGCTTGCCATGCCATTGGTGGATTGGGAGGTCAAATCAGCTGTGGATTAATCATTTTGTCGCACCCAATCGTTGCAGATAGATGATGTAGTGGTTTGCCCGGTCTAGTTTGCTTCAGTTCCTATTTCGCTGGATTATATGGATTTTGGAGGAAAAAGTTGGGGTATTTTTTTACTCATGTTATGGGGTGGTTGTAGTATCAGTTAACTTTTTAGTGTACTTATGCAATTAAGTAGTTTAATTTCGATAAGCATTAGGTTATCTTCTCAAGTTGTTGGGCCTGAGTTAAGTCTAATAAGCGAGGGTGCACAAGAGTAAGGTCTGATTTGGGGCTTTCCAATCAATTTTCTCTTGGTTCACTTGGAAACAGTTTAATTCAGAACGAGAATGGAGAAAGCGAGGGAGGGAGGGAGAAATGGAAAATAAAAGCAAGTTCTGTTTTCTTTTTGTCAAAGTCTCAAATGTTCTCATTCTATGCTATGTGCAGACAGAACTTCATAACAGAGCAGGAAGCTTAATAGCATGGCAATGGAGATGAGGGCCCGAGAATCTGTAAACATGTCAGAGGACCTAAGTGGGGCAATTGCACCTTACGCCACCGCCCTGCATGATGCGTTCCTCCACTCCCATTGCTCATCATGCTTCAGCAAATTACTGTCACAATCCCCCTGTGTCACGTCTTGCACAACGTGCTGTTCTGTTCGATACTGCTGCTCAGAGTGCTTAAGCTCAGATTCAGTGGTACATTCGTCTTCTGGTGAATGTTGCTTCTTTGTGGAGCACCTCAGGAGAGCCTCCCCTAACTATGTTACTGAAGGAACAAGTGATTTACGTGCTGCCCTTAGACTTCTTTATGTGCTTGAGATGCATGATCTTCTTTCGTCCGATCAGATCAACCGCTACAGTAGAATTGGTGGACTTTCAGCAAGTGGCATTGAGGAAGCTCTGGAGGAAGGTGATGAGATCGCTGAGAGAATTTTGGAGGGGAGCCTATTGATGTCATCTGCTAGAAAAGCAAGGGCACAGACTTATGTTAGTTTCTTGGATGGACTTAAAGTTGAGAGGATGGCATTATGGGCAGTGATTACAAATAGTGTTGAGGTACAGCTTGATGAAGGGCTGGCTATGGGAATTGCGGTGTATGGCCCCGGTTTCTCATGGTTCAATCATAGCTGCTTTCCCAATGCTTCGTACCGGTTTGTATTGGCTCCAAAGAATGAAGACCGTATTTCAGACAAATCAAAGTCACGGGCAGTCCCTGCCAGCAAAGGAGTTGCAGCTGACATGGTAAAGGAAACTGATTGTCATTTTGTTCAGTCCCTGATATTGCACATCACATACTAAGAGAACAATAGAATATGATTGAATGCTTGTAAGATACTCCCTCAGGTCAAGATATTTGGAATGGATCTGCTACACACCTTTGACCATCAAATTATAATGTAATATACTCATAAAGCCAGATAAATCAAAGTATCACGGATATATCTTTTGATTAAGATCTAATTCTGTCATTTTTGTTATTTAGATCATATGGAAATCGAACTGTTTGGCCACTTATTTTCTTTACTTGAGTTGTTACTTTTTGAATGTACAGTGAATTATTGTGTTGATTATTGGTTGCAGTGGCATGCTTGGCATTATGAGGAAGCTGATTCTACCAATGGTATTTCACTACATGGCTATATGCTACTATGTTCCAATGTATAAATGCATCATTCTAAACTTTCTCTTTATTTTTCTTCTAGCGCCCTGCAAATATGGTCCAAGAGTTGTAGTTCGTTGCACAAAACCAATTAACAAGGGAGATGAAGTTTGCATAGCATACATTGATCTTCTTCAGACCAAGGTACCTTTTTTTCCCATGAACATGCAGGAGAACTACGTATATTTATATTCAGAACATGAAGGAAAGGGGGGGGGGGGGGGATGGGTAAAGAAACCCCTTACAGGATCCACACACACTCACCCCACTCACAAATACATTTTTTTCTCACCTTTCAAGGTACTGTTTTGTCAAATTTTGCTGAACTCATATTTGCAATTTACTGACATATTCAGTCAGTCGCTATCATATGGTCATGATCATGCATTATTCTTTTGAAGAATTATATCAAGGTTAACTTTTGCAATGCATTGTAATGTGTGCTACTTGGGTGACTGTTGGTTGCACCTGGTATTTTTTTTATTAGGTGGCCATACATTATCATATTTGTGCTTAATTTTATAACTTTGGTAAACTTTTTCATGGGCTGTAACCTAATTTCTTTTAATATGGTGACTACTGTTATTCAATGTTTAACAAAGTTATTAAGGGTAAATATCAGCTGTAGAAGAGTATATTGGTGAACAAACACACGAACTCAATACCGTTTCCTTGAACCTAATCTGAGTGGCCTACATGGGAGGTGGAAGTTCTCTTATCTCTTCTCTTTTTGTCTAACTTACAGTTACAGCCCAATTAGATTTAGTCTAATTACAAGGTGGACAAGGGGATGAGATGATTTCCATGTCACTTGTGCCATTCAGATTTGGTGCTCTGAGGGAGGAGTTAGTTTATGCATATGTTCACCGGTATACTCATGTACCTGATATTTCACCAATTAAAGCATATAGCACAGCAACAACAACGTAACCTTTTGTCCCAAGCAAGTTGGGGTAGGCTAATTAAAGCATATAGCACTATTACTCATTTTATTGTTGTGCTTTCTTGTGAACCACCGTTGTTGATACATGATATGGTGCTTTGATTAGTCATGCATTGCTGATGCAAAAGATATATTTTGACATGAACAACCACACCTACTTAGTATTGTAGCCTGCATTTGAAATTCTCATGTTATGTAAAACTTTGGCACATAATACTAGTTTAAGCATTTTCTCCAGATTATCTTTAACTTCATAGCAGCTGCTTCGGCCGTCTATGTGGTGTAAAACTTAATGTTTCTTTGCATCTGTTCTATAAAGCTCAAGGCTTTTGCGTGTTCACAAAAACAAAGTTATCGATTTGTTTTCAAACTTTATTCTCCCCACTTCACATAGGCAAACACCTTTTTTATTTTGATATAGGCTGGTATACACATTACTAGTGTTTCCACTAATGATTAGTCAATGCATATTAATTGTTTTAGTAAATCTTGGCTAAAAATATCAGTGCTTCGGTAGTTACCAAGCCGAGATCAAACATATAATGTGCCAATAAAAAGGAAAACAAAGTTTCTTGTTTTTTCTACTCTTGTGTTTCATTCTTTATTCATTTATCTCGTCATCTCATAACATCTCTTTCCAGGAAACAAGACATTCGGATCTGTGGTTAAAGCATGGTTCAGAAGGCGCTAAGGCGACTTGCGGCGACCTACCCCCCTCACAACGCCTCGGCGTATAAGGCGCGAGGCGAGGCGACGCCTTAGACATAGCATAAACTTGCCATGACAACAAAATTTAGTAGCATATACGTACCTTTCTTGGACTGTTGAACCACCCATTCTCCCATTTCCAATTGGTCTTGCCACCCCCTCTCTTCTCCCAAGCAGGAAGCTACATTAAGAATGACCAATCAGCAACACCAACAGTAAAATAACTAAGTGAAAAGGCTGGATATTAGCAACATGAATGCATGAACATGACATTACAATTATATGACATAGCATAACTAATATCATTAGTTCAACACATCAGTCAACAAGCTTAGAGCCTAGTAGGCATGACCGCATGATCAATAAGTCCTAGTCCATGGTTTCGGACTCCAGTGTGCACATGCACATGACAAAATAAGACAACATGTAGTACTAGTAACACAACAGCAAAAGCAGCATTCATTAGTCTAAATCTCTCAACTCCCATCTCTTGTCTCTCAGCTCTCAGTATCCATCATCAAACTCATTGGTGTTGTTAGCAGCATCTCTGCTCTCTTCACCATCATTGGGGAGAGAGTTCTCAGCATCAGTGACATCTGCATCATCATATGGATCTCGAAGCTCTTCCTCATCTGTACCCAGGTGTTCCTCTTGGTCATCCTCATCAAGGTCATCTTCTTCGACAATTCTAACAGAATTTCTTGCACGCTTCCTGTGGTTGTTGCTGTGAGCTCTCCTAGGAAGATTGCGACCACGAAGCCCTTGTGATGCACCAACAGCTTCGTCAACAAGCTCCCATGTGACTCCATCAGGTAACTCACAACCACGATGACCTTTAGGGGGTACATGCAATGAATCAGTCCATTCATTGTTCCAATCAAAGTGCGAAAGGACCAAAGGATCAATATTTTTCTTCTTCTCACGCAGAATTTGAAACCTAGTTTTCATCTTCCTGTTGTATGAAATGAAAACAATAGCATTCAGTCTCTTGTGTAGCAATCGGTTCCTTCTCTTGGTATGGATCTGGAAAAGCACATACATGACAAACCAAAAAAATGGATTAGTAATTATCTCTTGCTGGAAAACAGCTAACAAACTGATAAGTTAGTAACTCACTTGTTCAAAGGTACTCCAATTTCGCTCGCAGCCGGATGAGGCAGCACAAAGACCAACAATACGCCTAGCAAACCTTTGTAAATCAATGGCGAGGCCACCATAGGAACGCCACCAATCAACTAGAATGGAAAATACAAGTAGAGCACACAAGGATGAGTAATGAAATCAACTTATAGCTGTAATAAGTTGCTGAAATTGACAGCACTTACGAGGGCTCTTTGAATCAATGCTTTCTATTGCCATGTCATCTGAAAAGGCATCTCCTCTTTGACACTCATAGTCCATAGCTTGATCATTGATCTTGTTTCGAAGTTCCCTATCCGGTACCATTCTTCGAAGCACTTTAAGGAAGCAAGCCCTTAGCTGCCCAACAGTTTCATCTATATCATCTTTTATGAGAGGATACAACTTTCCTGGATTCAAATATAGTGCAGCACCATACAATGGATGATCCATTTGGTTCACCCAACGTTTTTCAATAATGCCCATGATACTTTTGAGCAGCTCTGACTTGTTTTGAGTTGGAAAGCTTAGCTTGATCTTTTCTTTTGCTTCAGTCATTAGTGCAGTCTTCTGGAACCTTCCTCCTGAACGCCTTTCATCAACTACCTCTTCGGGAGTTCTTCTAAACTTCTGAACAATTGTTTCATTTGGCTTTGTCTTGCTCTTTCCCTTGCTAGTTCCTGCTGTTGCAGCCTTGAATTGAAGGGTTGATTGCCTTCTTTTGGCTGCTGTTCCTGAACTTGGCACCTTGGTGACTTGGGAGTGGGCAGTGGCAGCCCCTGAAGCATCTTCTTGTTGCACCTCCACCACATCGTCATCTTCACCTTCCTCTTCTTGATTCTCATTATTCTCTGGGTCATCTAGGAACAATGGTCTCCTCCTCTTGTTGTTATCCAAGTAATCTTTCATCCTCTTTCTCAGTTCAGTGCTGGATCTTGGACATAGAAGAACATCTCCATAACCACCAGCTAGATGTTGCTTAAACCTTCTAATTCCTCCTGGAACCCTCTTATCACACAACTTGCAAGTCACCTTATCTCGATCACTAGGGTCTTCCCAATAGCCAAACTCCCAGCCTGGATCCTTTGGGTTGGCTGGTCTCCTCTTTGGATCAGTCTTGGGATCATACTCGGCTGCCACAGAAGCTGGACTCTCTGTTGCCATGTTGGCTGCAATGCACAAAGCCACAAACAACAAGCCATTATTAAATCCACAGGACCACAAGCCATTAGTGCATTACTATAATCGGGACAAGCACAAGCACATGCACAGCATGGGACACAGTCAGAGACAATGGCATATTAGCATAATAGAGCAGCACAAAGCACAAAGCATTATCAAATATTCAAATGGCTCAATTAGTAAACAAATGAGGCATACATCAGTGAATCAGGCATACAAAGCAGTAAAGGGTGGAACAAGGCAACAATGCACATGTACAGAACAGAGCATATCCACATGCTACATAAGCAAGCAAGAGACGAGAGGAAATAGTAAGCGGGAGAGGAAAATAGTTACCTGGGCACGAAGCAGAGAAATTGGGAGCTGGGGACGACGCCAAGATAGGAGAATGCCGGCGCAGAGGCGACGAGGAGGGAGGAGGCGCAGGAGCCGTGGTCTGCCGGAGAGGAGAGAAGAGCGGCGCAGATTGGCAGGGTCGTGGGCCGGCGCGGATTGGCAGGGTCGCGGCTGGAAGCGCACGGCCGTGCGGACTGAGGGGCACGGAAGCTGGAAGCAGAGAGGCCCCGACGCAAAGAGGAGCGGCGCCGCGGACCACGGACGCGCGGGCGCGGAGAGGATTCGCCGCCGCCGTCGCAAGATCCAGGTGCCTCTTCTTTCCCTCCCTCTTCTCTCTTTTCCTCTCTCCCAATCGATGTATCTCACCGCCAGACGCACGATTCCTCTACTTGGCGCCCTCGATTTCCCGCCGCCGAACCTTTCCCTGCGCGATTTCCCGCCCGCCTCCTCTGTTTCCCTCCGTGCGCTCTCTGTTTCCCGCCCACCCGCATATATGGCTGGCGCCACAGGCAAAAGGACGCCCAGCGGACGCCTTGCGACGCCTAGACGACGCCTAGTGC
The DNA here is from genome assembly GCA_015476505.1 of Urochloa ruziziensis. Lineage (NCBI taxonomy): Eukaryota > Viridiplantae > Streptophyta > Magnoliopsida > Poales > Poaceae > Urochloa > Urochloa ruziziensis. The sequence continues at coordinate 34,724,449 of CM027125.1, read as the reverse complement.
CTAAGGCGGACGCCATACGCTCCCAGGCAAGGCGATGCGGACGCCCAGTACCCCGCTTACGCCTGGACGCCTAGGCGACGCCTAGGCGACGCCTTACGAACCGTGGGTTAAAGTATAAATTTATTTGTTCTTGCAACCGCTGTATAGCATCACCAGAGCCTTATGTGGATCTTATTTTGAATGTAAGAATGAAATCTGGGATAACATATTTTCATCATTTTATTTGCAATTTTTCATGTGCTTCTTATTTTATACTTGTACAAAAAATTGTAGCTTATTGCGCATGTTGCTAGTTGCAAAAAATAACAAACTGTCTTAACCACTTCTTGATATGACTATCTATCAGCGTGATGCTAGGGACTTAAATAAACCAGAGGATGCTATTGCAGCCCCAATAGTCGAGGATTTGGATGATGATTTGCAACAAGCAATATCTGAATACTCTTTGGGTGATGATGCCAAAGCTTGCTGTGATATGATTGAAAGCATGCTTTCTGAAAACTTGATGAGAGTTCCGCACAAAGGGGAACTTACAGGGAGAAAACAGATACTACATCCTCTTCACCGTGTCTGTTTTACTGCTTACATGGCACTTGCCTCTGCTTACCGGTTTCGTGCCATAAGTTTAAAAACAGGCAGTTTGCATGGAGAAAACAGTGATGATCTTTTCGGAATGGCCAAAGCTGCAGCAGCTTATTCATTAGTACTTGCTGGGGCTATGAACCATCTGTTCTTATCTGAATGTTCTTTTATGATGCCACTGTCGCATTTTTTAATAGGTGCTGGGCAGTCATTGTTTTTCCTTGTTGAATCCACGAAGGGAGAGACAGGGCAGTATTTATCTGAGGCTAGGTTCACCTTTCATTCATGTCCAGAAAGTTCTGCAAAACATGATTCACTGAAGTACAGTGAGTTCAGATCAACTTGTGAAGGGTTTGGCAAACAAATGCTATCTTTGTCATTTCATTGCTGGCCATTTCTAGTCCAAGGTTTACCCTGCCTGGAAAAGGTCAAGAATCCTATAGATTTCAGTTGGCTTGGAACAACAATACACCAGTCTCTCCTTCCGGAGGAAGATTATGCCAATCTTTCTGCACAAGATCCTACATCTTTCACAAAGGAACAGAAAGAGTGCATGCTTAGGTTGGCTATTTGTTGTGTCACCTATTGCAAATATCTCACTAGTATATGCTATGGTCCACAACACTATCTGGCAGTCCATGCTAAAGATATACTTGAAGGTAGTATAAGTATTTATACATGACCTGCCTTTGTTGGCATTGTTCTGTTCTTGTAAAGCGTGTTGCCACCAGAATTTGATGTTCGCTGTGCTCTGTTTACAGTATCAATGGTCGTTGATCTTAGTTTCTAGATGTTTTATGTTCAATCCCACTGTATCTTTTAACCCAAGGTCAGTCTATCTGTTCCCACTGGGACGTTGGGTTATTTACATTGTGCCATTCTGTTTGTTCTAACGAAGAAAAGCCGCTGATAAAGATGGGTTTCAAGGAGCAGATAACATCATATACTTTGTGATTTTGCTTTGCTTAATATTTTTCCTTTGATATGACTACCAGTATACGTGCTCTGGCATGCACGAGATGTAATCCTGCTTTGTCTGTACGTGCATAAATATACATTAAAGCTAAAGTTGATTAGGTTTGTATAAATGTACACGTGTCCCTGGTACTCTCAGCCAAATTGGGAGTCACATGCACGTTGATGTGGACAGGATGGATACTGGCATCTAACTTGTAAGCAAGCAAATTGTGTCCTCCGATAGCAATTGGCGTTCTTGGTTGATGCTCACGTTCAACCACATCAATTACTCCTGAGCTGAGCTTCGAGATAACGCGAGCGGTCCGTTGCGCCAAATTTGTGTGTGCATGTGTCCAATTGTGTTTGGTTTGAGGAATGCGTGGTATTATGGTTGATTTCGATCATCCTAGATCCAAACCTAACATGTTTGTTTGCTTAGAGTAACAGATAGATTGATTTATCATGACTTGCTCACAGCAGGCAAGTAGGCAACATGGGTAGTGTAATAATGTATGTAACTCGAGGAATGGTACCGTTTCACCAAAATTCACGGAATGATCCGAGATCCAGATTTTTTTTATTTTAATATAATTTTTTAACATAATTACAAAATAATATCCTAGATCTTAAAATTTTCAAAAATGTACCTCTATCGTCTATCCAATAGGCGAAATCTAAATTTCGTCTACCCATTGGACAAAATCTAGTGAATTCGTCTGTTCAGTGGACGAAATTTAATTTTCGTCTACTGAGTAGACGAAAATACATAAAATATACGAATTTGCATGACGAAATCTATAATCATTAGACGAAATATGAAATTCGTCTACCCACTTGACGAAATTTACCTGCTTAGCCGAAATTTACCTGCTTAGCTGATTAATTTTTATCTAAGCTGGTAAATTTCGGCTGCTCACTGGACGAGTAAGCAGACAAAATTTACCTGCTTAGCTGGTTAATTTTCATCTAAGCTGGTAAATTTCGTCTACTCACTGGACGAAATTTACCTGCTCTTAGCTGATTAATTTTCATCTAAGCTAGTAAATTTCGTCTGCTCACTGGACGGAATTTAGAAATTTACGTACTTAGCTGATTAATTTTCATCTAAGCTGCATAATTTTCATCTAAGCTGGTAAATTTCGTCTACTCACTGGACGAAATCTAAATTTTGTCCAGTAGACGAAATCTATATTCGTCCAATGATATAGATTTCATCACATAAATTCATATATTTATGTATTTTCGTCTACTTAATAGACGAGAATTAAATTTCGTATACTGAACAGACGAATTAACTAGATTTCGTCCAATGCATAGACGAAATTTAGATTTCGTCTATTGGGTAGACGATAGGGACATTTTTGAAATTTTTGAGATCTGGGATATTATTTTGTAATTACGTTAAAAAATTGTATTAAAATAAAAAAGCTCCCGAGATCCATTATTGAATATCTACTAGTGTCGACAGGAGGACCAATAATGCAGTGCAGCTGAACGGAAATGGGTCACAGCCAAAGCGCCTTAACTCACTGAAAGCGGTTATTTTGGCGTGACAACTGCGAGCTACTCTAGCTGCTGACATAGCACGTAGTAGTACGAACGAACGCGCTACTCGACGCGCAGCGACGTAGTAGGAGCGCGCGTAGAGACAAAGTGATGGTTGGCGTATTTCTTCTCTCCAGCAGACAAGTGGCCTAGAGCGCACACATCACATGGATGGCCGGCGCCCGGTGCGGTCGCGGCCGACGACGGCGACGTCGCGGCTGCTGGGGTCCAGCCGTTGACGTGGGCGGGGTGCCAGCAGGCGCTGGGGCTTCCTGCGCGCGTGGCGGGCTATGGCTGGGCCACTTGGCCGCGGCTTGCCGACACTGCGAGGTCAGGCAGCGACTGCCCCGACACGGCGCAACCGACGGGGCGTCCCGCGATCGCATTAACGCGCCGCGACGGCCCTGCTTGCTGCTGCCCCCTGCGGCCCACCACGTCCACTTCGGCTCCCGGCCCCGGGGCGATTGGCTCGAGATCATAACGCCTGCCCGAGCACTCGCAGAGGTGAGAGTGGTTTCGATAATTTCCGTATCCGATCCGCTCTGAATCCGAATTTTACAGATATGGAAAAGCATTTTAATATCCATGCGGTCCATGCGGATATGGATAATCCGAATCCGTTTGTGTGTGGATGCGGAGCAGGATATGGTTTAAGCAAAATCCGATGGATATAAATTATCCGATATTTGAACGCGGATTATCCGAGGCTTATAATAGGATATCCGACTAATCTAACAAGCCCACCATGTCACCACACTACAATCGAGCTCAACTTAAATAACAAGACACACCTAAACTATATCGTGATTCATGAACTATAAAGATGAGTATTTTTCATTTTACGTTGCTAAATTATAGTTCGGTTTAGCAATTATTAGTCACTATAAATAACTGCATGTAAACATGTATTATCCGACTATATTAATCCACATCCGCTTCGAAACCGCACCAGTTCCGACATCCGAAAAAAACCCCGCATCTATAACCGCATCCACAAAATATCCGCTCCGCTTCATATCCGACAAAAAAATATGGATGAAGATGTAAAAAAGGTATTATCCGCTCCGATCCGATCTGCTTTGATCCCTACATGTACATGCAGGACCTCTCGCGCCAAAGGAGAGGGAGGTAGACGCGAAATCCGCTCCGCTGATCGAGTAGTGGCGCAAGATTTTTCTCTCCGGACGCGGGGGTGCCGTAACGCTGGGGCTGGCTCGACCGAGCAAGTTGGCCGGCCGGCCGGCATCGACGGATCACCATTCACCCGGCAGTCCGGCACACGATGGACTCGCGAGCTGTCGAGAGTCGAGACCGTCAGGCGGCCCGTCGGCATATGGGTGGACGCGTGGCAGCCCGTCCCGTCTGGACGAATCGGATTACGATATCGTAGGCGACTGAGCTCGTTGTACGTACGTACACACGCTCGCAATACTAGCACTCAAGTTGTGTTGTTGGAGCTAGCAACAACGTAAACATTGACGGCAGGTAAATCCATCCATGACATGCGTCATTATTATTGATCCGTTTGTCTCCGCTGCATGCCGACAACCGGTCACGTAAGGTTCTTTTTTTAATATGGGGGGGGGGGGGGGGGGGGGGGGGTGGTGGTGTCATCGTCGAGTACGTACGCTACGGCTACGACGATGCGTCGAGGCCTGCCGTTTGATTGAGGAAAGCGATCGTTGATGAATTATAAAGCGCCACTTGGAAGACCACATGCTGCCGATAAGCCATAGACGGTATTTTCAGTTGAGTAACGACATCTATACATACGACGACACACATGGCATGCTAGCGTCCAGAACAAATAATGCAAGAGAGTTTTTTTGGGTAAGCTTAGTAATCGGGTAAAGTTTATTGGGGGTCAGGACGACAAAAATGATTATATCTATGTGGCCCTGCTCTCGAGTTAACCGATCCATGGAGCCATGCATATGGATAAAGCACGACTTTCATTTTGTGCTGGTCGGTGTGGAAGATTCAGCGCGACTGGTACTAGAAGGCATATTCTCCTTTGATACTTTTGCTCTCTACACTGAAATTAAACAAACACCACCGGATCTATATTATTCTGGAACATAAAACACCGACCAGCTGTGCGAGAATGTCTGCACACTGAGCACTCCTTTGCGTATCTATCTAGTCTTGTTATACACTCCAAGTTGGCAGAGGAAGTAACCGTGCTACTAGGGACTGTAATCTTCCTCACATAATTAAATGAAAGCTCTTGTGTGATTTGCCCTAAGAAAATATACAAACGTAACACAATTTTGTATCCGTTGTGTCTTCTTAAAGACTGAAACATAAAATAGACAACTCGTCAAATAGTTAAGTTAGATGTGTCACATGCATGTTTGATTTGCAATCTTTAATTTAGGCTCTCAAAGTATGCCAAGAAAACTTGTCAAGTTGGCGAAGAAAAGCAACATTATTAATTACAACTTATTATTAGCCATGCCTAGAAGAATCTAGTGTACGTCTATGACATGTGAGACCTATATGGGAACAAGTTTGGCATACTAAACCATGGCTAGAACCAAACCCTTAACTTTGGCTAAGAAATTCTGCCAAACTTTGGCTATGTTCAGCTTCAGCAGGCGAACATGCCTGTGTTCTGTTTGACACGTGACCATGAATCTCCTTTCTGAAATAAAGGAGGAAAACTCATGGTACAGGAGCAGTTCCACTCAACTATATTAGTCTAATACAAATAATAAATAATATAATAATGCACAGATATACACATAGCATGCTCGCATTCAGATAAAGTAAGAACTTTCGGTGCACAACTAGTCTCGTTCACATAGGGATGAAAGCGGATCGAATCGGAGCGGATAATACTTTTTTCACATCCTCATCTATATTTATTTGTCGGATATGGAGCGCAGCAGGTATCTTGCGGATACAGTTACGAATACGGATTTTTCGGATGTCGGAACTGGTGCAGAGTCAGAGCGGTTTCGAAGCGGATGTGGATTAATATGGATGCTTACATGTATTTTTTTTGTGTGTCTAATAATTTCTAAACAAAACTATAATTTAGCAACGTAACACGAAAAATACTCATCTCTATAGTTAATGAACTATGACATAGTTTATGGGTGTCTCGTTATTTGAGATGAGCTAGGTTTGTAGTTGTGAAACGGTGGGCTCGTTAGATAGTCGGATATCCTATTATAACCCTCGGATAATCCGCGTTCAATTATCGGATAATCTATTTTTTTCGAACGAACAGCACACGATGTGTGTTTCATTGATATAGCAGAAAAATACAAGATTATGTCCCTGGAAGGCCATAATCAGTCAAAACAAAAGAAAACTAAGAAAAAACAGCTAATAACTCGCAGGTCGGATTGAGACGTCGACACCGGAGCACTCTGTCCGGTCGGATTGGGGCATCGACACGGACCACCACCCACATGGTCGCACGCCAGAGCAACAACAACCTCAAACCCTGGCAAGGAAGGAATCCGGGCACCGAATCGGCCGACGCTATGCGTGGCCGACCGCCGCTATGCGTGGCCGACCGCCGCCGAGACACATTGGAGCCATGGTGAATCGATCGAAGCCCACTAGCCGCCGCTCACCACTCCGGCATCGACACTTTCCTCCAGCACAGAAAAGGAGCACACGAAAAGAGGGGCAAGAAAGAAGGAGATCCCCTCTTCCCGGCACGAACCTGCCGCCGCCGGGGACAAGATGACCGCCGCCTTCATCGTAGATGAGCCGCAAACAAGGTGGAGAGATCAACGCGGGACCCCTAAGCGACGCCTTCAGGAAGGAAAACAACGCCACAAAGCGCCGCCGTCGCACGCCCACGAGACCATGGGCAAGGTTTTCACCCGTGAAGACCGCCAAGGAAGACGGGCACTCCCAAAAAACAACGCCTCCAAGGGGGGAACGACATTCACCAATGCCGCCATTGTCCGCCCGGAATGAAGCCCAGCATAGCTTTCGTCGGGAGATCCATCTCTCTTGCCGCCAAGCTCTTACGCTCCCAAGCCACCACCAACGCCAACCTGCTGCCCTCAACGCGAAACCGCTCCACGCGCTATAGCCCGACCTTCTTCCACAGCTCACGCCAGCCTTTCCGACCGAGAGGGGAGGGTCTGATGTGGTCTGCAACCCCACCATGGTGTCGCAAGCCACATAGACAGCCCCCGGCCGTGCGACCACTGCGCCGCCGCCGGTTGTGAAGAGCCGCCGAAGAATGGAGAGAAGTCAAGCTCTCGTGGCGCGCCGCCGCTGCCGCCGGCCGACCCTCCCGCCGGACAATGCCCGCGCCTCCCCGCTCGCCCGCCCTAGCAGCGCGACGCCTGATCTGGAGCCCCGGGTCGCCGGCCGGCCACCGGCCGCCGAGCGTGGCGAGTAGATCCGGTGCAGAGGCCACAGCAACGCCACCGCGGCCCCTCTCGCGGTGGGGATCCCCGACACCAGTGGCAGCCGCGCCCGTCGGAGGGTGAGGGAGGAGAGGTAGCCCCGCCGCCGCCGTCCTCATGGGCCGCGCGGGCTTCAGGCGGTCGTCTCTGGCGGCGGCGAGGTGGTGGGGGGAAGGAGTGGGGGTGGGGGGGCGACGGGCGGTTGAGGGTCCGCCCGTGTCGCCCGACGTGGGGACGACCCAGGCGGAGGGAAAAAATTATCGGATAATCTATATCTATCGGATTTCGCTTAAACCATATCCTACTCCGCATCCACACACAATTGGATTCGAATTATCCGCATCCGCACGGATATAAAAAATGCTTCCTCATATCCGTAAAATTCGGATTCGGAGCGGATCGAATGCGAAAATTATCCTCACTACTTTCACCCTACCTTCACATAACAAACGGTGATGATCTATAAACCCACGGTCGGGAATCAGAACTTGCAATATAATGGATGATCTTGCCAAGCAGGCAGTTCCGTCTCCTCTTAGAGATAGACGAATTTTATCTAGTTAATTCACTTTATCAGAGCTGACATGTCAGAGAAAACTGATTCGACGAGAGTAGTGACGAGTTCTGGTTTACGAAAATGTGAGCTGTTCGGATGCCAATATGCCATACACCTCTCTTCCTGAACTTCTAGCTCATGTTTATTTTGCTCGATCTTCTGTATTCCGAACTGAAACAAATAAGCTTTTATTTTCATGTTAATGCTGAATGCCATGGCATCCTGAGCAAGCAAAATCTCTGAGGCTCGGCTTGATTCGGAGTTCAGGGAATAAACCCTCATCCATCGTCCATTATTAGTAGTCGTGGCCCAACCAGATGATGTCGACATGCAAGCAACTAGCCAACTAGTTCCTGTCTGCAAAAAAATATCTCCATTTCAAGATTACGGAAAATCAACTAGAACTAACAACTACCTGTCAGGTTTCCTCAAGACGTGTGCAGCGTATTAGCCACAAGCCACAAACCAGCTCTCGGGATCGCTCGCTCCCTTAGTCCCTTCTATAAATACTTCGCCATTGCTTTGCTCCTGGAATCATAGTGCAACTTGCAACCAAAGCTAGCTTTACTGATCTTGTGTACTGAAACTAGCTCCTGAACGTGACAAGTAACGAACGCGATCGAGATGGCTGACGAGTACGGCCGCAGCGGCGCCTACGGCAGGTCCGGCGACGACTACAACACCGGCTACAACAAGTCCGGCACCGACGACTACGGCCGCGGCGGCGAGGGCGGGTACAACAAGTCCGGCACCGACGGCGGCTACGGCGGCGGCGGGTACAACAAGTCCGGCGGCGACGACGAGTACGGCCGCAGCGGCGGCGACGGGTACAACAGGTCCGGCGGCGACGAGTACGGCCGAAGCGGCGGCGACGGGTACGAGGGCGGTTACAAGAAGTCCGGCGGAGACGAGTACGGCCGCGGCGGCGCCGGCGGCGACTACGAGGGCGGCTACAAGAAGTCCGGTGGCGCCGACGACTACAACACCAGCGGCGGCGGGTACAACAAGTCCGGCACCGACGACTACAACGCCAGCGGCGGCGGCGGGTACAACAAGTCCTCCGGCGACGACGAGTACACCACCGGCGGCGGGTACGGTACTAAGCCCGGCGGAGGCGACGACGACGCGTACGGCTCCTCCGGCCGGGACGACTCCGAGAAGTACAGGAAGGAGGAGAAGGAGCACAAGCACAAGGAGCACCTCGGCGAGATGGGCGCGCTCGCCGCCGGCGCCTTCGCCATGGTTCGTTCACATTCTCTAATTAATTTTATTTATTTACTCTCATGTGTATCGTCATCGATGGTTGAATTTCTGACCAATTGAACATGCATGCATATGTGACATGGTGTGTGGGTGCAGTACGAGAGGCACGAGGCGAAGAAGGACCCCGAGCACGCGCAGCGGCACAAGATCGAGGAGGGCGTGGCGGCGGTGGCGGCGCTGGGCAGCGGAGGATTCGCTTTCCACGAGCACCACGACAAGAAGGAGGCCAAGGACGCCGCCAAGGACGCCGAGGAGGAGTCCGGCCGCGGCGAGGGGAAGAAGAAGCACCACTTCTTCGGCTAATTGATCGATCGAAAGTACTACTGCTGTGTAACCTCCTGCCCCTGCAGCGCAGGCGAATAAAATTCGTAGTATGAACGTATGTGTATATGGTCTGTCAGTCTGTGTCTCCCTGTGGTCTGTCAGCTGTGTGGAGTGGAGCGCGCTCGTTGTGTGTCGTCTGCATGTGCATTTGTCTACGCCGTTTTTCTACGTGGTATATTTGTACGTGTTTTGCGCTTGACTTTGTAACCGAGACACTGAGAATAAATGCTTTCTTCCTCCGTATATTTGATTAACAGAATGACAAGTGTGCCTGTTTGGCCTTTCCCTTTCGTACTTGTGATCAGCTCTCTTGCCGGCGGCCACTGTGCAAAATGACGCGGCAGATTATGTTAAAATAAAGCTTCCTTTAATTTGGAACCAGGGATTTTGAATGAAGAATAGAAAAAACTCAGTCCAATCTTAATTACTAGATGTTTCATTTTCAAAAACTGAATCACCTATATTAAAACTCAGCCCAATCTTAATCACTAGAAGTTTCATTTTCAAAAACTGAAACACCTATATTAATATAAGCCAAAAACAGGTATACGATTATGTTTGTTTGTTACCATTCTTAATGATGTGACAAACAAATTAACATAATCATGAGCGTGGTTTTGAATTATACATAATTATTTCTTCAAATAATAGGAGAGGATATTGCATCACAAATAGGTTCACACACGTCGTGGGCTGGCGCAACTAGTTTTTTTAAGACATGGATGATGATCGGGATATTCATTAATGCAGAGACCAATATCCTCATCGGCCCATACGCGCCGCCTCAAATTGCACCGCTTACGTTAAGTCATTCGAAGTTAAGTCATTCGAAACGGTGCAAAGAAGCCGACACGTAAGACCCTCAATTGTGCCGGTGGGCTTCCAGAGCCGGCTCAATTAAGTAAAGGCGTCAGTGCTAGTGTGAACCGACACATATAGTTATGTATCCTAACTTGTGCATTATAAGCCGGCCACAGTATTCATTTACCCAAGCGGTTGACGTTTGACCATTTCTTTTGGAAATCGAACCGCTTCTTAGAAGTTGGCGCTCAGTTTCTCCTTCAATTCACATCAATGATGTGGCAAACAAACATAATCATGTACGTGGTTTTGAATTATGTATAATTATTTGTTCAAATAATATAATAGGAGGATACTGCATCACAAATAGGTTGACACGTCGTGGGCTGGCCCAACTATTTTTGTTAAGACATGGATGGATGATGATCGGGACATTGCATCACAAATGCTAGGTTGATGCATGTGGGCCTTTAGGTATTCCAGAATGTGGTTTCTTAGGCTAGCAACGGAACACATTTTTAAGCCAATAAGAAGAGGATAAAATTATAATAACACATGCATACACAATTCATTTTAATTTCCTTTTGCATTACTACATTTTCTAGATAAGATTTTGCAAAATAAGACACATGGTATTTGTGTGTTGGAATAAGTTTTAAGCACTAGCAATTTATATTGAATAAAGTAGTATTTATTTATGAATTACATGTGTAGTAATTTAAGTGTAAATCTACCAAAAATTGTTTAAATTAAATTGGCACAACAATAATACTTTTATTTGAAGTTGCCACATTGTCTCTCTACATAAGTTGTTTCCATGAATGCTGCATAAATCGTCATACCGTGCACAAGTTGGTACATGCATAGTCTTTTACATAAGTTGATGCAGTTGTCTCTACAAAAAAAAATGCTATGCATAAGTTGATATATTTATCTCTACATGAATTTGCTACTAGAGAAGCAAACATACAATTTAAGTTGCTACGCCACAGTAAGTTGACACACTTTCTCTGCATATAAGTTATTGCAATGTCTTTATAGCAGTTGTCTCTTAGTCCATTAAGATGTTTGATACATATAAACTGTTATACATGCACTTACATAAGTTTTTAGTATGCATACAGCGTAAGTTCATAGTTACATAATGACTTTAAAACCTATGCAATTCATAGTAGGTCTTGTTTCGTGGGTTTGGTTATAAGGATCACAATAACGACGAAATCAATTTGAAAAATAATGATTTTTGAGTAAAATACACCAGCGGCCCTTAAACTTGTCTCGGGGTGCCACTTAGGTCCATGAACTCTCAAAATCGACATCTGGCACCCGGTACTTGTCAATTTGTGCCATTTAGGTCCATACCCCTTCAAAATATGTAAAACAACCCTTACATTTTTTTGTCTCCTGCCAATGCATCCTCCTCACTATGTAAAAAAGTCCTTTGACTTTAATCTTATTCCATCAGTACATCCCTCTTCCCATGGGCTCCCACACGGCCACACCGCAGCCTGCATCTTCTGCTTCTCCCCCGCTGTATCTTTCACGGTGAATCACCTCGTCGCCTAGAGCTCGTCCCTCGCTGGCCTAGCTGCCCACGGAGCTCGCGCTTGCTGGCCATGTCCGCGCTGGGCTTGGAGCTCGTCCCTCGTCGACCAGGCTGCTCCCCTACTCGCGAGGCTCGTCTGTCAACCGGGAGTCTGTTAGGCAAAGATAGCCATGGTGGGTCTGAGTTCGTCGGAGCCATCAGCGTTCCAATGAAATTCGTCGTTTTTAGTGAATCTGAACTCAATTAATCCCAACTGAAGATGCGAACCAATTTGACTATTAATATTTATAAATCCATACGAGGAACGAGCTGAATCGAGAAAGTACGAGATGGAGGAGGCGGCAAATCTTGGCAGGATTGAGCTCTGTCGCTCTCTCTACGCAGGCTTGGCTTATCCATGGAGGATGGCACGGCCCGGGTCTAGTGGAGAGCGATTTGCATCTGGCAGAGGCTGCGTGGTTGGCCTTCGGCGGAGCTCGTGCATGGTCCCACGGCGGAGCTCAGGTCACCTGGCCGGGGACGCTGGCCCGCGACGGAGCTCCAGCTTGCCCGGTCGGCGGCACTAGCTCGCGATGGAGCTCAAGCGTCCACATCTCTCGCCGCACCACCGCCGCCACGGCCGCCGGAATATGCAGATCCTCAGCACCACCCACCTCTGCACTCGCCACCGCCGCCTATGGGCGCCCGCACGCGGCCACGCCGCCGAGGGACCGCCCGTGCGGGGCCATGCCGGCCGAGGACGCCTCCACCCGGAAGCAGTCCTCCTTCAGCTCCACCCATCGTAGCCCCGCTCGCCGTCGGCCGGCAACCAGTGTCAAATTGCTCTGGGTGCTCCCTATCCCGGTCATGCACCTTCTTCGCCCGTGTCGACCCCTGCCGCGCCCGACAGGTTGTACCGACGCCGCCCCAAGGCCCGCGCGGAGATGCTCCGCTGCTACCCCCACGAGACCCGCCGGAGATTGCTGTTGGAGGGGCCGCAGACAGCGAGAGGGAAGAAATGATGAGGCAGATGAGGAGAGGATGCATTGGTAGAAGACAAAAAAAATGAAAGGGCTATTTTGTATGTTTTGAAGGGGTATGGACCTAAGTGGCACAAGTTGACAAGTACCGGGTGCCAGATGTCGATTTTGAGAGTTCATGGACCTAAGTGACACCTTGAGACAAGTTTAAGGGCCGCTGGTGTATTTTACTCATGATTTTTGATAGAATATGATTATTAAATAAAAATAGAATTATTTTTCTTGATAATATCAGTGGCTACATCGTCCATGGTTTCTCCGTATATCACACACCACACAGGTTGCACCGTACCCATGCGCCACGCATATCCGCAAACCATCATACGACGATTGTGCCAGCCCGGGACAGGAGACGCTTGGCGCAATCCGTGTCTGCATGACCTGTCGTGAGCTAACACGGTCCCAATGGCATTGGCAGTGACAGGGCCTCTCCATGATTCCAACTGGAACCTACTTAGCTAGCTTTGCCTGGACGATCTGGCACACTACCCAGGCCGGCGCCCTCACGAGAACGTGAGCGAGATTGTGAAACACGTACAGCTCGGCAGACCTCTTCGGCTTTCTTGCATACATTGGATCCTTACCTGCTAAGTAACCTGAGAGATTATCCGTCAAACCGATCCAAGCAAATGTCACGCGGTGTCGCTGTCATCAAGGACGCCCAATGGCTAGCTGCACCTGCTCATAGCAGCCGGGCGCTCCCTGCTCTTGATTCAGGTTGTCACCTCTTCGTCGTGCGTCCTTGTCGATTACTGGTTGAGATCACGGATCAGAGGATAATAACGCCAATGGTCCGCATGTACCTTTCGCCTCTCCTCCCTCTAGTCGTCTTCTGGAATCTGGACACTGTCGGCAACGCGATTTTTTCTGCAAGGTCACGGAGGAGCTCTTGAATTCCACAGCGGTAAGATCGACCGGCCAAGCGTTCCCGTCTGAAATTTAAATGTTGCCCGTGGAAACACGATATTAAGCACGTCGTCGCGGTCGACGGGTCGCTGTTAAACTTCAACGGCATCGTATGTGTCTCGCTTGCAGTTACAACACTGATGAGGCGCCACTTGGAACAAATGATTGGTGGAGGAATTTTGTATAATTTAGTTTCTATGTATATGCATTTTTTTTCCTATGATCCATTTCAAACAAAGAATTGGATATCTAAGAATCAACTTGGAAGTTGAGATCCTCCAAAATTTCACGTACTACTTGCTGACAGGTGTCGACGCGACAACATATGCCAGTGATTGACGAAAGCGCGCAGCTGCCTTTCTTGGAACACATGAACGCTAATTTGGAGAATCCATGCCCTCATGGATTAGTAGAGGGGATTTTGGGAGAAATGACAACACCCCCCCCCCCCCCCCCCCCCCCCCCCCCCCCCCCCCCGCGGTACATGAAAAATGGGTGAATTAAGGGAGAGGAGCAAAGATTGCATATCACGGTCCAACACCAAACACCATCTAGAAAGAAGAATTTTGTATATCCCTTCGAAGTGAGCAGATAGAGGGATCTTCAAGCCTCCGAGATGACATAGGGTTCTTGGACATTTCCGAAATGGTCATTAATTCACGTCCTTTTGGTACAATGAAAAACTTGGGATTATCACTTGGCACTAGCAAAATAATCTCGTCTAAAGATGGCAATACATGTATGCATGGTATATAATAAGAACTTTTTAAGGTTTTTTCTAAATCAAATATTTAAAATTTTGACGGTTAAATACCAAGAAAACTATAAAAACTCATAACTTGAAAGCGATGTCACTAAATTGATCATGAAACCAACTATCGTAATAACATATAACTCGTTCTATTTGAAATAATCTATTTTAGATAGTATTGGTTAAATTATAAGTATTTGGTTTATAAAAAAATACAAAGGTGTTTTATATTTTTGGACAGAGGGAGAGTAACAATTTCTTATAATTATATTGCAAGAAGTGTATTTTACTAAACAATTAGCTTGGAAACACAGGTCTGCCTTTTCCAAGTCTGGAACTTAATTTGGTCTTTGGAAACACAGGTCTGCCTTTTCCAAGTCTTGGAACACGGCGCGTGAATTTTTTTCCTTCCAGTCCATACACTAGCCGATGGACAAATAGTGGCAGGGGCTGTTATGTCATTGCACCATCCGATCCCTCACTATAAATGTGACCATTATGCGCACAATTTCTACATCCAAGAAGAACTCAAACCATTTCTCCCCTGATAACTTTGCAGAGAAACATTTGATCTTTATTTGACAAGTCATGGCGGAGGAGAAGCACCACCACCACCTGTTCCACCACCACAAGGAGGAGGAGAGCTCCGGCGAGGTCGACTACGAGAAGAAGGAGAAGCACCACAAGCACATGGAGCAGCTCGGCGGCCTTGGCGCCATTGCTGCCGGCGCATATGCTCTCGTAATTAAGCAATCCAAACTATTTAACATACGTGCTAACGATGCATTCGCGTGCATCTACCCATGATTCAGCTGTTGATTTGTATATATGCATCTGTTTTTCAATTTCCTGCGTGACTGCAGCACGAGAAGCACAAGGCGAAGAAGGACCCCGAGAACGAGCACGGCCACCGGATCAAGGAGGAGGTGGCCGCCGTCGCCGCCGTGGGCTCCGCTGGGTTCGCCTTCCACGAGAAGCACGAGAAGAAGGACGCCAAGAAGCACGGCCACTGAAGGCGCGCGCGCGCGTCTATTTGCCTGAAGAATCTATCGCCGCTGCTTGATTGTCTGCTGTTTCATCTCGTTTGCGTCAGGTCTTGATTTGGACTGGTATCGCCTAGGAATTCGACCTGGATGCTTGGTGTTCCTGTATTAAGTGCAAATCAAGCCTTGAATAAAAAGCGTGTGTGGATATGGCCGTCCCCCGCATGCAATTTGTGTAGTACATCATTTTTTTTTTTGAAGCCGTGTACTGTATCATCTTTATAATTTTTCTATGGAGATGTACGTTCTGATCTGTACTCGAATAATAATGTGAATTTACGTGCTTGTACCAAATATAATAGAAAAAATGGTCTAAGAACAGTAGAACACGGTGCTTATTTCAACCACGCGTCTTAAACCACGTCGTAGCAGTAACACTTTTTTCTTGCCTGAGTGAATTCATTTGGCACAAACGATGCTACCGACCAGACACGATCCGGCGCAGTGTGTGGATCTGTACTGTACTTCTGTGGCAGTGGCAGCAAATGTTGCCGTGTCGCGACGGCCCGACAGTGAGGAGGGCCTGGGCTGCGAGCCTGCGACGCCTCAACAAGGGATTAGGCCCAGCCCAGGTAAACGATTTTATTTTGCAATTGTGTGAATCGAGGGGGAGCCTAAAGTGCACACAGTCAAACTATGAACAACAGTTTCATTTGGTTGAAAAGGACAACCACCCTAGAACAGAATGATTCAAAGCTAGTATGCTGCCAGTATATATATGCCAAGTGCCTAACAGATAAACAAATGTGTCTACGGAATAATGCCTTGTCCAGCGACAAAGAAACAGGGGACTTTTCCACTAAACCCAAATCATCATTCAAATGAAGCTCTTCCAGTACAGTCAGAGGCTGCTTGTTTGCATCTCCAATTAGTCAACAGAATCACGATTCATCTAATAGGTGGGTCCATTGACGTATTCGCCTG
This sequence comes from Urochloa ruziziensis, assembly GCA_015476505.1. Lineage (NCBI taxonomy): Eukaryota > Viridiplantae > Streptophyta > Magnoliopsida > Poales > Poaceae > Urochloa > Urochloa ruziziensis. The sequence continues at coordinate 34,707,853 of CM027125.1, read as the reverse complement.
CAGGCTCCTACTTCCCTAAAAAATATGATATCCATACAGTACAGCTACAAATTTTACTCTAACAACTCTACTGGTACACGCATTATTATCACGGAGAAACCAGAAAAAAAAACAGAACATTCTCACGACTCCCGCATCTACCCTCCATGGATGCAGCTGCAGCCTTTTGCCTCCTGCTTGTTGTAGCCACTACCGCTTCCGTGTATGCACAACAAACCAACGTTGGGTGCATCACCAAGGAGAGGGATGCTCTGCTCTCGTTTAGAGCTGGCATCACAAGTGATCCAGAGAACCTCCTTGCCTCGTGGAGTGGCAAGGACTGCTGCCAGTGGACAGGTGTCAAGTGCAACAACAACACGGGCCATGTGATCAAGGTTGATCTCCGCAACAAATTCTTCCTAGATGATCTCTTTGCTCCATTCTACTCTTTCAGTTTTCGCGGGATGAATGGGAAGATAAGTCCCAGTTTACTCACTCTGAGTCATCTGAAGTATCTTGATCTCAGTGGGAACACTCTCGGGGGAGTAGGTATACCCATCCCGAGTTTCCTTGGCTCCCTCCGGAGACTGATATATCTCAATCTCTCTTCCATGGATTTTGATGGTATGGTGCCTCCTCAACTAGGAAATCTGTCCAAACTGCAATATCTTGACCTTGATAACACTTACTATGATTATTCTGGTTCTGGTAACGTTTTAAAAAGTGAGGACATGTCATGGTTATCACACCTCCCTTTACTAAGGTTTCTTGACATGAGTGGCGTCAACCTTAGTGCCATTGGCCGTTGGGTTCATGTGGTAAACATGCTTTCTAATTTAAGAGCCCTTCATCTTGGTCGGTGCAATCTTGTTTTTACATACACACCTCTTGAATATCGAAACCTCACATCACTTCAGATGGTTGATCTAACAGGAAACTGGATTCGCAACTTGAATCCCACCGACTGGTTTTGGGATGCTGGAACCATCAAGCATCTTGACCTATCATACAATATGGCTGTCGGTCCACTGCCAGATGCACTGGGGAATATGACTTCCCTTGAAGTACTTCATCTTGGATACAATGAACTCAGTGATGTGAAGGCGAAAACACTGAGAAATCTATACAATCTGAGAGAGTTAACATTGAGTTCAAATAGCATCAATCAAGATCTATCAGAGTTTTTGGAGGGAATGCCTCCGCGTGCACGGCCAATGTTGGAGTTGTTAGATCTAACTTCAACCAACATCAGTGGGGAAATTCCAAACTGGATAAACCAATGGACTAATCTGAGCATTCTTCGACTCTCCGCTAATATGCTTGTTGGATCAGTACCTCTTGAAATTGGTATGCTCAGCAAGCTCCGTCATCTGCATCTAGATTACAATCAGTTCAACGGCTCTATATTGGAGGAACATTTAGCCAGTCTAGTGAATTTGAAGGAATTGGACTTGTCTTACAACTCTCTGCACTTGATGATCAGGCCAGACTGGAATCCTCACTTCAAATTGAGACTGGCTTATTTCCCAGGTTGCAAAATGGGGCTTCAATTTCCTTTGTGGATTCAAGGGCAGAGGGATGTAAGTTTTCTTGACATTTCTGATGCAGGCATAGTTGATAATTTGCCAGATTGGTTTTGGAGCGTGTTTTCAAATGTTGAATACTTGAACATCTCTTCTAACCAAATTAGTGGAAAGCTACCAAGGTCACTAGAATTTATGTCTTCAGCTGTGATATTTGACTTCAACTCCAACAACCTCACAGGTATGCTACCACAGTTACCAAAGCATTTGACAGAACTTGATATCTCCAAAAACTCTTTATCAGGGCCATTACCACGAAAAATTGTAGCCCAAAACCTTACAGATTTATTGCTTTCGGAGAACAATATCAGTGGTGCTATTCCAAGTTATATTTGCCAATTGCCGTTCTTGTCAGTTTTGGATCTGGCAAAAAATCATCTGGTAGGACAGCTTCCCTTGTGTTCGAAACAATCATTCATTTCAGCTCTCATCTTGTATGATAACCTCCTGTCAGGCAAATTTCCTTCAGTTTTGCAAAGCTGCCCAGATTTGATTCTACTTGATCTTGCCAACAACAGATATACTGGAGAGTTACCAACATGGATAGTGAACAAAATGCCTCAGCTGACTTATCTTCGTTTGCGTAATAATTTGTTCTCAGGATCCATTCCGCATCAGCTCACAGAGCTTAGAAACCTACAGTTCTTGGACCTTGCAAATAACAACATATCGGGCTCAATACCTCATTCATTGTTCAACTTGAAAGCGATGACACAGGCTCATTATCACCGAGAAATGGTGGATAATCCCTTAAGGTGGAGTTCTGCTAGGCCTGCACCTATCGATATCGTTGGTGCAAAATATGATGACACCCTACAAGGGGTAGTTAAAGGCCAATATCTTAATTACACCAGTAACATCATATACATGGTTTGCATTGATTTGTCACGCAACAATTTAGTCGGGGAGATACCAAATGAAATAACATCTCTTGTTGGATTGATTACCATGAACGTCTCCCATAATCAGTTGTCTGGTAAGATTCCAGAACAGATCGCCCTGCTGCAATCACTAGAGTCTCTCGATCTGTCATGGAATGAACTCTCTGGCAAAATTCCTTCCAGTCTCTCAGGCATGACAATGTTAAGCAAGCTGAACCTGTCGTACAATAATCTTTCAGGAATAATACCCTCGGGTAATCAGCTGCAGGCATTGATTGATCCAGCTTCTTCGTTCATTGGCAACAGCTATCTCTGCGGGCCTCCTCTTACCAGGAACTGCTCAGGGCCCGAGGCCGCTAGAGGTCATCATGATGGGCAACAATCAGATTCAGATGTGAGGTATTTGTATGTTGGGATGGCTGTAGGATTTGTTTTGGGCCTTTGGGTGGTCTTTGTTACATTCCTATTTGCTAGGACGTGGAGAGCTGCTTATTTCCAGATGTTTGACAAGCTACTGTGCAGGCTAGAAACTTTTGGCGCTGCAAATTTTAGAAGGTATCTAAGAAATTTGAATGGAAAATAAGGATAAGAATTACTGCATATGTCTAATAGCATCAATTCTGTATCTACATAAAGAAAAATGACAATGGAGTTATTTTTAAGTTCCAAGATCTTGAAAGTTTCTGTCTACTATAGAGAAGGAATGTAAGCATTCCATCAAGCATATGATGGGCATACTGGGAGCGATCAAACAGGCCTGGCTGAATCAAAAAGGTAAACAAAATTGAACAGTCTATGGCGTCAAATGTTTGCACCTTGTCTGTTTGCTCACGCTCTGTTGCGGCATCACCGGCGCACTGCTCGCCGGCGCGGTGTGGCTTGCCGGACTCCGCCTCCGCCTCCGCATCTCGCACCCAGCCTGCCTGGAGGTATGGTAAGCGGTAAGCCGTTGCAGACTTGCAGGGCTGCACGTTTGGAATCTGGGTTGGACTGGGCCTCGTGGCACATTATTGGGCCAAATATACTGAGTTCTTGGTTGGGCGCACGGATAGGAGTCCATGTGCACGCCGGCGACCCCCGATGGCACCTCGGAATAATTAACCGAAAACCCAAACTGAACCGAAGTAACCGATAACCGAACCGAACTAAATCGGTTGGCTGTTCCGTTTCAAAACCTGAAGAACCGAAATAATTACAATTAGTTCGGTTTTGGGGCTAAGTTAACCGAAATGACCAGTATAACCGAAGTATACCCCAAGACCTGAAATTGGAAAGGGGAAACAACAATGATGAAGTCTGAATTTAACCCTAACATGCATAATTCAGTTGATAATGAAAACAGACAACAATTATGGACTAAATCGATCGCAATCAGTGAGAAAATAAGAAAAATCAAATGCTTACTAGTTGTTAAAATCGATCGTTGCATCAATTTGGGGGAAGGGGCGTGCTCACCGTTGCCAAACTTTTAATCCTGGCAATCGAGCTACGCCGCCGAACGATCGTTGTGACGTGAGCCTCCGAAAATAGGAAAAGAAAAGGAACTCGTGGATTCAAATCATGGCACGAAATTGAACTTTGAATTTCTTCACCATGTACGATTATAAGCCACTTGCTAGCACAGACAAAGCTAGAATGGCAACAAGATCAAATCAAAGATCCCTCCTCTCTCCCTCTCAAACCCTAGAAAAGACTCTCTCACAAACAAATGAGATGTCTACCACCTATTCTCTCCAAGGGATGGCTGCCCACAATAGCCACTCCTCATATATATAGGCGTCCTGCAAATGTCCAGAACGCCCTCACATGAAGCATACAACATAATATCCCTCAGGGGCAAATTTGTCATAGTTGCGAATATTTTCCGGCTGGGACACCTTCCACCGCAAGATAGCTTCCCTCCGACGCAAGCCTTGCGGTCACGCCGCGTGTCCTCCGGATCGAAGCTCCTCGACGCCGAACTTGGGCCTGGCTGGTCACCTCGGCCCAGCTGCCCGAACTTCGCCTCGTCGAGTCCTCGGCCTTGGTTTTGAGGCCCAAACCAAGGGAAACCGTCCACCGATGATTTTGTGGCCAAATCACCAAACCCCGTGTGCAAGCTTCGGTTGTGAGTCGCTACCTTGCACCGGCTTCGTCCACCGATGATTTTGTGACCAAATCACCAAACCCCACGTACAAGCTTCGGTCGTTAGCCGCTACCTTGCACCGGCTTCATGTCCGCGTACGAGCTTCGGTTGTGAGCCGCTACCTCGCACCGAAACCACGTCCCCTTGCTTGTTCTTGCACCATGTGAACCGCACTTGATCCATCTGGCCACCGGGTCTCTCGAACCAAGCCTACTTGTCTCTCCGCTCCTCGGAGGCCGCCATGGCTAAGACCTTTCGCGACTGTTCTTCACCTGCACCAATGCAATCAAGCCGCATTCTACACCTGCAATACTTGAGCCAAGAAAAACGTCAGTCCACACCACGTTGTCAATCACTCATCACACCAGGAAGCGACCATCCACCAGTCCTCGGACACACCGGGTCCTCAATCTTCTCCTTGATGAGTGCATTGACAAGTTTCTCTACGGGTACTAGGGTTCCATACCCAACAGTCCCAAACCAACCGGTCGGAATTTATTTACTTTTGTTTCCTTTTCTTTTCCTGGCTATGGCCTTCTAGGTTTGTAGTCATGTATTTTTTCTGCTATATCGATGAAACACGCACTATCTTGTGCGGTTCATTAAAAAAAATACAGGCTAAACACAGCCATGTATTATTTCTAGGCAGGCCATGATTTTTACGAGGAAAACTCTAAGCCACGTGTGGTCGCGCTCGCGCGGAAGCGCGCGACGCCCACAGCCCACGGCCTGCAGCGCGCTTTGAGGCCGAAGCAATCCAGATTTTTTTATTTCTCTTGCATTATTTCTCCACATAGCCCTTCGTGCGCCATGGGCTGCGGCCTGTTTCTGCGTGAGATTATTAGCATGAGATAGCTGGAGCCCACACAAGTTTGTTCCATGCATACGTCCATATAAGTTGCCATAAATCGTAATATATAATATAATTTATAATACGTTTCGATCCATGATGCATACGTTGCGATAAAAAGAAATTTAATGATAGCTTATGTATAATTTATAGTAGCTAGTTCTATATTAAGAGTGTAGCAATTTATGTGTAAATCTATTAACGAAATTATACATAAATTGCTACAAACATATGTTTACATCACCTATTTTAAGTATTTATATAACCTGTCACACTAGTCTTTACATAAGTTGATACATTTTTCGTGTATCAAGTTGTTATATAGTCTCTATATAAATTGCAGTAACATATGTTCCCCATATAAAACTCATAGCAATTAGTTGAAACAAATACTTTACATAAGTATAATGGTATTATTAGACATACAAGTTACTACATAAAAAACATAGGTTATTATGTCTTTCCACAAATTTCTACTGAACAAAAAAGATAACTTGCTAGTTCTAAAAATACAACATATATAAAATACTATATTGTTTGAATATAAGTTACTACTATACATACAACATAAGTTGCTAGTTGTATAAAACTATTTCAAAACATATTGAATATGTGTCTTATTTTGTAGACGTTGTCGCAAGGAGCGTGATGGTGCAAACGGATTTAAACACAGATGCTTGATGAAAGAATAATGCTCATTTGAAGAGAATGATTTTACTTACTGACATCAGCGATGATGCACGACTGCATGCAGGTGGCTCTCCCATGCTTGTGATTATGCCATTGCTATTATTTATTTCATCTCACTAACGTGTACTACCGACCCGAAGAGGAGGGTCGCGCGCTCCGCTCTCGCGCAACCCATCGCGGGATAAACGTGGTTCTTTCTACAAGTAACCAGACACGCCAAGTTCCAACCGACCAATCTCTCACTTTTCCCCATCAAAGAAACCAGGGGGCGACTTCTGCCCCTTCGACAATGGCGCTGACAGTTGTTGCTGTGACGAACCGAATTTTCGTAAAAGAGATTCCGACTCTTTGTACCCTTGTGATAGTCTCTGGATCAGTAGCTATCACGTACAGAACTCATCTTAGTATAATATCATAGTCATACAAAGAATTTAGCTTCCGTACCAATATGGAAATACGAGTATAGTACAAGCTAAGTCTTCATCTTCAATCCACATGCAATCTTGAGCGAAGCAAATTAATCCTTCTAACACAATCAGACTTGAACACCAAGTCCTAACCTGCAACTCACAAACTATCCCCAAGGAATGGGATAGGTTCATGTCACCATCTGTATGTAAGCTTTAAGTGACATAAATTCTAAAGGGTAAAAGTATATCAAGAAAAGACCCGAGTTTCTTATGCAGCAGCAACAAAGTAGTAAAATACCATCATTATCATCCCAACTATATCACAACACCACGGGCTATTCTGGCGCACCATACTCCCGTCTCAATCTCACCTCCTTCTCCTCTCGAGTCGATGGGGAAGCTTCTGACCTTCTTCATCTCAGCGGCAAACTCCGAACCTTATCCTGAACTAGTAGCTCTCATCCCAACCTATAATTTTAAAGGAGGTGGAGATAGAAAGTCTCAAAACACTAATCATACGAAGCCAGTAAACAGGGTGTGTCCATGACCGAGGACGCGGCTATATGTATAGATCATAACTCTGCAGAGTGTGTGCACCTGGACCCACTCGAGCTGTGAGATGGTCGTCACCAACTCGAGACGCAACCCACAACCATGACTCCCTAACCGGAACAGTACCAGCCTGAATTCCCAAACTAGGACTCGTACGAGCAATCCGAACGGTTCGAGATCGTGAGTCCCTAGCACCACACAGGCATTGAGAGTCTCAAAAACAAAGGGCGAGAATCGTCGAGTGCCAGACATCCCGAATGTCCCTGGGCATGTTCAGAAACCACCCAATCCTAACACACTACCCCTCAGGACTGGTACCACCGAGAAAGAAAATGGCCGGAACCCCTCCCATTAGGGTAAGCGGTGTGCTCGTGAATAAGGTCCAATAACTCAGCTAAGCCGGAGCAAGCTAGTCCTCCCAAATGCGTATCCACCACAGTGGTCCGTCAATCGGCGCCCATCATAGGTATGGCCGCTCAATGCCTGAAATCCAATGCTCATCACAAATCATATCACATGTACCCGCTACAGTACGGGAGGTTGTCCAAACGACGTCCCAGCCCCGAGCCGAAGGTCGGTTAATGTCTGCTCGCTCCAACCGGGGTTCGAAACTCTCCAAGTTTTCCCACCCAAAACACTCATGCTAAGAGGTTTAAAAACATCACTATATCCCACACATGCAACCATAACATATTATATATCAAGTAGAGTGTATAGAATTATTAAGGAATCAGGTGATAAAATAGGGCTATGCCGGCTCATCATCATCTCATCAATGCAATAAAGTGTTAGCAATTCTACTCGCAATGCCTAATAGGTATAAAGAAGCAGAATGTGCGTGAACCTGGAGTATCGTCCTTAACTTTGTCTTCAGCGTAGTCGACGTCGTCGAAGAAGTCCGAGTCCTCCGGGATCCTATTGGACGCAAATACAAATAAACAATGACATCTACTAGCAAATGAACTCCAATTAAGAATCAATAGAAAGCCAAATAGCAGCAAACTCTGTCTTATCGTGTTCGTCATGGTTTTAGAAAAATATTGAAACTGGTTTCGTATTTTTCTGAGTTACGGTTGATTTATTATGATTTTCTGAAGTTGAAATCCATTTTCAACACTTGTAAATCATTCCGGAAAAGGAAAGAAAAGTTAGAACACAAGTTAGTGGCTCAGAGGTGTCAGTCATCGGCTCGTGATTAAACCGCGAGTCGCGCTGGCGAAGGCAGGGTTGATGACATCATCATGGGACCTGATGATGTCATTGTTGACCTGGCCAAAGTTGACTAGGTCAACAGTCAAAGTGGTCACGGCCTTGGTCAACGGGTCAAGATTGACGGGTTATCGGCTATTGGGTCTCACATGTCAACATGCAGGCCCAATTGGTCAGGTGGGTCCGGACTGTTAGTTAGTGGGTCCCATAAGTGGGCCCACGGTCTTACGTGGCAACCACATGTTAGCCACGTGGCGGTGGACTCGGCATTGAGTCGGCTCCACGTGTCGCACGTAGGTTGGTCGGCTTGGGTTTCGTGGCGGTCGCGTGACTAAGACGCGGTAGCCACTTGGCTAGGTCAGAGGCGTAGGGCGCTATTTTTGGAACCTAACGTAACTGGTTTGGCATTTTTCGGACTAGGATGAAAAAGATATGATTTATCTAAGGTTTAACCTATTTTATATATTAATAAAAGGGGTTTATAAAAGAAAAAAAATTCTTAAAACTATAGAGGGCTGGGTGCAAATCTTGGCTGCCAAGATGGAAGGGTCTAGTCTCAAAACTGGTAAAGTCTAGGGGCCTAAACATAAAAAGAATAGGGGTCAAACTATAAAAAGAACTGGCCAAGGGGTTTTCCATAAAAGGGACGAGGTGAAAGGGTCATTCTGCAATTAAAAGAAAGTCTAGGAGACTTTCTGCAAGATTGCAGGGGCTCGGATGTAAAACTACTGACGTCGTTGCTGATCTCGGTGTGGCGTGCAGCGGATCTCGGTGCGGCTTGCACCGGATCCTGGTGCGGCTTGAAGCGGGTGTGGTTCACCTTGTGGCTTGGCTTAGCATGGGCCACCTGGTGGCGCGCGGGCTACCGGTCAGGTTGACTTAGTCCACCGCAGACCCGGTCTGTGGTCCACATGGACTGGGAGCGCAGGATTGGATTGTGGCGGTCAGAATCTGATGTGGGTTGGGGCAGAGTGGTTGTCCGTGTGGCCGTGGAAGGGGGCGCCCTCTACGTGTTCGATGAAATGCTAGCGTTGGCGATCACGGCGACCGGCGGCGACGGTAGCGATGGGTTCAACGGCGAGCGGCGGTGTTAGACGGCGGGGGTGCTCCGGCGAGGGTTGGAGGTCGCTAGGGTGGCCTAAATGTCTGGCCTTTCGGCCTCGATTCCGCACTCGGCGGTGCATAGGTGCACGAGCGCAGAGCGCTCGACGTTATGCCACAAAGGGCATCCAACGTGGCAAGGCAAGGGCTTGGGCGGTTCTACGCGATGGCGGCGGCTGTGCGATGCATCAGTGTTGGAGGCACCTGCAAGAAAACACGGCTTGAACGCCGGAACACAGAGCAGCGGAAGCACGGCGGTTAAGGAGGGTCCATCGGCAAGGACATGCCGGACAACATGGAGGGCCTAGGGAGAGAGACGGCTGGACGCACTCACATTGGGGTGGAGGTGAAGGCGTGGCCAGCTTGGGGACAACGGTGATGATGATCCAGCAGCGATGGTGTTCGTGGCGTTGGCGGAGCTTCGGCTTCGGCTGTCTTCCCTCCTCCTCGGGCGGCTTCCTCTTCTCTCCTTGCTCCGATACGACGGTGGCATCGAGGTTGAAGCAGCGTGGTGGCTTGTGGACGACAGCGTGGCTTGGCGCGGCGCGGCGCTCGCAGAGCGGCGGCGGGGTACACGCGCGCGGGTGGTCGCGGCTGAGAGCGACGGCGCAGAGTAAGGGCGCAAAGGGGATTTTCTCCCTAAGGCGGTGGCACAGACTGGGAGAAGCAGGGTGCGACGGCTTGGGTTTTTAAGGGACTAGGGCTAGGGTTCGCGGTGCTTGGGAATCGAGTGGACGGCCAGCGTTCCTTGGCGTGCGTGCCTCGGACACGCGGCCTCCATCCGAGCAAGGGGCGTGCGGGGCACGAGGCGGCTCGTGGCGTGCGCATGGCAACGCAGGAGGAGCGCGTGCGCGCAGCAGAGGTGGTGGCACGCGGTTGGTGGAGCGAAGGCGAGCGGCGGAGCTGGCGGTGCCACGCTGGAAAAGGAGGAGGTGGAAAGCGGCAACGACGTTGTGCTGGAAAGGGGAAGGAAGAAGATGAGCAGCGGTGGGGCGCCGACAGGTGGGGCCCGCCTGTAAGTGAAAGAAGAGAGGAGGGGTACGGTTGTGGTGTTGGGCTGGTGGCGATCGGGCCGCGGGGGCAATTGGGCCGAGGTGTTAGGTGGGCCGAGCGGTTAGAATAGCAGGCCGGGTTAGACAGGCCGGGTTGGGTAGGTAGGCCTCGCGGGTTGGGTTGTTAGAGAGTTAGCAGGCCGATTGGTTAGATGTTAGTTCGGGGGTAGGTTTTAGACTGGGCCGGATAGGTTAGCTTTGTGTTAGCTTCTGGACTAAGGTTGGTTTAGGCCCAAGTTGAGTTAGAAATGTTAGGTTAGTTAATTTGTATTTGAACTTGATTTCAAAAACAAATCTCACTCAAATGAAATCGAATAAAATTTGAATAAATCCAAATCACTCGTGCAAGAATATGAGAATTTATTTTATGCACAATTTAGAGAGAAGCAATTAACAGACTGCGAATTAGCGAGACGTTACATTTGCCCCCTGTGACGGTGGCGCCGAAAGCTGCTCTTGCTCCTTGCAGCGGTGGCGGCTGCTCCGCAGTCAGGACTCAGCATCCGGCGAGCAGGCGCGCAGCAACCCAGGTGTTCGTTGAGGACCAATTAACGTGTCCCAATCCTAGCTGCCAGAGCCACGCAAGTTATCACACGATCTCTTGGCATCTGGACCTCTCTTGTTTGAAGATTGGAGTTAATTCGATTTAGCAATGGAGAACTTTAGAATTTAGATACAAAGAAAGAAGATAGTTTATAGTGTCTTGTTGTGTCTAAATATAATACTAGGATGATCCAACACAGTGACACACCTCATTGGTTCTGCACGGGGCTGGCGCGCCACTGGATCCACTTCCACCGCGCGGTGCACGCCGTGGAGCCCGCTGCGCCTGTCCAGCACGGCCTCGCTCGCCAGCCAGTTGAAGACCTCCGCAACCGCCGGCCTTGTCGCCCGTTCCAGAGAACGCCGGCGGCGGACAGCACGGTGTCCATTATGAACACGTACGTACGCCGTCACCTCGTACGCGGCGGCGGCGGCGCCGGCGCCGGCGCCGGCGTGCAGCTGCTCGAAGGCCATCAGGCTCAGGAGCTTGTGCCCCGACCCCGTGGTGTCATCGACGGCGAGGTCAAGGATGTAGAGAACGCCGCGGTGGAAGCTAATGTCGTGGAGGCTCCGCGTCCGGCGGCTCTGGAGGAACAGGACACCCGCCTGGTGGCGCGGAGCTCTGTCGCCAAGGGGACGAATTCGTCTAACGGGACCGTGCGGGCCGGGAACCAAAAATTGTAGAGATTGAACTACACAAAAATAGTTATATGATCGTAGGAATATCGATAATTTCTACTAGACCATTATTGTCGACCGAAAAAACATAGCAAAAGATCACTTGAGGGCTTGAGGCCGCAGTCCTATGTACGTGCAAGGATGGCACGAACGGACCTGCGAAAGGGAATAAATAAAAATGACTTGAGGACCTTGGGGAGACCATACAAAGGAGTATACTTAGTGGAGGCGGAAATGTTAAACTCCCCATAGAAACTAAATTAATTGGATCTGAAATAAAAAAATTATAAAACAATAAGGTTGGGCTTCGATGCTGACTTCGGTAAAAAACAAAATTGACAACACAAAGTACAAGCTAGCTTATAAGCCACTGCACGCGTTGTTTCCTATACAAAGTACTGCCTGTGGTACAAAAAAATACGGGAGTGCAGTGGTTGATACGTCGGCAGCTTAGTCCAGTAAAGAACTCGGCGTCCTTTAGCTAACGAGATCCCATTTGCTAGAAAACATAAACAAAACCAGGAAATGCGCCATGTCGCATCAGTCATTAGACTGATGGAAACCAAAGAAAGAATCATTGTTGCTTCACGCGTATCACGTTTTGTCGTTTCGAGATGATTGTCCAATTACTGATGCTCCAATAAGGTGGGCCTTTATTTAAAAAAATATATAAGATGGGGGCATAGTCTAATAGTTTGTTTTTCCTTCTAGCTGCTAATATATATATATATATATATATATATATATATATTCTGTTAAAAGAAATTCCCCGTGCTTATTATATTTGTCGTATATGTACTCACCCTATTGAAAAAATACTGACAAGATCTCTTAACATATACTTAATTTTGATCACTTTGTCAACTAGAATATATATTTTTTAACACCATGGTATACCATGTTGTGGAAAGCATTATTGCAAGAAAATTTTCAGCTATGTTTTTTATGTTTCTGGAATAACATATTTTGTTTAAAAAGTTTGCATTGACAAAACCTTATCTTTGACATAATGTATTCGAGTGGAGTGAAGAGTGAGCTTCAAAATAATTTTGGAATGTCTTTTTATCGGCGAGCATCATGAAATACACGTCAGATTGGTGGATAGGTGGCATGGGCTCGCGATAACACTTTGTAGTTCTTTTTGACAACTTGACACGCTAAAGTTTCGAACTTGACCGAGCTAGATAGGTATACTTTGTAAATTCTAAGCATCATCTGCCGCGTGCAACGTGATTGGCAGCTCAGCTTGCCCATGTTCACACTTCTGGTGCCTCGTGTATATTCAATTGTGTATATCCCTCGTTTCAGATCTTCTCCGTTGCCGGCCAGCTTCTCTCACTTGTGGAACACTAGCTCCGGCGGTGGCCTAGTGCTAGACCCACTGGCGCATGGGGTCAGTCCCACTGGAGAAGAAGCTGGGCCGGTCCTTCCACATGGAGGTGAGCCGGAAGGAGAGGTCCTGGGTGGTGGACGTCGAGAACCTCCTCAACGACGACGGCGACCCGGCGGCGGAGGCGGCCATGTGGCGGAAGCACTCGATCTACCGGGTGCCGGCGTACGTGAAGAACGGCGCCGCCAGCAAGCGCGGCGGCAACCCCTACGGCCCGCAGCTGGTGCCGCTGGGCCCGTTCCACCGCGACAACCCGGACCTCCCCTCCATGGACGAGCACAAGCAGCGCGCGCTCCTCCACCTCCTCCGCCGCACGCGTCGGCCCGTGCGGGGCCTCGTGGCGGCGCTGGAGGAGGTGGTTGAACAGCTGGAGGACGCGTACGCCGACCTCGACGACGGGTGGCGCCGCGACAGGGACGGGTTCCTCCGCGCCATGGTCATGGACGGCTGCTTCCTCCTCGAGGTCATGCGCACGGCGGCGCGCGGCGGCGGAGAGATCGCCGCCGGCGGAGACTACGCGCCCAACGACCCCATCTTCAGCCGACACGGCGAGCTCTACATGTTCCCGTACGTCCGCCGCGACATGCTCGCCATGGAGAACCAGCTCCCCCTCCTCGTCCTCCAGAGGCTCGTCGCCGCCCTGCACGGCCCCGACGCCGCGGTACGTGCGTGCGTGCCATCAAATCTCGTGCCTGGATTCTGGACAAATCAATTTTGTCGACTTGCCGGCTGACTTCATTTCGTCCCAATTGGCAACCAATTTTGATGATATATAGACGGACGACGCGATCAACAACATGGTGTTGCAGTTCGTGTCTCTGACGCCGGATCCCCCGGAGCTGCGCGGCGGCGGGCTGGCGCTGCACCCGATCGATGTCTGCCACCGGAGCCTGCTGCGCGGCGCGCGAAGCCAGGTCTGCAAGGGGCGGCGGCACGAAGACGAGTTCCTGCCGTCGGCGACGGAGCTCGACCAGGCGGGGATCCAGTTCGCCCGGAGCGCGACGCGCAGCCTGCACGGCATCCACTTCGCCGGCGGCGTGCTCCACATCCCGGAGCTCGCCGTCGACGAGGCCACCGAGCACAAGCTGCTCAGCCTCATGGCGTTCGAGCGCCTGCACGCCGGCGCCGGCGTAGCCAACGAGGTCACGGCGTACGTGTTCTTCATGGACAACGTGATCAAGTCGGCGGCGGACGCGAGGCTGCTCTGCGCCGCGGGCGCCCTGCGGAACGGGCTCGGGTGCGACAAGGAGGTGGCCAAGATGTTCAACCGGCTCGGGAAGCAGGCGGTGCTGGACAAGCGGAGCCCGCTCCGCGCCGTGCACGGCGAGGTCAACGCCTACAGGGCCACGAGGTGGAACCAGTGGCGAGCAAGCCTCATCCAGAACCACGCGGGGAACCCTTGGGCGATCGTCTCCCTCGCCGCCGCCGTCTTCCTCCTCGTCCTCACCGTGGTTCAGACGGTCTACACCGTGCTGCCGTACTACGACCAGCAGAAGCCGCAGACGCCGTGGAGCGCAGCGCGGCTACACGACGAGCTGTAATTCGATTGAGATTGTAGGATACCATGGTAGCCTTTTAGTTAGAATTTGTGCCACTGATTTAGCTAATTCATCATCAGGAGTTTAGGAGTGGTGTTCGTATTTAGAATTCTTTTTTTCCAAGTGTTGACACACTGTCGCGGATTACTTTGTCTGATCCAAATCTTTGTATGTATATATATATACATATCTGTCTTACATAGGATATAATAAGTAGTTATATCTCCAAATTATCATGTAAGCGTTTGTCAGCGCTTACACAAAGTATTTGCAAAAAAAATAAAAAATAAAAATACTAGCAGCCTGTCCTCGCGTCAAGCTCGGGAGCCCAAAATCCCGCCGGTATCTAGGGCTTTTTCCTGGGATGAACCACCCCACGAAATTGGGCCCCGGGTTAAATTTCGGTACCTTTAAAAGCCCATCCGGTGGGGGAGCTCGGCCCGAGTCCGGTGTTTTCCCTTGGAATGCCACGCCCACCTTGAGGGGCCGGAGTCCGGACGCCGCAACCCCGTGTCGCTTCGCGAGAGGAGGCAAGGTCGCGCCGCCGCCTCCCCTCCGCCTCCGTCCCGGTCTCGGCCTCCATCTTGAGGCCGCCGCTCCTCCGCCACCCCGTCCAGGTGACGCACTTCCGCCTCCCCATCTAGGCGTCGCCACAGCGGTAACTCTCCAACCAAGCGCCGTCGCCCCTCCTCGTCCCCGTCCAGGCGCTGCCACCCCCTCCGCGTCTCAGTCTCTGTCCAGGCGCCGCGGCCACGGTCCCCGGTGCTCTCTGCGACGACCATCTCGATCTACAGCGCCACCACCTCAGCCGCTTCCTCTGGGTCCACCACGGCACCTCCACCTAGTCTGCATCTTGGATTTGTGAGTTCTTCACTTTCATCCTCTCAGACTCATATTTCCTAGTGTTCGTGCTGCTCATGGTCCTCCTCTCAGGCTCTGCATTAGCTTCTTGATTCGTCTGTATGGGTATTGAATTAGTTTTCAAGTCACTACATGTCTCGATCCTTGTGTAGTATGATATCTTTGGTTTTCTCTAGACGCAAATCTGCTCTGCAGACTTCAGTTTCATGAAGAACTTACACTTGTAGCAAACAAATTATACATCTCCCAAAGGATATATTGTATGGATCAATTTTCTTCTTGCATTGTAACTGATTAAGAAGAATATTCTTATTAAGAAGTTTCTTGGTTGCACTTGTCAATTTCCTTAAGTGATTAAGAAGAATGCTGTATCTGTATGGGTCCCCATTTTATTCAATTTTCTCACACAATGCATGCTTGTCTTATTGTGTTGTAACCATTTTCCTGCAATCCATTAATCAAGTATAATGCACAGTTAGTATTTTTACAGAACTTACGGATGGTGGTATGCAAGCCTTTACTTAGAACTGATGGGTGGTATTGCAAGGCTTTTACATCGAACCAATCGAATGCTAGCGTATATCATGTATCCTTGTTTAGACTGCATATATCATGAATCCCTCCATTATCATTCTCATTTCTCAAGTGATAGTTTAATTCAGACTTGTAATCTGTTGTACAATATACTCAAGTCTTACTTTATTTCTGTGCCCTATACTATCAGTATCTCATATATCTTTACAGTGTTTTTAATTAAACTGTTTATGGAAGTTAAACTGATTTTACAAGTGTTTTTAAGTAACTAATTTTTGTCTCTCCTGATTCCTAGATAGTTCTTCTACATCTTGGTGACTTCTAGGCTGTCAGCTCCAGTATCCACATCTACTCATTGCTGATCTCTTCGCCGGCCAGGTAAGCCTCCTTATTTTAGTTCTTTTCTGCTAGGCCATATCTTATTTTTAGTGCATTTCTTCGTTATATATTTCAAATCAATCTGCTTCCTAGTCCTGCTACCAACGATTTGAACTTCCAATAAAGCCCTGCAGAATGCCTCTTTTTGTTTATATGGATGATAGCATGATTGAAGCTCAAGCTATTGAGGAGCACATACTTGTATTTGTGAATTTGTCTATGATGTGGTCTTGATACAGTTCACTTTGGCTGGATATTACACTCTTGCTTTATATTTCTGATGCTGACATGACTGAATTGTTTCACAATTTTCCTTTTTTGTTAACTGCAGAGTCCTTAGTGGAAACACTCCGCTGTTGTTGGTTCGCCCCACGCCGCCGCAGGCAGTTGCAAAGCCTCGATGGCGGCGCCACTCCTCTTCTACGATCTCAGCCTCCTCCCCTCCTCCTCTGGCGCCGGCGATGACAACTCAAACACCTGCTCCTCCTCCGGCCTCCAACTCCTAGCCGCCACGGCCCGCGCTCTCGAGCTCGGCTACGCCGCTGTCGCTCTCGACCACCCCCACCGCGGCCTCCTCGCCGACTCCCACCGCTGCCGCACCCATCCTTTCCCGCCCCTTTCCTCTCTCCCGCTCCCCTCCTCTGCTGCTCTCCATCGCCGCCGCCTCGCCTCCCCTGCCTCTGAGCCCTTCCGCCAGTACACCCGCATCACCCTCTCCCTTGACTCCGCTGCCGCTGCCGCCTCTGCCCTCGCCCCCTCCGCTGCCCGCCTCCTCCGCACCTATGACCTCGTCGCAGCCCGCCCCCTCACCCAGGCCGCATTCGACCACCTCTGCCAGGCTCCCCTTGCTGCCCAACAACTTGATCTCATCTCCATCGACTTCTCCCATGCTAAACTGCCCTTCCGCATCAAGCTCCCCATGCTCAAGCTTGCGCTGCAAAAGGGGCTGCATTTTGAGATTGCCTATTCCCCACTCATTTCCACTGACACCAATGCCAAGAGAAACTTCTTGGCTGAAGTCAAGGTCATTGTTTTGCCCCAACACTTTGCAACCATATACAACACTCGTACATACCATATAATAAATAATGCATTCTGTTTATTTTCAGCTCTTGGTGGATTGGACTAAAGGAAAGAATCTCATAATCTCAAGCGCTGCCCACACCGCTTCCCAGATCAGAGGGCCCTATGATGTCATCAATCTATGTGCCTATTTGCTTGGCCTTCCCATCAACCGAGCAAAAGCTGCTGTCTCGACAAACTGCAGGTCGCCTCTTCACTTGTCCAACACCTTATTTCAGAAATCATGATAGCTTGTGGCATGCATAACTTACTGATCTGGTTAATTTCGGCTTGAATATGCATCATATTTCAGTGCAAAGGAGCATCTAGTAGTGCTGGTAAATATTTAGCAGCAGCCTTTTGTTTTATTTAGTTTCAGGTTTCTGATTGCAACCTGCAACCAGCCATTCTGCCAATCAACCTACCTTTTATTTAGAAAGGAAGCAAATGCTGCTTGCATTGCAATGTGATAACGTGCCATTTGCTCATCGCCAGGTCACTTGTTTTGAAGGCTCTGAAGAAGAAACATTTCTACAAAGAAACTATTAGAGTCGACAGACTTTTACCAAATGAACAGTTGACCTCAACAAAATTCAAGCTTGTTGATTGGATTGCTTGGAATTCTGTATCATCTGAAGGAGGGCAAAATCAGCTGGAACCTTCGTCCAACTGTGATGAACTTACTGGTTCTCCCATACGTGATGTAATGGAAAGGTCACACGAAGAATCTCATGATTCTGATGTGTCTGTTTTTCCTAAGGTGTCAAAACAGTCTAGTGATCAGGAACAAGAACAAATCCCATCCCAAACCCAAGAAGAGACATTCCAAGTTGACAGAACTGAAGTTCTAATAGATTCTGGTGAGTCTATCTTGCCAACATCTTTCAACTATCAAAATGCTGTTCTCGCAAAGGCCGGAAACAGTGAAGTTGTTCCAGATCCTTTCATGCAGGCTGGTGCAGGTTGTTCTGTTAATCCAAAAGGCACAATGAAGCATGTCGGATTTGTGCAGGATGCAATGGAAGTAGATGAAACAGAATCACGCAGGCCAAACCTCATTCTTGGCGACAATATTCCTTCAAATTCTGGTACTAGTGTCAAGTTCTCATGCTCTGCTCTTCCCCATTGTGCAGAGCCTTCTGGCACTAGTATTGAGGATCAGGGTCCATGCCAATCTAGTGAAATCCTAGCTAATGATAAATCTTATACAAAATATCACAATGATTATGCCTGTGGTGAGAGGGAGAAAACCCTATTGGATAATGAATTTCCTTCTGGTTCTGCTGTTTGCCCTGAGGACAAGGATACAGACCAGTCTAGTGGCATGCAAGTTGATGCTGAGACTTACAGAGGTACTTCAGAACTAGTAGAGTGGCCCCTAAGTGGGGTAGATGATGAGGCACCATTGGATCTTGCATTCCAGTCGAGTCATAAATTGCACAGTGATGTTGTAATTCAGCAGAAAGTTATGGAGGGGAAAATAAAGCATAGTATGTATCAAAACATAGAACGAAGTGCGGAAAATGAGACTGAATCCATTGATGAAAAAACAAGAACATCTATTTCAGTGGAACCCGTGTTCTGTGGTCAGGAGATCAGCTCAACTAGTTACAAAAGAAGCACTGATGCAAGTTGTGAAAGTGGTGAGCTGAAAGAACAAAATTCGGAGGAAACAAATGCTTCTTTGGAGAAAAGTGTTGCTAAAACACATGAGGTACTACCAAAATTTTCTTATCCAAGTGGTAAGGTTGAGATGTCCACAATCAGATCAGGTAAGATATGATGTCAAGTGCTAAGTACTATATTTTTTGAATTTGCAAACTTCTACATCTTTCTACTCTTTACTATTTAGAATTCTTTAAGTAGTTACGGTGAATATTGTCCTTTTGTGATGAGCATTAATTCTTTTCTGTTAATTCATTTATGCTTCTGTTAGTACCTAGTTCTATGAGATGATACAATGGGTTTTGCACTATCTTTCTTTTTTAAGGGAAAGGCAATTGGAAGGATATTTCTCGTTCCTTGTTTTCTTAACATATTTCCAGTGTAAATCAAAATGAGCTAAGTTTCTGTGTTGGGGATATCCAATGTGTTTCATGAAAATGTTCTTATTTTGTAGAAAATGATAAATGAGTTGATTATCTATCTTCCAATCAAGTCTAAAGTACTTTATTTTGTGTGCAGAAAAACGAAGACGTACATTAAGGCCATACCATCCAGCTTATCTTCCTTTCTTGGGTTTCCTTAGGTCTGTGTATTTTAAGAAGAAAAGAGGGCTGATCAAACACGTATGAGGTTTTATTTCACCTTGACAGGTATCTGTTCGGGTACACCTGATGGCAACAAACAATTGCCAAATGCTCAGTTCAGGTTCATTGATACAAGTTCAGGATTCCAATGTACAGTTAAATTTTCCTAGATGCAATGTTCAGGACTCAGAGCCATGTTGTTGAGCAGTTGTTACAATAACTGAACCGTAGGCCTTGCTTGCGTGTCGACCAAGTTGTACGTTTGCCGCTGCATCTCAGTCCACTGGCCATTGCCATACCTGAATGCAGCAAGGTGATCAAGTGTCAGTGACAGAGTGATCCTCTGTTTTCAAATGTTCTTCAGAAGTGAAGAAGATCAGGGCCAGCTTCATTCATGTACTAGCAATTCGTTCATGTATGTATGCTATGAATGGGATGATATAGAGTCTTGATAATTGCTTTAGGTACATTACATGCTGTTCCATGAAGGTATCCACCAAGATAAACTTGTTCACTTTTGTTGATATGAGTTTGTTGATAATTGCTTTAGGTACATTACATGCTGTTCCTATCGGTTTCAGCTATATATAAGTAGTATGATTTATTCTGGTTGCATAAGCTGAAACCTACTGACTTTTGTTGATATCACATAATCTGGTAAACATCCAAATAAAAAAAAATGAATTCTGAATCGACAATGCACAGGGGAAAGGATCAATGGACAGCTTGACCCTGTGTTTCTAACCCTCTGGCAAACAAGCAGAAATAAATCACTGATGACATCACCATCCAAAGAACAGCAAGTTCAGACTCTTAAGCTGTCAGCTACAAGAAAGCACTGTCACCTATCATCTTGGTTTCAGCTATATAAGTAGAATGATTTATTCTACGAGATATATAAGTACCATACGTCCATACTATGACACTGGTATCCAACCATGTATATCAGTGTCATGTTCCTCTCTGGACTACTGAGAGGTAGAGCTGCAGTGGACCAAAACTCCGATTGGGCCTGGAAGATTTTTTTTTATGCGAGCGGATTGGGCCAGGAACATGTGCAGAAGCCAGAAGCCCAACTTAGTTCAATGTATCTTGTGATCGCACGCAACAACGCAGCAGCAGCGCTATCGTCGCCTCGTGGAGTCGTCTTCCTTCCATCCCGTTCTCCTCTCCGCCGCCATCGCGCCATGGGTGTGGTCACTAGAGCCAAGAAGAGGAGGCTGGAGGAAGTCGACCGCATCAGCTGCCTCCCCGACGGCGTGCTGGGCGACATCGTCACGCTCCTCCCGACCAAAGACGGCGCCCGCACGCAGACCCTCTCCTCCCGGTGGCGCCACATCTGGCGCTCCGCCCCTCTCAACGTCCACCTCCAGGACGAGTCATGGCAAGAAGGCACCCGCCTCGCCGACGTCTCCCGCGTCCTCGCCGCGCACCCGGGCCCCGGCCGCCGCTTCTCCTTCCGCATCGACGACGAAAAGGGTTACGCCGACGCATCACTCGACGGCTGGCTCCGTTCCCCCGCCCTCCACAACCTCCAGGAGCTCGAGATCCACTTCCACGAAAACCTCTACTCTGGGGGACCCAATCCCGGCGGCTTCCGGCATCCGCGTTCCGCTTCTCGCCCACCCTCCGCGTCGCCAGCTTCGAGGCATGCGTACGTCTTCCCGGAGATTGGAAGCAGCAACAATTGGTCGATTCTGAAGCAGCTGACACTTTGCAGTGTCACCATCTCGGAGGGCTCCCTGCACGCGCTGCTAGCCACCGGCTGCCCCTAGCCTCAGGAGCATCGGTGTGCGTTCTAAATTTGGATACGAGGGCGGTGACGACGAGACTGACGACGACGACGACCCCGTGTTACTACAGCTCGTCATCGAAGATGCTCCATGCCTGGAAAGATTACTACTCTTCAAATCAGTGGATATAGACATCTCGGTAATCTCTGCGCCGAGATTGGCTATTTTGGGGGAACTCCAAGGCCACCGTCGCATGATTCAGTTTGGCAACACAAGTCTTCAGGTATGTATAGCAGTGTAGTATATCATTGTTCGTTCTCACCTTCATGGTGGATGGATCCAAAAGTCCTTAACTTGGACGACTTGTGTAAATTCTATTATTTGCCGCAGGGACCATCAACAGTTACTGGTGGCTTGATGGCAGTGGTGCCCAGTGTTAAGGTTCTAGCTTTAGATTACGTGACACCTTGTACGGTTATTAACTTGATTAAGTGCTTTCCCCGCTTAGAGACGTTGCACGTCGAGGTGAGTCTTTAATTAAGCCAGAATGACCATTATTTGGCATGCATATTATATTATATTCTTTGGCCTTGGCCACTGTAACTGTATCCATTGTTGTTCTAAATTAATTCAGGTTCACCGTGCATGCACTGACATTATTTTTATGTTTCCTTTGCCTTTTCAGATAACAATTTATGGTGAAGAATATGCATCGTATGATGAATACTGGAAACTTACCGGTACTCTCGACATCCGTCTGAGAAAAATTGTTGTGCTAAAATACCGTCATGACTATAAGAAATACATTGACTTTGCTAAATTCTTCGTAATGAACGCAAGCGTACTGGAGTCGATGACGCTTGAGTTAGAAGATGGAAAAGTTGGCAACAATGCGTGGATTAGAAGACAGCATTCACGGCTCAAGATCGAAGAGAGGGCTTCGAGGGGTGGGCGATTTGATTTTGTATCTTGTGTTGAGTCATCTAGTGATCTTCTGCCTGAGAAGCAAGTACATGATCTGTCAATACACGATCCCTTTCAAAGGATTTATTAGTAGTTTTGATATATATATATATATAGCACCAATCTGAGATATTTGGTTTTCATGTGGGGATATCCAGCGAGAGGTTAAGTCACTTTTTAGTGTTTTGGCAATGTTATTCTCTTCTCCTGTAGTACTGTTATTATTTGTCAACTGATTTATTTGGTGCTAGATTTCGTTTTAAATGAAGAAGAAGCAAGAGCTCTTGATATGACCATTGTTCTTTTCCACCTGGTTGTCATGGGAATGGTTGCAACCACTTCATGTGTTCTTGTGTTGATGTCTCCTTTTACGGAAGGGTCTTGACAATTGCATGTATTTATGCATGCTATGCCCAGGAAGGTATCCAAGAAGAGAAATTTGTTGACTTGTGTTGATGTCTTCTTTTACGGACAATCTAGCGAACATCCAAATAAAACTATTGTAAAACACGTCATCAACGGTTGGATCTTCTCCCTCTCACGCCTCTCACGACAAGCACACAAGAACAAGTATAAAGTAGACAAGAGACAATATATAGGTGGAGCTTCTCTTTATTTCTCAAATCGATCTATTACAATAGGGGTGCTCCTCCAATTATATAGTCCGAACTAAGGCTAGAGATTTTGGTAAGAGCCCACAAGCAACCGGACAAGGACTAGGACTTCTAGTTCTCCTTTTCTTCTTGCAAAGTCCGGTTGTTTTACAACACTCCCCCTTGGGCGATTACCGCGAATGCATATGCCTCGTCAAAAACTCCATCCGAAAACCCAGCGGGAAAAACGGTTCTTGGAGAAAAGAGTACATATCAACCGCAATTGTATTGCACATGTTGCCTCATCAAAAACCTTATGTGAGAAACCTTCAAGTAAAACTCACAAATGGAAAAAAAAAGTACAACATTAAACCTTCTGGTTATACACAATTCTATATTTACTATTCTTCGTGAATAGTGATAAATCTTCAAGATCAATGCATGAACTTCATGATTCTTGCATTAATGATCTTAAATAATTAAGTGGTATACCTTTATGGTAAATTCAAAAATTAATCATCAAGTTGATTCCTTCTGAGTAACAACATGATAAAAAAATATGCTCCCCCTCATGTCGACATCCTTTAAACTTCAGTGTTCAATAATGTCTTAGTTACATTCTACATAAATGTGTATGAGTACAATAATTAGTCCTTCAAAGACTTAACTATGATAAAGAGCAATGCTTCAAGCATTAATAACCACTTATTAATTGTGCAACACAAAATAAATTTTATCTTTTTAGAGGAATATGGGGCTAATAAGTTTCAATTCACATATCTTCTAGATATTTGATTCCAAACTTCAAAATTCAAATTTGAAATAATAGCAACTCTATCTAAGTGGATTCTAGTTTATAACCAATGATCTATTCACTAGATCTTCAAAGATAGCTTATTCCACTATAGATAAATCAGTCTTCACTTTGGCATTTGAGGGGATAATTCAAATCCCCAATCACCAATATACCTTCTGTGGTACGTGAGAATACTTACTATCAATACTAGATAGCTATGCACAAGTGCTTAAATGGTACATTCAGGACCATATGATGCTCGCTTCATTCTTAATTTATTTGGGTCTGTATAAAGTTAATTCATATCTTCAAGATTATTGGTGTTCATTCAGCAAATGACTGATTCATTGACTATATCCTTTAAAGATTTTGTAATTCTTCAAAAATAGTATTTCTCTTATGTGAGAAATCCTCTCATGCAAGAGAGAAGTGATTTACATGATCCTTTTAACTTGAGTTCTTCAATGAACCATTTTAAAAGTGTTATTCACAATAAGTCATTCTATGACTTTATTTCCTTCCAGGATTTAACTCTTCTAGAGATTTTAATATTCATTCAGAAATATTATCTACCTTAGACATTTAATACTTAGTATGAGATTTAATTTTAATTCCTTCGAGGAATGATGATTCCTTCAAGGATCACATATGGATTTTCCGAATCCATCAATTAACTGCATAATATTTAATTTATTCTTTCCATTTGCCAGATAAGCAGCAGAATATTCATTCATACATAATGGGAGTTTGTTAGTCTTTTGAAAGACCTATAAACCATTTCATTTCACCATATCATTATTCCATAATGACTTAGGTAACTTGAACTTGCAGGTTCAAGTATATTCTTAATGATTTAACCTCAATTGCATTTTTTCATTGACCCGATATGAGCACTTCATGCGACTCTGCCATGGACTTTATTTGTGGATCCCTGTTCTCGTTTAGAGAAACATTGCAATGATAGAGGTAATATTGTCGACATTCATTCTATTTCTCCCATATCTTCAGGATAAGACTATGATATAGTCAAATAATATCTGCTATCCCAACACAAAATAGTGCGCGCGCTTTGTAGTGTTAGGCTTTCATCTTCATGATGACCATTCTTAATTTGTGAGGTATTTGACCATGATGGTCTTCTTTCCGGAGTTCTATGGAGGTTTCAGTAAAATTTGTATGACAAGTTCATTTAATCCAAAACCAACAGGCGTCCCTGTAGATTTTAAATTAATGATCAAGTCATTTGCCATGGTGAGTATATTATTAAATACCGGGATATACCACACATAGCATTATGTTTACTACAAGTAAACTTAACTTCTGGTTAATAACTTCAGGTTGTTTCTCCTAAGCTCGAGTTTCCCATTTGTGAATATTCATTATGTGCACATTCTCACTGGGATAAAATCCTTCAAATACTTTCACTTCAAGTGTGTTTCCACATCAGGTGGTGCCCTTCATGAGCTTCCTCACATTTAAATATTCTGGCATTATACTCAGCTTCATGCGAGTATGATTTATATTCTGGCATTATACTCAGCTTCATGCGAGTATGATTTAGTGCGTGTTTTTATTCGTGCTTCAAGCTTTCAAGAATATTTTATGAAGATCATTATTCCATTCAATACAAGGCATTCATATAGGCTTTCTCTCCCCCTAATGCCGGTATTACATCTTCATAAATAATAGCATACTTTCAGTAATATCCCCATGAGCTTTACATAATGGAATTTCATATCCATATTTTTAAACTTCAAGTTACCCATGTATGCCAATATGGTGAAATTAATAATTTTCACGCACCTAATTTCAAAATTAGTGAGCTAGACTTTATTTGTATATTATGCAATTTGGTATGTTCTGCATACCTACAAATTTGTAGTTCTAAAAATCTACAAGACTATTTTATTGTCTAACTTCTTTATTTAGCCTAAAAAATTTCGATTCAAATACTCATATGATATACTATAAGTAATTTAGAAAAATAAACTTCATGTTTATAGTTTGCAACATTAAATCTACACGAAATTTCTTTTAATTGCTTATTCATTCAAGAATTCCCCATATGCCTTAAGATTTTGAACCCATAAATACGAAATAGTTTTCCACACAATGGACTAGCAGGTCCATCTTTTATTTGTTCGCAAACTCATTCTAATTGAGTTAATCAATTTCTAATTGATTGAATAAAATCACTATTGTCCCGATTTCAAATTGGTTTGTTCCCCCTGATCTCAACCTACTTGATTAGAGATAATATGATGACTACTAGTCACATTATACATCTGCATGAAATGCACAAACTGAATCAGCATGCAAACTGATTGTGATAGTGTGTTGTGATGACTTGCTGATCATCTCGACGGTGAGAGCTACTACTCAACAGGAGAAGCTTGAGTATATGTATAGCATGCGAGCTAATACAAGAAAACAACAGTATTGTGGCTTCTAGCCAACATAAAGCGGATTTTTAGTATAATACCCATGCAAAGGCTAATAAATAATGTAGTAACATGCAGGTTCCCACATTAGTGTGAAAAAGCTATTAACTAGTCATTCTTAGTGACAAGTGGTATATATGGATTACGAAGGCTATGCGCAGAGCTACAGACTTAGTCATTATAATGACCACAGCTACAGGCCAACTTGCGCGTTGGTTTGTCCATCAATCTAACAGGATGCAGCTCTAAACCAACAATACTACAAGATTAGGGATATGCCTATTAAATTTTTCAAGTTTATCCATGCCTCTAATACCCTATTTTCTACCCTTTTTCATATCATAGATGCACTTCAGGGATGTTATGCTTCAAGCATCATCTATGAGTTATTTCAAATATACCATAGAATTAAATTATACTGCTAGTATATATAGAGAATGATTGAAATCCACATAGTTGTACTATTCAATGTACAATAATATGGCTTGGGTTGAATAAACTTCAAGTTACAGGGCTTATGTATTTTAGTACATAATTGAGTAATATACAATTTCTAGACTAGAATGAATCTTCTGAGTTCAATTAAAAAGCATGTACATTACTAGTTAATGTGCTTCATAAAAATTCAGTTTTTGTTCTACCTTCATGGTAGAAATGCACAATAACCGTAACCTTCATGGTCATTTGAGGCTCATATTTGAACCTTTTCCAGCATGGTTAAAGGGTAAATAATTCTAAAAATTATAAATTTTGAATCATTAATCCCTGAAGTGGCTAAAATTTTACCTTTTATCATAGAAAATGGTTTTAGGTTTATGACCTCTCTCAATCTTGAAGAACCTTAGACATGTTACACCCCTGAGAGTGTCATATTTATTAATTTTTTTTCCTAGCAGTGATAAATGTGGCATAATTTTTGCTAATTCTGGGAAAATAACAAATATATTGAATAGATTAACCAACCTTAATTAATTTTGCACTTGTTTCATGCATTTAAACACATGAAGTGTGCTTGTAGCAATTGCATGAATAATGTAGGAAGTGGCATGAAGTCCACTATTTCTAGAAGAAATTTTTATCATTGGTTTAAAGTATAGTAATGTATAATTTCAAGAAGAAATGCTATATAAGGAGTGAATTATTGACAACAGCATGGTGAAAGAGTTGTGCCAGATGTTACAATTTGCAAATCTTCTCTAGACCAGAAATATGCATGTAAGTTTATGTCTACCTGAATATGTGGAATGTGGTTAAGATGCTGTATGCATATGAAGGCTAAGGTGCTACTTCCAATTGTGTCATGGCCTGAATGTGTGCCATGTAGAATATTATCAGAACCTTGTAAGGATGTTAGGCATTCTATGTTTTCACTTGCGGACCTCTTCGACGGAGGCGGCGACTCCGACGAGCAGCGCCACGAGGAGCTAATTGTCGCCGACAACTGGGGTGGGCTGTTCGAGCAGCCTGTCCACTCCCAGGAGGAGCGCGACCTTGAGTTCCCCGACGCACCCGCCTGCATCGAGCCCGCGCCCGAGAGCTACTTCACCTTCTCTAATCCTATCCCTCACTACCTGCTGCTAACAATTGGTATCAAAGACCACTGCTAGAAAACTCGCTATCAGTGCCGGTCACACAGGCACTTAGTGCCGGGCGCTGTGACCGGCACTGATTTGGCGGCACTAACGTGCAACCCGTTAGTGCCGGGCGCTGTGACCGGCACTGATTTGACCGGCACTAACATGCAGTCTGTAGTGCCGGCTGGTAACCCAACCGGCACTAAACTACACGACCCCGCTGCTAGTGCGAGAGGACATAAATCTCCTTTTTTTTCCTTTTTTTCTTTTTTTATATGTACTCGTATTTGTACTATTTGCGTCTACGTAGTATTTGTACTATTTGCGTTCGTACTACATTACGACGATATATATATATATATATATATATATATATATATATATATATATATATATATATATATATATATATATATCACACTATTGATATTATATATATATCTATATACATAAATAGATAGAATTCATACTACAGAACATTTGAAAGATCCAACAAAGTACTTGTACTTGAAATATTACAAATAAAAAATTACAAGTACTTCATGCACGAGACATATCAATAGTCGTGAATACCCTTCTCAATTGCCACGACGCTTGAGTAGGGATCGCCATAGAATTCTCCGTCCTTATTTATGATTTCATCGAGCACGAATCCGCATATAGATTCTTGAATTGCCCTGACCCGAGCTTCTTCGATCAGATCTTCTTTCATGGACCAACGTTGTAACATTTCCGGATGAAATCATGAGAACGAAAAATCATGAATTTAAATTAATTACCAGAATTGATTTTGCTCACGTACCGCGAATGTGGCCAGCGTCATTTGCCCCCTTTCACTCACAAAGTTGTCGATCCATTCGCATACGTAGTATCCACACAAGTTGTTCCCTTGCTCCTGTCTCATGCACTGTAGGAAACTGGGTTATGGCATAGAATAATAAAATTTTTATTACGAATGACACAAGATAAGAGAGTCTGGTTATACCGTTTTGTCAGTCCTAAATTCTAGAGGATCGAGTTTGTCTTTTATTTTTAAGTGTTTGCTGAGGAAGCGAAACCATGCCTTGTTGATCAGGTTGATGAGGTCTTGGTACATAGATCTATCCTGCCTCAATGAATCGTAGATCCAGACCGTTTGGGCGTCAATCTGAATAGCAAACAATATCCAATGGAAACTGCTCATATACATATGCAAAAACAACCAATTAATGTTGATTATAATAGTTATTTATTATTATTATTTTGAAGGTATTGAAAAAGTGGCAAAGGACTCACTGATGATTGTATGGCAAGAGTATCATCCAGACCGTTTGGGCATCAATCTGAATAGCAAACAGTATCCAATGGAAACTGCTCATATACATACGCAAAAACAACCAATTAATGTTGATTATAATAGTTATTTATTATTATTATTTTGAAGGTATTAAAAAAGTGGCAAATGACTCACTGATGATTGTATGGCAAGAGAATGAATGGACACATGCTTTGCTTACGCATGCCTCTGTATATATTGTCGACCACGTCACAAGATTTTCTCTTAACAGTTTCCTCGTGTATAACATCGGGGTCCAGGAAGCCGATGTTATGAAACCTCTTTTGACGGGCAATTTTAATTTTTTGCCTACAGAAAAATAAAACCACAAAAGCAGGGATTAGTCAACAAACACGCGCCAAGTATAAATAAAATAATAAAACGAGCAGAAACACTTACAAGCACCATACACTCATGAGGCACTTGTGAAGGGCATCTTGATGGAACAAATCATAAAATGCATCAAAGTCGATCCATATATCCGCTGGCCCCTGCCAAAAATGCTCGTCTTTGATCCGAACCAAGAGCATGTCAATTCCGTTTCGAGATTGCACTGCATACCATTTGTGCAACTGCGCCATTCTCGTTGGTAGATACAGTAACAACTCTGGCCATATGAGAGGCTCACCAAGTACAAACTTTTTCTTGCCTCGGGTTTCATGTAGAGCTTGCCCTAGCAATTGAGCCGCGGTAAGATCCGTTTGTATTATCATCCCGGCAAAGGTCCTCGGATCTGTTGATTCACTGAGAGGGGCTTCATGATGCACTATCAGCGGAGGGATCGACTGTTTGGCCTGTTCTCCGAGCTGGGCAACGGGTTTTGCATTTTTTTCAAGTTCTTGGTGTTGGCGTGGCACTTTCTGATCTGCCGATCATAATCTGATTCTTTTTTTTCTCCACTGGTAGGGTCTCTTTGATGAAGTGTGCTTTCCCAACTGGATCTATTTCTAGCTTCTTGTTCGCAGCCGCTCTCTTGGCCTTCAGATTTTCGAAAAAAGCTTTAACCGGGTCTTCTGGCTCTACCTCAACTGGAGCCTTTTCTTTCTTTTTTCTCTTCTGTTTCGGAGTTGGGTTGACCGAAGGTACCGTGTTTGCCTTTCGTTGCTTCCTCTGAGTCGACAGTGCGGCTTGTGATGGTCGGTTGGGGTTGCTTTGAGCTGCCGGTGGTGATGGCGGATCTGGACTGGAGTCCCGTCGTGCCGGTGGCGATGGCGGATCGGGGCTAGGATCCCGTGCTGCCGGTGGATGATGGCGGATCAGGGCTAGGATCCCGTGCATGCCGATGGCGATGGCGGATCAGGGCTAGGATCCCGTGCTACCGGTGGTGATGGCGGATCCAGGCTGGGATCCCGAGCTGGTGGTTCAACACTCGGATCCTTGTCTGCTGGCGTTGATGCCCTCTGTCTTTAACACTGAGCGGAATAGGTGGCTGCTTCCACCAATCTTATATCGCGTTT
The DNA here is from genome assembly GCA_015476505.1 of Urochloa ruziziensis. Classification (NCBI taxonomy): domain Eukaryota; kingdom Viridiplantae; phylum Streptophyta; class Magnoliopsida; order Poales; family Poaceae; genus Urochloa; species Urochloa ruziziensis. Next base: position 34,677,315 of record CM027125.1, on the reverse strand, counting down.
TGGCCAAGCAATCCAAGTGTGTATGGCATGCTGTAGGTCTGCTTCTGTTTTACTTATAGGGATCAGGAGGTCCAGGTCTTCCCAGCCGTCTTCGACGCGGTCAACATGTACTTTAGGGTATCCGGCAGGAATCAGCCGACAATGTAAAATACCGCCTTCTTCCGATGGTTCCGCAAAACCATGAGCGCAAACTTTGAGCTTTTTCTAGCGAAGATACAGTAGCTCACACTTGGCCCTAACAGTGATGTTGTCAACGGGGAGTCCCTGGTTGTCCGCAACTAACTCATTTCCATCACCGCGAGGGAGCTCCGTCGAAGCGACACTGCTAGGGCGACACTGAGAGGCCGAACTGTTCTCTAAATTAGGAGCTGCTTGTGGCTGGCGTTGGCTAACTGTTGCCTCAAGTTCCCTACCCGACCTTCTAGTGTACGGATCTGCTCTGTCACAACTGCCTTGCTTCTGCATCGGCTTCTGTATGTTTCTAGATCTTCAAGAAAGCCACGCTTCCACGGAACTACGCCCACGCCTCGGGTCTGTCCAGTGTGCTCTGGATTCCCAAGAGCATAAGTCAACTCGTCTTTCTCTCTGTTGGGCTGGAAAGTTCCGTCTTCCCTACGCCTCATTGCCTCATTGAGTCTTAGGGTCGCCTCCCTTAGTACGTCGCTAGTCACAAAGGCCCCAGTTTCACTATCCATTGTGCCTCCATGAGCATAGAAGTAATGCCTTTCTCGTTTGGGCCAACTCAAGGTCTGCGGTATGATGCCTTTTGCAATTATAGCTGCTTCCATCTTCTCCCATTTTGGAATGGCGACTTCATAACCTCCTGGCCCTAGTTTATGAAACTGTGACTTTTTACTACAATTTATTTTTGCTTGAACAGAGGATGCCTTGCTTTCTTCCGATGACTTATAGTTGACGAATTCGTTCCACCACTGTCGTTGCTTCTTCTAGACTTTTGACACAAAGTTCTTTATCAGGTTTCTCTTGAACGTCCTGAACTGAATATCCATCGTCTGAAATGCCCACTTTCTCACTTTGTTTTCTTTACCATCGGGAAAGTGGAAGTGCCTCTTCACCTCTCTCCACAACATCTCTTTCTCTGAACTTGGCACGATACCTTCAGCATTATCAGAGGCCTTTATTCTCTTCCACTTCTTGTACTTTATGGGGATGCTTTCCCTCACAAGATATCCACATTGATTGACGAATGTCGTCTTAATACCAGTAGGGGCTTTTGGCTTGCCGTCATCGTACACCTCGGTGATGGCCGTATAACCCTCCATCTTTCTTTTGCAGCCACGTTTCCGTTTACGCGTGGCTGATCCTGATGCCTGAAATTATATCGATTCATTAGCACCCTGAGCTTCATTATATCGATTCATTACGTCGATGCGTATATAAATTCACGTGTATATGGACAAAGTTTATATACCTGAGCTTCGTCAACATTTTCATCTTCGTCCTCATTAGCACCCTGCTCATAATCACTCTGCTCGTCGCCACCACTCTGCTCGTTATCACTCTGCTCGTCATCACTTTGTCCATCTGGATTATTTAAGTTCAGATACTGGGAGCCATCATCCACGTTTGGATCAAGCTCAAGGGCAGGTTCGTACGGAGTGGGTCCACGAATGAGTGAGTGCATGTACTCCTCTTCTTCGTCATTCCTGCCTGTCATTTTAACTGGCTAGTACATACAATAAAAAAAGTAGTAAGTGATTTTCTAGAATTCTAACTTGCGTCTCAACAATTTTGTAGTGTACATAAGACATGTTCAACATTTATTATATTTTCAACAATTTTCTAGTGTACATATGACATGTCAAACTTTTTCAAGAGTTTTGTAATATTTTCTACATTTTTATATAATTTTCTAACATTTTATACATTTTCTACATTTTCTACAATTTTCTAGTATTTTTAAAGAATTTTCTAAAAACCGATGAAAATAAACTGCTCACGTTAGCATGAATATTCTGGAAAAAATAAATTACTTGCATACAATTTTGAACAATTTACAAGTAATTACGAGCAAAACAAAAAAAATTTGACCAAAAAAAGTATAAGTAATTTTCTATTATACATATGACATGTTCAAACATTTTCTGAAATCCTAACGTGCATCTCAACATTTTTTCATATTTTCTACAATTCTCTAACATTGTTCAACAATTCTACAAATTAATTACTATATTAAAAGGATGTACTAACGTGGGCGGGGACGGCGGGGACGACGGGCGCCGGTGGTGTGGGCTTGGGGCGCCGATCGCGCGAGCTGAAAGGGTAAAAGTGCCGGTTAATATTTTCTACATTTTTCTATAATTTTCTAACATTTTATACATTTTCCTATAATTTGCTAACATTTTATACATTTTTCTACCATTTTTATACAATTTTCTAATATTTTTACAGAATTTTCTAAATACCGACGAAAATAAACTGCTCACGTTAGCATGAATATTCTGGGAAAAATAAATTACTTGCATACAATTTTAAACCATTTACAAGTAATTACGAGCAAAACAAAAATTTTCTGACAAAAAAAGTACAAGTAATTTTCTATTATACATATGTCATGTTCAAACATTTTCTGAAATCCTAATTTGCATCTCAACATTTCCTCATATTTTCTACAATTCTCTAACGTTGTTCAACAATTCTACCAATAAATTACTATATTAAAAGGAGGTGCTAACGTGGGCGGGGACGACGGGGCAGGCGGGGATGACGGGCGCCGGCGGTGTGGGCTCGGGGCGCCGATCGCGCGAGCTGAAAAAGTAAAACTGCCGGTTAATATTTTCTACATTTTTCTATAATTTACTAACATTTATTTTACCATTTTTCTACAATTTTCTAATATTTTTAAAGAATTTTCTAACGTGCGTTCACAACATTTCTAATATTTTCAACCATTTTCGAAAATTTCTTACATTTCTAACGTGTAAACATTTCTAACATTTTTAGAACTCTAACGTTTCTACCATTTTCTACAAGTTTCTACAAACTACAACATTTCTACCATTTTCTACAATTTTCTAACATTTTACAACAATTCTGCAGAGAGGCAGTTGCCCTTACGCCGCGCGCAGGCCGGCCTGGGACGGGGAGGGCGCGACCGAGGCGGTACGCGGGGGCGCGTGGGGCGCCGGCGGTGGCGGGTGTGCGGGGCGCCGGCGGTGTCCGTTACAGTGGCGGGGGCGCGGGGCGCCGGCGTTGACGGGGGCGCGGCCGGCGGTGGCGGCAGGGGACGGGGCGCCGGCGGTGGAGTGGAAGGGGCGCCGACGGTGGCGGTCGCTCGGGGACGGGGCGTGTGCCGGCGGTGGCGGTCGGGCGCTCGGGGAAGGGGCGCCGGCGGTAGCGGCGGCGGTGGAGACGAGGACGACGGGGCGCCGGCGGTGGCGTGGAAGGGGCGCCGGCGGTGGCGGTCGCTCGCGCACAGGGCGCGTGCCGGGCTCTGGGAAGCCGCGGCGGGGGTCGATGACGGGGCTTGCGGCGCTCGGCTACGGGCACCAGTGGTGGGGAAGACGAGGAGGCGGCGGCGGCTGCGGCGGTTCTGTAGCGGCGGTAGAGATCGACGAGACGGCTAAGTGTGGAGAAGAAGGGCCGGGCTTATATACCCCACGCCAGGTTAGTGTCGGCTGGGAATCCTGCCCGGCACTAACGTGTGCACGTTAGTGCCGGCTGGGGAGCCGGCCCGGCACTAACCTGCCCCGCCTGGGGGGAAACGAAAACTGGCGGAGCAGGTTAGTGCCGGCTATTATGTCTAGCTGGCACTAACGTGCCTTTTTTTAATTTCTTAATCCTTTTACTTATAATTTATTTATTTAGATTTTTATTCGTTATATATGTAATAATTATAATAATTGTACGAAAATTAGTATCTTAATTTTGTTAGCGTACTTTTAATTCCATCAAGTAAATAGAAATAGTAACTAAAATAAATGGATGCCTATACTGACATTACCAATATGTGACGCTAAATAGGGCACATGTGTGTTTTTCTGTTATTTATAATAAATCGAAAACATTTCAATTTGATCCATGCAAAAATATTCAAAAATCTTTTCATTGATAACCTATGCAATGATGTGATCAATTTGCAAATTACTTAGTTACTTGTTCATAATTTAATATTTCAACAATTCTAGTAATAAAAAATTAATGGTAGTAAACATTATTTTTACCATGCAAAAATATAATATTGTTTACAAATTATATTGTTTTCAAATTGCATGTTTAGTGCGGTTAATTAAGAGAGGTACAACATAGTGCTTTACATTACATCACTTGACGTGAAATACAAGCTAACTTACACAAATAGGACATGTACAATGGTTACATTACATAACTCAAAACTACTCATCATTATCTATTACATCGTGGACAACCTTCCTTTTGACAAAAGTGCCTTGGCCGTGATCGCGGCGTAAGTATGGTGTGTCCTCTTGATATAGAAGGATGCTGGGGTCAATATCAACAGAGAAAGGAGGAAGGTCATCAATCTGGTCATAATCTTCGGACTTGTCTGAAATATCCTCAACTCCAACAACTTTTCTTTTTCCTGGAAGAACTATGTATCGTTGCGGTTCATTTTCTGCTTTGTCTTGACATTTTTTTCGGCTTGCTTGACATGTCCTTCACATAGAACACTTGTGTCACATTCTTGGCTAGAAGGAATGGTTTATCTTTATATCCAATCCTTTTAAAGTCAACGATGGTCATCCCATACCGGTCCTTCATCACGCCGGATCTAGCCACCCATTGACAACGAAACAGAGGGACAACTATGGGTCCATATTCAAGTTCCCATATCTCTTGTATGACACTATAGTAGTTGTCCTTTTCTCCATTACTGTTTACTATACACATACAGACACCACTATTTTGATTTGTGCTTTTTTTGTCTTGAGCTGTTGTGTAAAATGTATACCCATTGATTTCGTACCCTTGGTATTGCTGGACTGTGATCGATGGTCCCCTAGCCAGCCATTGAAGTTCTTGATCAACTATGTTGTTGCCCAATAATTCCCGTCTGAACCAGCCTTCAAAAGTAAATATATGTTTGCACGTGATGCAATCAAGACCGTTCTTAGGATTTTCGGCTCGTACAATATTCATGTGCTCATCAATATATGGAGCCACCTTGGATGAATTCTGAAGAACCGTGACGTTTGCTTTGCTAAAATCACTACAAGAGATGTTAACATTAGATTTCTTTCCAAGTGTGCCTTTTCCCTTCAGTCGCCCCTCATGGTGTGACATAGGGAGCCCAATCGACTTCATGTCGGGAAGAAAGTCAACACAAAACTCAATGACCTCCTCAGTTCCGTAGCCCTTAGCGATACATCCTTCTGGACAAGAACGGCTGCGGACGTACTTCTTCAAGACTCCCATGAATCTCTCGAAAGGGAACATATTATGTAGAAAGACAGGACCCAGAATAGTAATTTCAGTCATAATACGAACCAGAAGGTGTGTCATCATGTTGAAGAATGATGGTGGGAAGACCATCTCGAAGCTGACAAGACATTCGACAATGTCTTTCTGCAGTTTTATTAGATTGTTCGAATCAATTGCCTTCTGAGAAATTTCATTAATGAATGCACAAAGCTTCACAATTGCCAATCTCACATTATCCGGTAGAACACCCCTAAGCTAAGCACAACCGGAAGTAATTGTGTCATCAAGATGTGGCAGTCATGGGACTTCAAGTTTAGGATTTTCTTCTCTTTCACGTTTATTATGCCCTGTATATTCGAGGAGTATCCGGACGGGACCTTAATACTGTTCAAGCAATCAAACATACTTTTCTTCTCCTCTTTGCTCAAATTGTAGCTGGCAGGTTTTAAATAGTGACGTCCCTTGTCTATCTTTTCGGGTTGCAAGCCTTGTCGTTCTGTCAGCTTTAGCATGTCGCGCCTTGCTTCCAATGTATCCTTTGACTTACCATGTACTCCCAGAAATCCTAGTATGTTGACGCAAAGATTTTTCGTCAAATGCATCACATCAATTGTGTTTCGAACATCTAAGACGACCCAATAAGGTAATTCCCACAAGATAGATTTTTTCTTCCACATTGGAGCACGCCCCGTGATCGGATCATTGGCAACAGGTACGCTACCGTCACTCTTCCCAAATACGCACTTGACATCCTTGATCATCGAGAACACCCGCTTTCCATTACGAAACAAAGGCTTATGGCGAGTTTCGGCCTGTCCTTTAAAATGTTTTCCTTCGTTTCTTAGGGGGTGATCGTAAGGAAGGACTCGACGATGGCCCATGTATATGCACTTCTTAGAGTATTTCAAATAAATGCTATCGGTTTCATCATAACAGTGGGTACAGGCACTGTATCCATGTTCGACTGTCCCGACAGTTTTGCAAGTGCAAGCCAATCATTGATGGTTACGAATAGCAAAGCTCGGAGGTCGAAAGACTCCTGTTTATACTCATCCCACACACGTACGCCTGTATCCTTCTAGAGCAGTAATAAATCATCAATCAAGGGTCGTAGGAACACATCAATGTCGTTGGCAGGTTCTTTTGGCCCTTGTATAAGCAATGACATCATGATGAACTTTCGCTTCATGCACGACCAAGAAGGAAGGTTGAAGATACATAGAGTCACAGGCCATGTACTATGACTGTAGCCAAACTCACCGAACGGATTCATTCCATCAGTACTCAAACCGAATCTTATACTCCTTGGGTCCCTATCAAATTCAGGATACTCTCGGTCAAGGTTCCTCCACTAGGACCCATCTGCGGGGTGTCTAATCATGTGATCTTGCTTACGATCCTCTTTGTGCCACCGCATCAGCTTAGCGTTGTCCTTATTTCTGAAAAAAATGCTTCAGGCGTGGTATTATGGGGAAGTACCATAACAACTTAGCGGGAACTTTCTTCCTGGTTGGTTGTCCATCAACATCATCTCGATCGTCTCGCCTGATCTTATACCGCAATGCTTTGCAAACTGGACAAGATTCCAACTTCTCGTATTCCTCTCCGTGATACAATATTCAGTCGTTATGACACGCATGAATCTTCTATACCTCCAATCCAAGAGGGAAAACAATTTTTTTAGCTTCGTAAGTTGTTGACGGCAGCTCATTACCCTCAGGAAGCATGTTCTTTACAATGTTTAATAGCTCACTGAATCCCTTATCGGTGACACCATTAGTTGCCTTCCATTTCAACATCTCCAACACAGTACCCAACTTTTTCTGCTCCGGTTTGCAACCAGGGTACAACGCCTTTTTGTGATCCTCCAACATCTTCTCAAACTTTAATAACTCTTTCATAGTTTCACTGTCTTTATGTGCATCAAGCAGTGCCTGACCTAGCTCGTCAGGTGTCTCCTCTTGTGCAACATTAGCTTCACCCTCTCCCATTGGTTCGTCATGAAAGCCACCAGCTTGTTGAACCCACACCCAGTCTGGAATGGTGTTATCATCACCGTCATCAGCGCCAGCGTCATCTTCTTCATCTTCCATCATAACTCCAATCTCATCGTGTTTAGTCCAAACATTATAGCTTTTCATGAAACCATTCTCATAAATATGGGACCATAGAGTATTTCTTTTCTTGTATTGTATCGTATTTTGGCAAACATTGCATGGACAGAACATTAAACCCTTTGGTGATCTGTTGGCTTCTGCTGCATCGAGAAAAGATTTTAGGCCATTAACCCACGCTGATGTTGCTCGTCCGCCGTACATCCATTGCCGATCCATCTGTAATTAATTGACGTATTAAAAAAACAAATTAATCCTGCATAACTCAAATCAATTTAATTGTTATTACAATAACATATAAATTATAACGTCTCAACTTCCAACACAAATTATCCATATAAATGACTTACACCAAGTAAAAAAACCTTAATAAGTGTTATACCACAATTATTTATTCAAATGAATATAAATTTCTCAATAGCTAACAAGCAACACGAGAGCACGATCTTCAACCATCTTTGGATAGGAAAGCAGGATCAGGATGCTGTGAGAGTTTTTTCCTGGCGCTGAGGAAGATGGCTGTGGCGACCATCCTTCGGATGTCCTTTAACCACCTGTATCAGTCTCTGGATCAGTACGCTGATACAGGTTTTACACAGGATTAGTATTGGAAGCAATAAATGCGCAGTAAATAAAGAATAACTACCTTCGCCTTAGCGGAGAGTGGCATTATGACCCATTTAAGGAGGGGATGGGCCGGGGTGCCCTACATGTCCATGTACCTGTAATCATTTGAAAGCAAGGCTGAGTACATCTATGACTGGTACTCAGCAAATCCTGTGTAAAATTATGATGCATGCAAGGGAGTGAGGTGTAAGGGTTATATTTGGTGGAAATGTAAAGTAAAGTTATGTTTGTAAACAGGGGTGGGAAAGGAGGATTAAATAGTTGTTTGGTCCTGGAGAGGCATTCTCATCCCTGCCAGTCCCCATGTTTTAGTTCTCTTTCTCTCCCAGAGACCGTCAGGGTCCTTCTGGGTCGGCTTATGCCTCACTCATATGGGCCTCCGCCCATCTCGTCATCTCATACTTTATTTCTACAGGTGTATGCTAATCAACGGGGACTTTGACTAAATGGGCTCATAACCGAGAGCCACGGCTATCGACAGATTGGTTACTCTGCAGAGGTTGTACCCTATGACATACGGTCGGTCAGCCCATACCGTGTACTTAGGCGGTACCGACCTACAAGACCCGTACCCGCCGGTGTCTGTCTCCAGACAGCCTTTCCTAGGTCCAGCCACGGATGGTACTGGGGGCTAAACAGGGGCTACTAATCATCCGCCTTGCGGATATTGACCCGGGTCAATGAGCTCAATTAATAGGGCAGTCGCCCTTCAGGGCCTCCCGCCCTGTACTCTAGTCAACCCGTGCCGCCCAATCCCAGGCCTCTGTCTGGGGCTGTCTCCAGTACATCCGTCTCCCGAATTGGTGCGTGCCCGACTCGGCACCGAGCGCTACCCAGTTCGCCGGTCGGCACTCTGCACCAATCATGCGGCTCCTTGGGATGGATTTACTAGGAGCTGCTAGCGGGGTGTGGGTCAAGGCCTCACATTACAGGTCATTCCCGAAGGCTATGTCCTTTTTGGCCCGTATGGCGGTACTGGCATTAGAAAGACTCTCCCGTGAACCAGTCCTTATGCGACCAGAGCAAGCCTTTGAGACAGGATCCTCTTCCGAGGCTGCCTCCCTTATCGCAAGTCCGTCCTTAGGGGTTCTATTCTTAGTTGGTTCATTTTATATTAAATTCCAACATTCTCTCTCTCACCTCTCGGAATCTCTTCTGAATATCAAAGGTTCAGAAAGTTCCTAAGAAATCTACTTCTAAATAACGCTCGGTCAGTGACGTGTCGTGACCGGGGTTATTAATGGGTTGTTGGGCTAGAAATAGCTCTAAATCAAGGGGGAGGTGGAATATAGAGGGTTTTCCTTAGGTTTTAATAAATTATGCATTCCATGTTATTAACTTGGTTGATTTTATTATGCAGGAACTGGGACTGGCATGACCAAGGAGTTGGTTGCCAGGACTTGCCTTCCTGAACGGTACTTGGACGTCTGCTAAAGCGTACGTATGCTCGATGCTGACCAGGCGTGGCTTCTGGATCTTTGGGAGCTTCGACATCTTGGGCGGGGCCTGGTCATGCCATCGACCTATCGATCAATAAAATACAGAAAATAACATTCAGTATAACAGTACATCAATCAATTCCTATAGAATGAAAATAAAGGATAAAATGGGGAGACTAGGGTTATCAAGGAATAATCCATCAATTATGGTAAATAATTAATGGATTTAATGGAATGGAATTTCCGGGAAATCGATAAGTAATTTCCCCGGAAATGATCGAACGGTCGGAGAGTTATATGGATTTCTAGGGGATAACCCCCGGATGACGGCTTTGAAGAAGGGTTTGGATTAGGGGGTTTGGGAATTATTGGACAGCTAAGCAATAATCCCGGAATAATTAACGGGCGATTATATTAATTATTTAGAAACGAGTTTCTAAATAATTAATAATATGAAATGAGTTTGGTTAGCACAACGGCAAGGGTTTTACCAAAACCCCGGGTTTTGATTGGACGGAGAAACGACGCCCGCGGTGTTTTAGACGGGGTTTCGGTGGGGTCTTGGAGTAACGCGACCGAGATTTAAGGTTAGGATATAAATTCTAGGGCACTAAGCACATGGAAATGCTTAGAATAATCTCTAGTATTTATGGAAAAACTTGGGGATTTTATGGAGCTTTGGAATTGGATTGGCTAGATTTGGGGTACACTTAAGGGGCTTTTCTATTGGATGAGAGAAACACTTTTGGGATTTGGGGTTATGAAATATCCTAAAAAGGTTTAGATGGCTCTAATAGGTTTAGAAATATTCCTAATATTTTTGGAGAAATTTGGGGAATTTTTGGAGTGGAGGAAGGGCTTGAAATAAAGATTTGTGTGCAAGGATTGGGGTGTACCTAGCATTTTCAGCAGAGGCTGGCGTCAGCAGTGGGGTCCGCCAGCGGTACTGTTTCATGGGCCGGCGTCGTGGGCCCTCGTGGACCGGGGCTGCCTCCCCAAGGTCTATGTGGACCGAGTCCACCTGAGGTCCGGGTGGCGGGACTGGACGCCGTGGACCGACCGTAGGCCGGAGGCCTGTTAGGCCATCGGTCCACATGGACCTGGCCTACCCGGCGGTAGGAGGGGCTGGGCCCACCTGTCGGCGGTAGGAGGCAGGGAAGAAGGTCTCCCCCCTTCTTCTTCTCCTCTGCTTCCTTCTCGCCGACGGAGCAGGGAAGGGGAAAAGGGGGATGGCCGGCGGCGTTGGGGGAGCGTGAGGACCCGGTGTGTCCGAGGACCGGTGGATGGTCGCTTCCCGGTGTGATGAGTGATTGACAACGTGGTGTGGATTGACGTTTCCCTTGGCTCAAGTATTGCAGGTGTAGAATACGGCTTGGTTGCATTGGTGCAGGTGAAGAACAGGCGTGAAAGGTCTTAGCCATGGCGGCCTCCGAGGAGCGGAGAGACAAGTAGGCTTGGTTCGAGGGACCCGATGGCCGGTGGATCAAGTGCGGTTCACATGCTGGCAAGAACGAGCAAGGGGACGTGGTTCCGGTGCGAGGTAGCGGCTCACAACCGAAGCTCGTACGCGGACGAGAAGCCGGCGCAAGGTGGCGGCTAACAACCGAAGTTTGCGCGCGGGGTTTGGTGATTTGGCCACAAAATCATCGGTGGACGGTTTCCCTTGGTTTGGGCCTCAAAACCAAGGACCGAGGACTCGACGAGGCGGATTTGGGCAGCTGGGCTGAGGTGACCAGCCAGGGGCGGTTTAACCGCCCCCCAGGGGCGGTTTAACCGTCTCCCCCTGGGCCGGCCAAAAAACGGCGTCGAGGAGCTTCGATCCGGAGGACACGCGGCGTGACTGCAAGGCTTGCGTCGGAGGGAAGCTAGCTTGCAGTGGAAGGTGCCGGAGCCGGAAAATATCTGAAGATCAAATGTCAAATTTGCCCCTGAGGGGTATGCATCACTTAGGGGTAGTTTAGTCTTTAGAGCACCACCACTTGGACTACTAATAGCCCCTCCCAGGGCTGGTGGCTGCTATCTCTTTGGTTATCTCTTTAGTTCTCTTTGTTTTTCTCCTTTGGACTAGTTTCCCCTTCATTCCCTCCACCTAGAACTATTTCGAATCCTTCGTAGTTTGTATAGGTGAATTCATGGTTATGTGATGGAGTTTGTGCTGCTCATCTTTGTGCCATGATTTGATTCCACGAGCTCCTTTTTCCTTTTCTATTTTCGTGGGTATTTTCGGAGCTATTTTTGGGGGATTTTCGTTCTTCTCTTTCTAGGGCGTTTTCTCTCGGATTTCTTTGGAGGATTCACGTATGAGTGCCTTGTGCCTCTTTTGCTGGTGATCCCTTGCCCCCAAACGCTGGGAATTGCTTTGGATTTGAGATTTTCGGGATGAACTCGGGGTGGAAGTTTCTTCACGAGATCTGAGATTCCGGGAGTTCTAGAGTGTTTGAGGCCGAGATTTTTGGAGGAATATACTCCACTGAAGGTGTACATCATCTCCCCAAAGTTTCGTCTCAAGAGCTCAAGCCGTTTGGGAGATCGACTCACGAGTTGACTTTTTCCCGAGAGCTCCCAGGTTGACCGCCCCTAGGAGGTTAAACCGCCCCCCTAGGCGGTTAAACCGCCTCTAGGGAGGTTAAACCGCCCCTGGCTGGGTAGAGAAGGTTTTGCCTCGTTTCGGTTCGTTTTGTGTTCGTTTCGATCAATTCGAGTTCCGCTGCGTGTTTCTTGCTCCTAGGGTGAGTAGCTTGACAGTGGCTACGTGATCTTGGCAAGATCGCTTTCAGAGGCGTTGGAGTTGATTTGGGAAAATAGCCGGATTGGTTGGAAAGAATTTTTATCGGCTCCCATTCACTCCCCCCTCTCTGGTCGCCGATTCGGTCCTTCAATTGGTATCAGAGCCGGTTACGGGTCTTTGCGACTCTAACCAGTCTAAGATCCAAAGATGGCGTACCAAGATCGGGGTTCCGGGCCTCCGCACTTCGATGCGAAGAACTACCCGAACTAGGTTGCGCGTATGGGCGCTTTCTTGCGAGGCAAAGGAAAGTTGTTGTGGGATGTGACCAAAGATGAAAATTATGTCAATCCTACCAACTTAGATGCCCAGGGTGCAAGAGATAAATTCGAGGCCAACCCTAGGGCTGTCGACTACTTGTTTCGTGCTTTGTCGGCTGAGGAGTTTGAGAGAGTTTTGGGCGAGGACCTAGCTAGCCAGATCTGGCTAAAGCTCAAGGTAGCCCATGGTGGTGATAGTCATGTTAAGGCTAGGCTTTTCTCGGTTTATCGTAGAGAGTACGAGAACTTTGAGCAGTTGGATGGTGAGTCGGTCGATGCGATGTTTCAGCGCTTTACCGCCATAGTCAACAACATGAAAGCTAACATTGCCGCACTCCCATACACGGATCATGACAGAGCTTTGAAGCTCTTGCTTTCCCTTGATCGGTCCGTGTGGGGTGCCAAGGTTGAGGCGATCATGGAGTCGGCTAACTATGAAACCTTGAGAGTTGATGAGCTTTTCTCGAAGTTGAAATCTTCAGAGGTTGATAGACGGTTTCTTGCCAAGGCTAAGAGTCCGACTGATCCCCATAGTCTGGCTCTAGTCGGTGGCTCTGGCTATGGACAGGCTAACACTTCCAGACACTTTGCTTTGTCTTCTCTTGTGTCTCTTCCAGATGAAGAATATGAGGTGCTGAGAGAGGAGGATCTCGCATTGCTCACGAGGAGGTTCGAGCGGATGTACCAGAACCGCAAGGGTTCGAGGCGTGCCGGGAGTACGTGCTACAGATGCGGGAAGATGGGCCACTTCATCGCCGAGTGCCCCGAGAAATCAAGAAACACAAGCACCGCCCGCGAGATGAGCACAAGCACCGCTCCAAGGACAAGCACCACTCCAAGCACAAGAACAAGGAGGAGAACACCGACACCTCGTCAAGCTCAAGCAGTGAGGAAGAAGACCGCGCCCACCACAAGGAGAAGAAGCACAAGAACCGCAACTTCAACGGGCTTTCTGGGGTCGCTATGAACTTCTGCACCATGGCTCACGGCTCCAACAGCAAGAACATCTCCGACTACGACTCCGACTCCGAGGATGAGGTATTGACTGATCCCACCTCTTTGCGTAAGGAGATTGCTAGATTAGAGCAGTTGGTCGATAATCGCGATGATGTGCTTAGGAAGACCAACAAGGAGAAGAGAGAGTTTAGGTCTTTGCTAGGAGAGTCAAAGGAAAGAATAGCTGAGCTTGAGGCCTTACTTTCTGAGACTGGAAAGTGGCTGAGCTTGAAACTGAGTTGGCAAGTGCTAGAGCTGAGATAGGTGTGTTGAAAGATGCTCCTATTGTTTCTGATGAGATTGAATGCTCTTTCTGTGATGTGCATCTTGCTGATTTGGTAGCTCTTAAGGACAAACACATGACATGCCTAGATGATCTAGAAGATGCTAGGGTTGAGATTGCTGAGTTGAAGTCTAGACCTTCTTTGCTAGGTGCTTGTACTTCTTGTCCTGTTTTACATGCTCAGTTGCTTGAATCTCGTACCATGATCAGTTTGCTTGAAGCTCAATTGAAATCTCCTATTGTAAACTCTTGTTCGGCTTGCGATGTTGTTGGTTTGAGGAATGTTGAGCTAGCGCAATCTGTTGATCGTTTGCAAGATGAAAATGATGAGTTGCGTCAATGTTTGGGTTGGTTGTCGGGTCGCGAGCCACAGCTTAAGATGTTGATTGCTGGGTTCAAGAGAGCTGATGGTCGTGGTCTGGGTTCTGAGAAAGTTGGTGAGTGTAGTGGTAAGAAAGAGAAAGAGCAAACTAGTTCCACCACAAGTACCCCAACACCACCAGAGAAAACTCCACCAAAGAACAGCTTCACACCTAAACCCAACCACCTATTGAACAAGCTTGACACCACTCCAGATCCTCCCAAGTTTCCCCCAAAGACAAGCAACTTCCAAAAGAGAGTGACCTTTGTGAAGAGTGGGGTTTACCAGCCGAGAGAGAAGCCACAGCCGAGAGAAACCCCAAAGCCAAAGCCAGTCCGCTTCCATTGTGACCATTGTGGAAGTGATGGTCACCTAGAGGAGTTTTGCTGGAGGAAGAAGAGGGAGGTGAGACGAGAGAAGGAGATGGGGAACAGGGACAGGTACCACTCTTCCCGTAGTGTGCCTGTGTCTCGTTCACCCTTGCCTAGGAGAGAGGGATTTGTGCGTACAGCTCCTTCGTTTGGTAGTCGTGGTGTTCCAGTTAGTCGTGAGTTTGCTAGGCGGCCTCCGGTTCGTGGTCAGTTTGGTTCAGGGAGGTTCGACCGTAGCTTCGAGGCGAGGAGAGAGTCTAGGCCACGTTTTCCCCCGCGTGGTGCTAGAGGTCCGATGGTGAGAGACGAGAGGGTACCACGTAGTGACGTTGTTTTTGCTAACCCCTCTTTTGAACAGATGGCCCGACACTGGTTTAACTCCTTCTGTGCTAACCCCAGTGTTGAGTCATTCGCTCGTTCTCGTTCTCGCTTTTGATTGTGCAGGTGTGAGGTATGGAGAACATGAGCTTGGTGACTCTTGGTCTTTTGCATGATCAAGGTTTGATGGTTCTGCACACCTTTTTGGATGGCCCCGATGTGGCCCTTGTACACTATGTATTGTGAATATATCCCTTGTACACTCTTGTGTTCATTTGTGTATATTTGGCTTGCTTTGTGCCTGTATCATGATTTTTATGTTTTGTGTAGCATATTGTACATTTGTTTAACTGGTATCCTTTTAGTTGGTATCTTTTGTTGCATTTTGCTCATTTGAGATTTCTCTTCCTTTTTATGATGGAGCTTTCCATTTGCTTTTGTACACCTTTTCTAGTTTTTCTAGGTGTCTTTGATTGAGGGGGAGCTCGGCTTTATCTCATGGGGAGAAATTTGCTCAAGTTGGTTTGACAAGAAGATGACCTTGCTTATAGCTTTTTGGATTGCATGAGATTGTGAGTTTGCTGCGTTTGCATTTTGATTGTGCATATCATGGGAGTTTGAAGTTTGCACCTGAACCTTGGACTTGCATTTCAGTTGCACATTCCAAGGGGAGCTGATGATTGAACCTGAACCTTGGATTTGCATTTCGGTTGCACATTCCAATGGGACCTTGTAGTTTGAACCTTGGACTTGCATTTTGGTTGCACATTCCAGGGGGAGCTTTGTATTTGTGCTATGATCGCGCTTGTGTAATGAGTTTGAGCTTGCCCATGTTTCTACCCAAAACCAGCTTGCAGACATTTTTACTAAGCCACTTGACCAAGTTACCTTCACCCGCTTGCGAGGAGAACTTGGTGTGTGTGCAGTTTTCTGAGCTGAGTTTTGGAGGCTTCTCTTGTAGCATATGTATATTATTGTACCATCTTTGTATCTTGATGTACATTTTTCTTGCTTTTGTATCTTGATTTCATCTTTTGTATCATATCTTAGGATGAGCTTCTCCTATATGCAGTGATTGGTACAACTTGCTACATTTTAGAGTTTAGGCAGGCTGGCTAGGGATTGATTGTATGGATGGCTATGCTCTTGATGGTTTTGATATATGTTCTATTGAGATAGTCTCTTTTTGAATTAAAATGACAAATTGAACTTAAACTCTTTCACCCATGAGTAAATGCCTTTGCATGTCTTGTTTGAGCCGAAATGGCTATATCTTGCTTAAGATCATGCTAGGGTGTAATATTCTTTTCAATTGGGTCAAAGACCTTTGTCATTGTAAATGTTTAGCCCATGCTTTATCTTGTGGAGGAGCATAAGCTTCTTTCTGTCGCAAAGACATTTCATGTACCATGCTTAACTTGAAAAACTTGATAAATGAGATGTCTATGCATGAAAGAAGAAAGATGAGAAAAAGAACTATTTGCAGAAAATTATGCTCATGTCTCTATGCTTTCACCATTGCACACACTTGCACACATGGGTGCTAAGAGGTTGCATGTTGTTTGCCGGAGAAGTCTCCCATGAGAAGTGAACACATGGCTCCGTGCTTTGACATGACATGAGGTAGAATCTGGGCGTTTATGATGATCTTTTGTCAAGAATGCTTGTCCTCTCATGATTTTGGTGAGATGAAGTTCATTTTTGCTTGAACAATCCATGGTTAGGACTTTGCTCATGTGGTGACATTTTTGATAAAACTACACAATTTGCTCATGGCTTTGTCAATTGGATATATGTCTTTACCTTCTTGATGGCAATGCCCGTGTGACATGATGAACTATCTTGTTTGCCTCTTCTCTAACTTGTAGCATTTTGTACTGCTCATTGTATATTTGAGAAGCTTGTAGTTGCATTTTGTACTTTTTGCCTTGATGTGTGCATTGTCAACAAGGGGGAGAATTTCTGGAGCATTTTGCAAGGGGGAGATGTTGCTGAATCTATGAGAAAGCTTTTGCTCTAGATTTTGTCGGATTTGTGTGAGAGATTGAAAGTTTTGCCCAAATGAGGTTTTCTGAAAATTGGTGAAGTTTCTGTGAGCTCAAACATTGGAATATCTTGCTGGGCATATTTGGAAGGTTTTCAAGTTGGAACGGCATCGTTGCGAGTTTGTTTGTGCAATTTTAGCACTTTGGCCTTGGTCATCTGCCAGGGGCGGTTTAACCGCCCCCGTGCTGAGTGCACATGGTTTGTGGAGATTTGAGCCATTTTCGAGTGATTTTCGCACGCACAAGTTCACTTGTTCAGGGGGAGTTGCATCTTTGCAGGGGGAGTGCTTTGAGTGTCCTGAAAAGTGAGTTGGAGGTTTTGAAGTTTGTGATTTGTGCTTTGTGCTTTTGCTCTTTTGCCGATGGTGTTGAGCCCTTTCGCTTCTTCTTGAAGGGTCGGCATTTCTGGAGCTTTCTCTTGCAGAGTGACTTTGTTCTCGGCTTGTTCTTGCTTTTAGTCACTTGCTTGAGTCTTGTTTTCGATTTCTTTTATATTTTTTTTATATCAATGGTTACTATGTGTGTGTTGTCAATGCACTCATCAAGGGGGAGATTGAGGACCCGGTGTGTCCGAGGACCGGTGGATGGTCGCTTCCCGGTGTGATGAGTGATTGACAACGTGGTGTGGATTGACGTTTCCCTTGGCTCAAGTATTGCAGGTGTAGAATACGGCTTGGTTGCATTGGTGCAGGTGAAGAACAGGCGTGAAAGGTCTTAGCCATGGCGGCCTCCGAGGAGCGGAGAGACAAGTAGGCTTGGTTCGAGGGACCCGATGGCCGGTGGATCAAGTGCGGTTCACATGCTGGCAAGAACGAGCAAGGGGACGTGGTTCCGGTGCGAGGTAGCGGCTCACAACCGAAGCTCGTACGCGGACGAGAAGCCGGCGCAAGGTGGCGGCTAACAACCGAAGTTTGCGCGCGGGGTTTGGTGATTTGGCCACAAAATCATCGGTGGACGGTTTCCCTTGGTTTGGGCCTCAAAACCAAGGACCGAGGACTCGACGAGGCGGATTTGGGCAGCTGGGCTGAGGTGACCAGCCAGGGGCGGTTTAACCGCCCCCCAGGGGCGGTTTAACCGTCTCCCCCTGGGCCGGCCCAAAAACGGCGTCGAGGAGCTTCGATCCGGAGGACACGCGGCGTGACTGCAAGGCTTGCGTCGGAGGGAAGCTAGCTTGCAGTGGAAGGTGCCCGAGCCGGAAAATATCTGAAGATCAAATGCCAAATTTGCCCCTGAGGGGTATGCATCACTTAGGGGTAGTTTAGTCTTTAGAGCACCACCACTTGGACTACTAATAGCCCCTCCCAGGGCTGGTGGCTGCTATCTCTTTGGTTATCTCTTTAGTTCTCTTTGTTTTTCTCCTTTGGACTAGTTTCCCCTTCATTCCCTCCACCTAGAACTATTTCGAATCCTTCGTAGTTTGTATAGGTGAATTCATGGTTATGTGATGGAGTTTGTGCTGCTCATCTTTGTGCCATGATTTGCATTCCACGAGCTCCTTTTTCCTTTTCTATTTTCGTGGGTATTTTCGGAGCTATTTTTGGGGGATTTTCGTTCTTCTCTTTCTAGGGCGTTTTCTCTCGGATTTCTTTGGAGGATTCACGTATGAGTGCCTTGTGCCTCTTTTGCTGGTGATCCCTTGCCCCCAAACGCCGGGAATTGCTTTGGATTTGAGATTTTCGGGATGAACTCGGGGTGGAAGTTTCTTCACGAGATCTGAGATTCCGGGAGTTCTAGAGTGTTTGAGGCCGAGATTTTTGGAGGAATATACTCCACTGAAGGTGTACATCATCTCCCCAAAGTTTCGTCTCAAGAGCTCAAGCCGTTTGGGAGATCGACTCACGAGTTGACTTTTTCCCGAGAGCTCCCAGGTTGACCGCCCCTAGGAGGTTAAACCGCCCCCTAGGCGGTTAAACCGCCTCTAGGGAGGTTAAACCGCCCCTGGCTGGGTAGAGAAGGTTTTGCCTCGTTTCGGTTCGTTTTGTGTTCGTTTCGATCAATTCGAGTTCCGCTGCGTGTTTCTTGCTCCTAGGGTCAGTAGCTTGACAGTGGCTACGTGATCTTGGCAAGATCGCTTTCAGAGGCGTTGGAGTTGATTTGGGAAAATAGCCGGATTGGTTGGAAAGAATTTTTATCGGCTCCCATTCACTCCTCCCCTCTCTGGTCGCCGATTCGGTCCTTCAGAGCGGCTGGCGGCGATGGGGAGCGGATGGCGGCACAGTGCAGCGGGCAGCGCCGGTGGTGGTGCGGGGCTAGCGAGGCTCGCTGGCGGCGGTGCATTGCGGAGCCGCGTGGCGCTCGTACTGGCGAGCGCGGCGGCGCCGGCGGTGCGGTTTGCAGTGGCGGCGGCGTGTGGCGGTGGCCGTCGGTGGCAGCGGCAGGGCGGAGCTCCAGAAACGGAGCAGAGGAGGGAAGGTGGTGGGGTGGCGGAATGGGGTGGCGCGGTGATGGCAGGGAAGGGAGTGGCTCGAGCTCTTGAGCTCGATCCCGGGAAGGTGAGGAGGGGAGGGGCTCGACGTTCCCTTTTATAGGGGGAGGGGCGCTGGTGAGGCCTCCACGTGGCACCGGGCTGCTGTCGGGGCGGCGACGCGTGGAACTGGCCGGGGGTAGGATGACGGCGGTGACGTGCTCCAAGTTGGCCGGCGCTGCACCGGGGATGTGGTGGCGGCCGGTGGTCGCGACACGCGGCAGGGGAGCTTATCCCAGCCGCTCCGTGCGCATCGGGCGGTGGCGGTCCGTTGCGGCGGCGCGGGAGGAAGAAGCAGGAGGAGAGGAAGGGGATCAGGTGACGTCGCCCCGGCGGGCGTGGGCCGAGCGGGCGTGCGGCTGCGGAGGCGGACTGGGCCACGGCGGGGTGAGGTGGGCTGGAGGGAGTAGAGCGGAGAGGGAGGTTCAGCCGGCCCAGTGGAAGCGGGGCGGGGGAGGGGGGGGGGAACCGGGCCGCGGGCTGGCCGGGGGAGGGGCGGGAGCGGACGAGGCCAAGTGTTGGAGGGGGTTAAAACGGACTTCGGTGACGGGCTGCGAGGGACAGTTGGGCTGAAAGCAGAGTTTGGCCCATTAGTCAATTAAGAGGCCTTTCTATTTATTGGAATATAGGTTTGGGTGGGAGGCTCGAAACGAATATTATTTTGGGGGATTCTGGTGGAGTTTGAAATAGGACTTAGTATTTAAACTAGATTTAAATATTAAATCCAAAAGATTGGAAAGGGAATTTGAAGGGACTTCTATTTAGAGAATTAAAGAGAATTTCTAAGCATCCAAATGCAACACGAATGCTTGATTTAATGCATAGTTTATTTAAGAATTATATTTTGAGTATTATTGTTAGGAAAGGGGCTATGTTTAATTAGGGAAAAATTTTGATAAACCCATATTTTTAAATGCCCTAAAAAGCAGGGTGTTACAATGCGGAGCTGGAGGTGTCGGTTCTGTAGGACATGGTGCCGAGCTCCGCAATACACTCTCAAGATCAAAACCTAGGTCCTCGCCCCTTTCAACATATTTTTCGTTTGTTTTTTTTCAAAAAAACGAACCATTACTTTCTCCCACGATCCGATTTTCTTCTTCTTGTCTTCAGGCGTACGACGGTCACCGCCACCAGCACCACTCCCTCCAGCAGCAGAAGCCATATTGATCAACGTGACTTTTTTTTAAATAGTCCAGAACCATATTACAAAAATATTAGAACATAACAACGTGACTTTTTTAAAATTCTCTCTAATACGTCACTATGTAGTAATAAAAAAATCTAAATATGTCATGCACAAACTATCTAATAACCTTCTCAAATTAATGTGCAAAATTATAAATATATCATACACAACTATCTAATACAAAAACTATAATGCTTGTTATCCATACTTTAAATCAACAATAAAGCTTGTTATCCCTAAGATTTTTTCTTTTAAAAATAATATACATACTAATATCACGGTCAAAAAATATACACACTATAAAATAATTAAAAAAATAATTCTAAATGTGTCATACACAAACTATCTATATGTGTCATACTTCTCTAATAAGATTTACATATATCTCAAATGAATGAATGAACAAATCAAAAAATCATTCTCATTTCCCTTCATGATTTAAATCAACAATTTCTCTATCTACAAAGCATGAAATGAAAAATTAAAACCATGAAACCAAAGAGGATGAAGTTGCTAACCTTTGCTCCACTTGAATGAGTGAAATCACCACAAATTTGACAAAAAATGGGCAGCACCTCCCCTCTAAAACGCCATCGGAGAGAGGAGAAGCTCGAGCTCAAATGATTGGGCTCGGGCTCGGGAGGAAGAAGACTGATATATGTTGGGCACGTTAGTGCCGGCTAGGGGCTTCAGCCAGCACTATTTGTTGACATTTAGTGCCGGCTGAAGCCCCCAGCCGGCACTAATATTCCCGCGTCACGTTAGTGCCGGCTGAAGCCACCAGCCGGCACTAACGTGCAACCCGACCGTTGCGGGATTCACATATTTTCTACGAAAGGTGGGCCCGGGTAGCACGTTAGTGGTGTAGCGCAGGCAAAAAGCGTCTCTATGTAGGCACGTAAAGATGCTTTTTGACACAATTTTGAAAACGTGTTAAAGTGTTACGATATTAGACACACTTACAACGTTAATAGGCTTATAAAGATATTTGTTGACACGCTTTCGACATCGTTTCAAAATGACATGAAGTTAGACATGCTTTACAGCGTCACTAACCTATAGACACGTTATAAAGCATATCTAAGAAGTCGGCTGTAGTTATGTATACCGTTTTTCGACATGATTCCTAAAGTGTGTCAAACTGATACAAATTTAGACATGCTTTTCAACCGTGAATAACATGCAGACACACCGTAAAAGCGTATCAAATAATGGTCCATATGCATGTAAAGCATATCAAAACTTTGATACTTTTATAGCACCTTAGATTTATAACTATTGCGGGATAAAACATTATTGCATGCTGGAAAAGAATGTCAACATTAGTTGTGTATTGTGATTTAATAAAGAAGCAAAGTGAAATATCATACTTTTTATAAAATAATGAAGTAAATAAAAAGTTAAAAACTATGTTGCGCCAAGGAGTCAAACTATGATTTGATAAAATAAAGAACTATATTTTTTGTCATTCTTATAAGCCTGGAATATAATTGATGGAAAAAAGAAGGGTATAATTGATGAAAAAAGGGTAAAAAAATGGTGCTGCGCTAAGATTTGAACCGTGGCCTTTAGTTTCAAAACCCACAGCCAATCCACTACACTATAAATATAACTTCAATTTATTGAGAAATAAACTTTTATCTATAAATTTGCTGTAAGCCTTGAATAATAGCCCAGTAAACATGCGGAGGGCAAAAGGAAGAGAGACTGATATTTATATGAGTTGATTACATGCTGAAGTTAATACATGGTTGCTTGGTTAGTGTATGCAGCTGTATAAAGCTTTGAGGTCACGGTTCGATTCTGTTGTTTTGCCTATTTTAATTTCCTATATATTTTTAATTTCAATGTAGGTACATATATGCTCACAATGACTCTTAATATTAATTTTGTGCATTTAGGGTGTTGGAATTTCATGTACCACGTTTGATTTTCTCAATTCTTTTTCCAAGAATTTGGGCGAAGAATCCTTGTTTGACTGCCATAATAAGCATTGAGCCCAACTCATAGCTCATCACGTCAATGTATCTACACTTCTGATTCATGCTAATTTCTTAGTTATAATTAACGGAAGAATAGATAATTAAGCTCCTCGCTGCGTTTGTCTTTGCAGTCAAATAGGCAAAAACAAAAAAAAAAGGCATGTATGCAAATTACTTGATAGCTCGATGGTTCGTGTGGAGCTTTAGAGTTTGCCGGCCACGGTTCAAGTCCGTGGCATGTTTTGTTTGTTTTTTTGTGCCAATTTTTTTTTCATTTTTTGTTTTTTTTTTGTGCCAATTGTTTTTTTCATTTTTTGCCAAGCAAGCAATATACAAATCAAATATATTTGAAAATGGCCACCAAACGCGTGTTGCCAATGAAACATGTGATGTAGCTCACAAGAGGTCGAAAACAGACTATCAGGTGTCCGAACACATAAACGAGGATGACAACCCGAACGCTTAAAAATGGCCAACGAACACGTATGCGCCCAAGAACATGTGATATATTTCATAGAGAGGCGAAAAAATTTGTTGGGGGCTCAGGGAACGTATGTGAGGATGGCAGCTAAATGCTACAAAACGACCACCGAACATGTATTCGGCCAAGAAAATGTGTGCTATAGCTCGCGGGAGGCCGAAAACAGGCCCGGGGACAGGGACATAAACATGGATGACTATCAGGATGCTTGAAAATGGCTACCGAACACGCATTCCTCCAATAAAACGTGTGTTATAGCTCACGGGAGACCGAAAACGGACTACTAGGTGTCCATAGACTTAAACGAGGATGATAGCCCGAATGCTCAAAAATGGCCTTGAACATGTGTGTGGCCAAGGAAACGTGTGCTATAGCTCACGTGAGGCCAAGCACAGGTCAATGGGGGTCCAAAGATGGAGACGAGGGTGGCAACCCGACGCTTGAAAATAGCCTCCGGATACGCTTTCGGCCAAGAAAACGTGTGTTATAGCTCACTGGAGGCCAAGGAAGCCCCATGCTTGGAAATTCAAATCTCAATATGTTTACCATTCAACTTTTTACTATGTTGCTTTTACGCTTTGTCAAGTCATCCTATTTATCTTTTGGACACAAGTGTGGTGCAAATTTTTATAGTATTACTTTTCATATTTCGAGTAGAAGACAAATACGGGTACAAAACTGACAAAATGAAAAAAATTCCATCCTAAGAAATGAAGAGAATTGAAAATTTCATTGGTATTTAATAATATATTTATGAATGAATTTTGTATAAAAATAAACGATCCTAAAAAAATCAACATTTTTCATGTGAGAAGAAATAAATTTAAAATAGATAAGTTCATGGGCATTCAATAACATAGTTTACTTATCATTAAATATCGTCAAAATAGAAAAGATTTTAACAAAAAAAATGCAATTACTAGATACTGATGACCATATTTTCTTTCCGCCTAATTTTTGTGCTTAATCGTTTTCATTTGCCGCCTAACCGAGCGATCTGCTTATAGCGATAAAATTGGATCATGTAACCTCCCACCTCCGCATAACCTCCACTTCTCCTCACCAGCCTCCTGAATCTCGCGAGATCACTAGTCTTCCTGCGCACTCCCCGCCGCCACCGCAAGAAACCGCGGCCATCATCCCTGGTGCGATCCTCCTACCATCGCCACAAATCAATCGCCTCCTCCCGATGTCGATCTTTAATTTATGAACTCCGGCTTGCCGTCCCTTCCGTCCAGCTTCCGACACCGGCACACCATCCCGCCCTCCTCATCTAGCTGAAACATGTTGGATGTGATGATTCACGAGCGCATTTGCGCGTGGTGCATGCAGGGCGCTAGGCATAGTGGCAAGGAGCCCAGGATGTCCAGATCACCTGCAACTGAAGCCAGGATGTCGGCAAGGAACAGCCATCCACGGCAGATTATTAGCAGACGACAGTTGGCAGATCACAGCCAGGGCGGCATGAGGAGGCCGCGGGGACAGCAAGCAAGGGAGGGGATCGTGATCTCAATCAGGTACTAATTAGATCCAATTTATTTTTCTCCATCCTGCAGCCACTTAATTAAGTTTGGTAATTAGGGTAAATCTGAGTGGGTCATTTTGTGGCCAAGATTAAAAATAGTAGATGATGGATTTCAAATTTTTGGTGAATACCAAAATATATGAAATTTGATGGTTATGTTTATGGTGAGCTCAATCATTTATTTTCCAGTTGTATAAAATAGTTCTGAAAATGGCAAAGTCGACTGTTCTGCAGTAGACAGGATAGTATGTCTGCAGTAAATAAGCTCTGCTAAGAAGATCATATATATTTAAATTTACTTAGTTGCAAAACTATTTGGATAAAAGTCATTCAATGCACAGGAGCTAGGATGATATTAAAATCTTATCTTAATAAAGTTGTTGAATTGTTTTGGTCTTGCAGAGGGACTAGGCTTGCCGATTGATTAATACAAACAAATCAATTGAAAAAATGTGTTTCATTTATACCTAAAGTATAGCTATTAGTTGTACATGATGATGTGGTTTCTGAATTCTAATTGCAAATTTAATATAATCCTTAGCTAGCACAATAATATTTAAGTTCTTGATAATGTCTTAAATAACATGGATGATGACACTTTGCAGCAACTACATGTCCATATAAATAATGGAGTCACTGAAGGACCATACGTTTTTACCAAGTTTAATTGCAAAGGTATGCTTGTGTTGTTCAGATTATTGTCTACTGCAGAACAGTCATAGCATGCACAGTTTTGTAATATATTCAAATTGTGCTACTCATCTAATCCCATGGCCCATTGCAGGTGAAAAAACTATGAGTTCAAATCCAACATGAACCAACTTGGTATATTTGGTTTTTCAATTGTTTGATGGATCTAGTTAGCATGCCAGTCCTTCAATGACATCAATATCCCTGTCTATTAGTACTTAATCTCCTTTTGAACTTGTTTGATATATTGCACACTTTTAGTTTAAAAATATCTCAATTCTGACATATACTATGGCATTTTCTACAATTTATGAGTAATTTCCTCTTACAGATTCTTGCATGCTAGTGAAAATTAAATTTAACTTAAGATCATCTAGTAGTCCTTTCCAGTACTTTTTAGTCAAACCATCAAAGCCATATAATGGGAGGTGGTTCTCATATACTGTACCTAGTATATCGTGCTTTTCTACTTCAATTATTTCAGTTGTTGATTGAGATTTAAATTTTCAGGTATTTAGAGAATATGGAGATTAAGAAGTTCAAGTTGTGAGTGGAAAGATGGGAAGAAGGAGCAAATGATAGATAGGTTTTAGTTGTTAGAGATTTTTGTTTTGAAATATTTGTATGATATATCCACTGTCTATGTTTCTGTATGAGCACAATTGATCTTTAATTAATGGACCTCCTAGTTCTTGAGTTACTTTAGTTTATTGTTTTGTGTAGGCAGATGGATGATTTCTTTTCCATTATTAACCTTCAAGTTAGAGAAACAATGTAAGAATTGCAAATGTGAATAAAAAGAATCATTTATACTAGTATATATGAAATGTAAATGTATCTATAAAACCGTCTCTACATTACCTGATACAAAACATGGTGCTAGTATACAACGTGTCTACATCTATTAACACACAATTAGGTGTTACAATAAAATGTGTTACATGCCACACCCCCTGCCATGTCACCTGTCATGTCACTTGCCACGTCGTATAGCATGTAAAGCACATAATATAGATGTATCTACTAAATCGTCTCTATATTACTTAATGCAAAAAAAGCATCATAAAAAACGTGTCTATGTTAGTAGATATTATTTATAAATGTATCTATGAGATTGTCTCTACATTTCTTAACACACAATGAATTGTTACTATACTTTGTGGCTACACCATTAGACACGTTTTATACATGTGTCTACAAAGTTGTATCAATGTGTGTAGACATTAATCTAACGTGTCTATAAAACGTCATTTTGTTTTATAGATGCACTTTTAGAATTCATCTCTACAATGCCTGACACGGTCCATGCGAAGACGCTTCTAACACGCTTTATGAAAGTGTGCCTACATTGCTATAGAGATGAAATAAAGCGTGTCTAACTCTAACCATAGCATGTCTATAAGGGGGGTATTCTAGTAGTACTGTTCCCTGAAGCCGGCACTAATGTGCAACATTAGTGCCGGCTCCGCCATGACCGGCACTAAGTGCTTCGCACCAATGTGAAGTTGGCAGCACTGCTTGTTTCTGTTGCTGCACTAATCATCACTACTACAGAAACTGCCATCACAACCGGTTTTAACCCCTATCACAACCGGTTTTAGGAGGCGGATGAGATAAAGCGGCTGTGATAGTCCCCACTATCACAACCGGTTTTCAAAAACCGGCTGTGATGACCCCCATCACAAACGGTTTTCATCTAAACCCAAAATAAACCAAAATAAAATAGCAAACCATTTTATTTATTTGGGGGATGGACCCCATCAGCCACTACCCACCGTCTCACGTTTTTCGCAAGTCGTGCATTTTCGTCACTACGCGGCCGGCGGGATTCGAACCCGCGACCTCAGCTTCGCGCGTAGCCTCCTCTACTACTGCACCACTAGAGTGTTTGTGTCTACATACCATTTTGATTCCCCTCATATTAATGTTTTCCGAGTGTAAATTGCTTATTTGAGGCTCTAAATGACTTCAAATAAAAAGGTGGTGAACTACAATGTTTCATAACTTTCCAAGATCTAGAACTTTCGTTTTGGTCAAAAGTTTATCCGAGGTCGTTTACAAAATTTAAATTTTCAAATTTGAAAAATTCAAACTTAGATTCGGTTGACAAGATGACTTCAAATAAAAAAGTGGTGAACTACAATGTTTCATAACTTTTCAAGATCTACAACTTTCATTTTGGTCAAAAGTTCATCCGAGATCGTTCATAAAATTTGATTTCGTCTAGCCCTCCAAAAATGTGTTAGTAAAAAACCGGTTGTGATGCTCACCATCACAACCGGTTTCAAAAACCGGTTGTGATGGTGAGCATCACAACCGGTTTGTAAGAAAAACCGGTTGTGATATGCCGGCCGACTATCACAACCGGTTTTTGAGAAAAACCGGCTGTGATAGGGGCATCACAACCGGTTTTTTTAAAACCAGTTGTGATAGCCCTGAGAAAACCGGTTGTGATAACCCGTTTTTGAAAGTGGTTTATGTAGTAGTGCCTGGTGTCTGTAGTCGGGGTGCCGCGTGCTTGTACGCGTGGCGATGCGGCAGGGAGTGTGGCTACCCTTTTTTCTCTCTCTGCTCGAGCCATGCACACCACACCACATGTGACTCTGGAGTGGACAGCTCACAAGTCAACACACTCTACTTACATCTGCCGTACGTCAAGCCAAGCCAAGAAGCTCTTGAAAGCCTTGGAGCAATGGTCCAATGCTTAGGCCTTGTTTAGTTCCAAAATCCAAAATAAATGTTTAGACACATGTATGGCGTACTAAATGTAGCTAAAAAACAAATCGCATTATATAGATGGACTGGAATTTGCGAGACGAATCCAATGAGTCTAATTAGGACGTGATTAGACACTAAATTGCTATAGTAATGCTACAGTAAACATGTGCTAATGACAGATTAATTAGGTTCATTAGGTTCGTCTCGCGAATTCCAAACGTAATCTGCAATTAGTTTTTTAATTAGTCTATGTTTAATACTTCAAATGTGAAAAGATTCCTTTCCAAAATCTTTTCACCGCGGAACTAAACACGGCATTAATTAGCACTCGTCAACTTCAGCTGAATCTTTCGAATTCCTTTCCTTCTCGATCTGCAAGAGGTATCTGTCAGTCCATTTCAAAAGAGGAAACGCTTGCAAAAAGGAAAAACTGTTTTTTAGACAAAAAGGAAAAACTGTTTTAGGTCACTCTTCTTCCGCGAAGACTGTGATCCCGGCCGGCCTACCATCTCTTTGTCCACGGCATCGAAAGTTCAGTCCGGCAAGCTACTCACGCTACTACACAAACCACTTTCACAAACGGGCTATCACAACCGGTTTTGAGAAAACCGGTTGTGATAGAGCTATCACAACCGGTTGTGATGTCCCCTATCACAGCCGGTTTTCTCAAAAACCGGTTGTGATAGTCGGCCGGCATAGTTTTCTCAAAAACCGGTTGTGATGACTATCACAACCGGTTTTTGAAAACCGGTTGTGATGGTGAGCATCACAACCGGTTCTTTACTAACACATTTTTTGAGGGCAAATTTAAAAATTTAAATTTTGTAAACGACCTCGGATGAACTTTTGACCAAAACGAAAGTTGTAGATCTTGAAAAGTTATGAAACATTGTAGTTCACCACTTTTTTATTTGAAGTTATCTTGTCAACCGAATCTAAGTTTGAATTTTTCAAATTTGAAAATTTAAATTTTGTAAACGACCTCGGATGAACTTTTGACCAAAACGAAAGTTGTAGATCTTGAAAAGTTATGAAACATTATAGTTCACCACTTTTTTATTTGAAGACATCTTGTCAACCGAATCTAAGTTTGAATTTTTCAAATTTGAAAATTCAAATTTTGTAAACGACCTCGGATGAACTTTTGACCAAAACGAAAGTTGTAGATCTTAAAAAGTTATGAAACATTGTAGTTCACCACCTTTTTATTTGAAGTCATTTAGAGCCTCAAATAAGCAATTTACACTCGGAAAACATTAATATGAGGGGAATCAAAATGGTACGTAGACACAAACACTCTAGTGGTGCAGTGGTAGAGGAGGCTACGCGCGAAGCTGAGGTCGCGGGTTCGAATCCCGCCGGCTGTGTAGTGACGAAAATGCGCGACTTGCGAAAAACGTGGGACGGTGGGTAGTGGCTGATGGAGTCCATCTCCCAAATAAATAAAATGTTTTGCTATTTTATTTTGGTTTATTTTGGGTTTAGATGAAAACCGGTTGTGATGGGGTCATCACAGCCGGTTTTTGAAAACCGGTTGTGATAAGGGGGACTATCACAGCCACTTTATCTCATCCGCCCTTCAAAACCGGCTCTGATGACCTTTTCTGTAGTGGTGTCACTGTCGCTGTTATTCTCTCCAGAAGGTTCATTA